>CM056494.1:40391019-40991019 GCA_029783415.1 Anisodus acutangulus | reverse complement strand
AATGAAAATTCCACACAAATAAACATTTCTATAACTAAGTAAAGCAAAAATATTTGATGTGGAACAATTAAAAATCAAACTGAATTAAAAATTTAGAAGTTCCTTCACATGAATTATCAAAAATTTGAAAGAAAATATACAAATAATTTACATGTTCGAATGCAAGAAAGTTATTATGTAGTCTGTCCCAAAATACTTGTCGTCCTTACTAAAAATATTTGTCTCAAAATTAAGCCAAGATAATATTAAGTAATTTTTTCCCATTTTATCCTTATATTAATTAGCAACATTTAAAAGGTTCTCACCATTGATGAAGTAGATATTTATTTAGGAGAGATAAGATGAAATATGTTAAGAGAGCAAAATAGTGAAAATGGTACCCTTCTAAACGGCTTTCTTAAGGGCGTGTCAATGAAAAATGCGACAAATATTTTGGGAATGAGGGAGTACTAGTAATGGATAATCTTAGTGTGAAGTAATTTTGGTTATTTCATATTTAATAGATACACGTTATAAAAAAAATGTATTCTCATTTTTTATCAATGGTGTGAATACGAATATTCAATAAAAGTATTCTTTCTCTTTCTTACATTTCATAAAATTAAATATATAGGAACTTTTTGTTTGTAATCTTAAATTATCTTTTAGTTATTCTATTTTAATGCATATAGTTACAAATATGTCTTGAATTTTTTAAATCTAGACCTTTAGAATGGAAATGTTATTAAAATAATAGTTGTATATGATTTTCGTATTTGATTTTAAAATACATAAAATATACATGTAGAGTCATACTCCACGAATGTTAATGTAATTTATCCATATATTACCCTATACTTTAGGCCCACCTGTTGTATTTTACTTAATATTAACAGTCAATAAGTTTTTATAGTAGTCCTTTATAAGTTCCCTTTTAAATTTATATTTACTTTAGAGATCTTTATTCTTATTAAGTATAAAGATAACGTACAGAAGATCCTTCTAATTTTTTTAATTTAAATTATAAAGAATTATATTTGCCTATTTCTTCGAGAATTAATAAGTAGCATAAATATCATTCCACACATTGCGTAAAAATATGAGATTTTTTTCTACAAAGTCTTATCTAATAGTACTCCTACTACATTATATTACTGACAAAAATACAGGGGTGGGTGGGGGAAAGAAGATATTCGAATCCAAAGTAGTGTTTTGGATTTCATGGAGATAAAAAATGACATGGTGGGGGTACTCTTCGCCTTCGGTGTTCATTGAAGAGATTTGGCAGTTTGTTAATGATTACTTTTTTTACTAATTACTGATTACAAGAAAACAGAAAGACCAGATATTATGCAAACTTTGTTCACTTTGCCGACGTAATTACCTTGAAAGATCCCAAAATTAAGACAAAAGAATGTCATGATACCCATACATGTATAATTTAAGTTATATATATTGATATATATTGTATAACTAAATTATATTAGTTTTTGAAGTTTCTATAGATGTTTTGTTGGGTATAAAGCAGTACGGAATTAGTAAATAACTATTACAAGTGCTTCGAAAGAATAAACCATAAATATTACAATAGCAACAAGCTTGTAGTAAATAAGAATTGTGACAACAACAAGCTTTTTGAGTTCTTGAATCAGTCTTGAATCTTTATACCAATTTGCATAAAGCTCTTTGAATCTTGATAACCTGAAATTAAGAAACACTAAATCTGAAAGTGTTACAACCATGTTGAGTCGAGTGACGACACTCTATCTTTAAGACAAGATTGCCCCGTATATATGCTTTTACGTTAGCGGGCAATAGTCTTCCAAGATAAAACAGCAAACTATCATTTGTGCAAAGCAAACACAAGTGATTCTAGCGAAGAAAACGAATAACAAAAGATTTCTAAGAGGAGAGAATTTGCAACAAGAATTTCAGAATTGTTGTTCTTGAAAAGTGTGTTTCCAAGTTGTGTATATCTCTATAGAATTGAGCCAAAGGCCTCAATTTATAGGTGTGTAAGATGACCTTTCAAATTCCCCATAATGGCATTCAATTGCCATGTATTGGATGACTTTTAATCCCCAAGTAATGCAGCAAAATAATGGTCCAAGTAATGGCCATTATTAGGTGGATTCAATGTCATTGAAGCCACCTCAACAACCAAACTTTTGGGATCCCGTCGAGCAATCACTGCATGGGAAGCGCCACGGCTCCAGTAGCTCACTGATCAATTAGCGCTGCGGCTAGGTCCCGGAGGCGCCGCGACGCTCCGGTGCCTCGGCTCCGTCCAGGTGGCGCCACGACCCTTCCTAAGTCGTTCTATCTTACACTTTGCACAATCCTTCATTCGTTTACCGCCGTGGAACACTTGTTATTTATCCAATAACCGTCCATCATTCTATGTCTCAAACATTTACTTACGTACCAATATCTCTTTCACTAACGAAATTTACGATACTTGGCACTACGAGTGCACGTGTGTGGAAACGATGTTTCCGACGTGCGGGGCCCCAATTGTTCAAGTCATAAATAATGAGATAAACTTAATTCCACATTAGTAAATTTCCAACAATCCCCTCTTGAAAGAGATTTTGGCGTACACACAAGGTGCATACTTTCAGGACTATGAAAGTGATGTCTTGAACCGTCAGTGTTTAATGTAAGTCAAGACAATGGTACCAACATAATACCTCTCATTTATTCGTTTCTTCTTATTGTTCTGTCTGTTGTGGCCGTGGACACACTTGGATTCTTAAGTGCGTTCATTTGAGGCGGCATGTCCTTGCACTTAAATAGGTGATCTCCTACAAGGTATCCTGTTATACCCCACTTCACAACTGTTAGGAATCATTAAAAATTTCCCCAACCTTTACCTCAATCGTTTGAGGATCGTTAAAGGTTTGGAAGCTTAACATTTACCCACCATGCAGGTAGCACTTTAATGTCTATCGCGGGAACGACTTTGGATTTATGTTTCTTTACAGAAATCATAATCTGAAGTGCTCTTGCTTCCACCGAAGCGCTCAACTGAACCTTTTACAGCTTAGTTTTCTCATTTAACCAAATTCTTGGGATCTCCAGTCAATATGGTTGGGTTACCACCGCAAAAGTTCGTATTGTTTTGGTTTTAAGCCCATTTTCCTAGACAGGCAGAACTCTTGATCTTCGGGTAGTCCCTTAGTTAAAGGGTCCGCTATATATTTTGATTAATAATCAAGGAAATGACACCTGTGATGATCAATTGTCATACGATCTTATGTCTCCAATCGATATATCCAGACGCCGTCATCCGTGCCCTTTCTAAAGCCGACCGGCTAGCCACAGTGTATAACTGCCGAAGGCACGGGTTTCTCCCAATAAGGGACGTCCTCTAAGGAGCCGTGAAGTTACTTAACTTCTTCTCATGCTTTGTTTAAAGCGATAAAATCTGATTCCATCATGAATCGGCCGATGCAAGTTTGCTTAGAGGATTTTCAAAGACACACCATACACATCCACTTGTGGCTTTGGTGTTCTTCAAGTCCGGTGTCCAGTTTGCATCACTGTGTTCTTCCACAACCGCTGGACATCCAGAATACCATAATCCGTAGATAAGTGAAGATTTCAGATATCGTCATATCCGATTTAACGCCTTCTATCAATCATTTTTAGAATCACGAGTGAACCTTAGTTCAACTGATCTACTTTGTAAGTCGATACTAGGTCAGTTGTAGTGTGTAAAATACATTGAACTATATGTGGTTTGCACATATCGCTCCTGGTATACGGGTGCACCATGATTTTAATCAATTCTATGATTTGTATCCATTGGTGACTTCAACAAGACTGTCAAATACCTCACAAATGAGTTTGGAATTAGACAAGTCTGTTAGATGTCTTAGAAATCTCAATGCCTAAAATGTCATCTGTGATACCCATATCTTTCATATCGAGACTTTTGTTTCAATATGACTTCCACTTTCAGACTATTGGTTTTCCAACTGTTGGCTTTCTAACTTCAGAGTCAATATTTCTATTGTTAGATTTATTATTTCTGTTTCACCTGAAACTTTCAGGACCAAAATGTAAACATTTCAGGGACAAAAAAGAAAGTTCAGGAAGAAGCTCAACAGTCCAACAAACCAACTCTGATCCTCCCCTTCCAACTCTCCGGTTAGGAAGGTTGTATCAACATCCATGTCACGCAAGACTGCAATGGCCCTGGATGTTAAGTTATTCACATGGGAGCAAATGTCCAAGTATCCGAGGCCTTATACTCGACAGTAGATCCATCTACTTTGTACTCAATATGAGTATCCATTTTTACAACCCAAATGTTCTTTTCCCTGAGGAAGGTCAACCCTTACACAAGTATTGTTCTATCTGCTGGAATCTATGTCTCTTTCTGTAGCTTCTTTCCAAAGCAACGCTTCTAGAGATGACAATTCTTTGTTAATTGTTCATGGTTCATTCTCAACCATACAAGCTAGAAGGCTTGGAACAACTCTTTGTCGTTTTTTTGCTCCATCTTGGTTCAACATCTAGAATCCCTGAGTTCTGTAGATCTGGAATGTCTAGTTCCGGATAATCAGGTACTCGCGGGTTCTTGTTAACCTCGAGCAATTACTTCTTTTTCATTCTCAAGGAAAGTTATCTTCAAAGAATTCAGCATTTTTTGACACTAAGAGGCGATAAACATTACTGTTATTTGCAAATCCAGTGGATATGCCATCTACAGTCTTAGGTCCAACGTGACCTATTTCGGTATTCTAATATTTACCAAGCCACCCCACATCATAACATTTGTAGGTGGGATACTTTCCATGTTTCACATGGAGGGTTATCCTTATCCTTATGTGGAGTTATGTTGAGAATCACATTAGCGGTAAGGATCGCCTTGCTCCATATATTTTGGGCGAATGACTTTGCGTTTGGCTAACACCGTTAGACTGAGATGAGTAATGAGCAGTCGTTTGATGAACGATGCTTCACATTCTCCCCTCTATCACTACGAATTCCTTAATCTGTAGGCTTGGTTGATTTTCAACTTCTGCTCTGTATCGCTTATCCGCTTCAACATTTTCATCTTTGCTTTTCAACAAACAAAGGATGTAATACATTGTACCATCATCAATGTAGGTCACAAAGTACTTGTCTCCCCCCTCTATTTTGTACAAACTTTAAATCACCCATGTAGGTGTGACTGAGTTCTAGAGAATCGGTGCTTCGTTCGCTATCCCTTTGACGGAATGGAAAGGTGATTTTGCCTCTTCGCCCACCTCTCATTCATTTTGAGGGTTTATGTTGACAGAAGACAACAATCTCAACTGAGTTAGCTTTTAAATGGCTTTATAATTAACGTGTCTTAATCTATGACGACATAGATGCACAAATTACAAATATATCATTCATTTGGCTACAAACATATTGTACCATTCTTAGTTATTACAGACCTGTTGGACTAGTCTCAAACCATATTGAGCAACAGCGTTCCTGAAACCAAGTTTGGGACATGTATCACCTCTTTTTAGAGTGATCTCATTCCCTGAAGTCTTATTGAGGATAACCTCTCCAACCCCTTCTACTTTAGAGGTGGCGTTGCTTCACATGAATAACCTCTTGCTCGTGGTTAGGGCGTAACCGGATCATATGTGATCTGGATACTCTGGCCTACTCCAGTTGCCTTGACACACTGAGTGTCCAATTTTTTTCTGCCTTTCTTTCTGGCCTTCAGATCATTTAAGACCTGGAAACTCTGGCCCACTCCAGTCGCCTGTAGGCTTTGTTCGACTGAGTGCCCAATGTCATCCTATCAAATAAAGAATCTTCTGTCAGATAGTGTGACAGGTTCAACGTCTTAAGATAATCCATTATCTTTTAGTCCTCTTCCTTTGAGATTGGTGCCCAAACAATTCCTAGCGCTTGCTTAAGAGTGGTAATAGTTTTCGCACAGTCAATGGATCTCTATCCTTCGTATGTGCGAACATACTTTACACACTTTTAATAATTATACCAAAAAGAATGAATCTTTTAGGTTTTGTTTTCCAGTATCCAATCTTTAACCGGGAAGGAGGGAGATTCAATATCTGATTTTAGAGTGTAGGGAATATAAGTTTTAATGAAAACACTTTCATATTCCTAGCCTTGCTTTACACACTCTTATTCAGATATTATCTAAACACATTATAGATAAGGAATGATAAATTAACTTAGACCTTTTGGACTCTGGCCCACTTCAGTCAGACTGAGTGTCCATTTCCTCCTTACCATAATTCAGATCCTTTGTCTGGGACAAATATAGGCCCTCTGCTACATGATAGAACAACATTTTCAGCCTTCTCCTCTTCTCCCAGTTGACATCTTCAGCCTCTTGTGGACGCTTGTTTCCACCACCCTCGGGAGCAGTGACACAAACTCGTCCTTGATCTTTAGTCGTACTAGCATGACTATCAGCTGTATCTTAAAGCTCAGCGTCAGATCCAGAGATCCCACCTTCGACGAAAATAGATTTGTAACTATCGTCAAAGATAGAGCCAAAACTAGGACCAGATTTGAAAGCACGGTTGTTGACAGAGACAGTGTTTGAACTGTTAAAAGAACTGTCGACAAAACTATTTTCAAGAAGAAAACCACAGCCAGATTTGGGACCATGTCTGCTAGCAAACATCTTTCGAACACTAATACAATCTTGTCTTAAAATTGTTGGGTATAAAGCAGTACGAGAATAGTAAATAACTATTACAAGTGCTTTGAAAGGATAAACCATAAATATTACAATAGCAACAAGCTTGTAGTAAATAAGAATTGTGACAACAACAAACTTTTTGAGTTCTTGAATCAGTCTTGAATCTTTATACCAATTTGCATAAAGCTCTTTGAATCTTGATAACCTGAAATTAAGAAACACTAAATCTGAAAGTGTTACAACCATGCTGAGTCGAGTGACGACACTCTATCTTTAAGACAAAATTGCCCCGTATATATGCTTTTACGTTAGCGGGCAATAGTCTCTCAAGATAAAACAGCAAACTATCATTTGTGCAAAGCAAACACAAGTGATTATAGCGAAGAAAACGAATAACAAAAGATTTCTAAGAGGAGAGGATTTGCAACAAGAATTTCAGAATTGTTGTTCTTGAAAAATGTGTTTCCAAGTTGTGTATATCTCTATAGAATTGAGCCAAAGGCCTCAATTTATAGGTGTGCAAGATGACCTTTCAAATTCCCCATAATGGCATTCAATTGCCATGTATTGGATGGCTTTTAATCCCCAAGTAATGCGGCAAAATAATGGTCCAAGTAATGGCTATTATTGGGTGGATTCAATGTCATTGAAGCAGTCCAAGTTGTGTATATCTCTATAGAAAGATGACATTCTTTTTTAAATAGATGACATTCTTTTTTAAATAGATTAAAAAGAAAATAATGTCATATAAAATGGAACAAATAGAGTAAGAAAATGCTTATTATAGAGTTTGGAGTGTTGATATGAAAAAATCATTGTGAGAGACGGCTTCCCGAATGGGGCCTACGCGGAGGAATCCTGATATAGTCAACAACCTCAGTGAAAACGTAACATTTGAAGCTATAAAGTGTCATATCTGAATAGGCCATTTCCCTTTTGCCTCTGCTGCCTACGCCTTCCTCTTTGCCTTCCCTTAATAGTTTTTGTATTCCTTGAACACCCTCATAATCCTTCTATTCTTTGAACCAACCCATTGAAAGCTAACAAAAAAAATGCTCTCAAGAGTGAACACTATGGTTTGGAATATGGAAGACAAAGAAGATGAAGAAACAACTATTACCTATTGGATTTTGTTGGGTTCAAAACATATAAGTAAGCACAGCGGAAGTTTAAAATTTTGTTCTACTTACCCCAACAATTTCTTCTGGTATTGTTATACGACAATCAAAACCTGTAATATAAAATTAGAACACTTACAGGTTGTATTATCTGGAGTCTTTACTTATGGATTACACGTGACTGTCCCTTCGACTACAAACACTATGTTATGGTGTATTTCTCTGTCAAGAAAGCCAGAAAATATTGGCAGAGGTTCGAGAGAGATTCGTCCTAGACTCTAAGTCTAGAATTATTTTTGAATTGTTCTTAGTATATTAATAACTAGAGATTAGTGTTGTATATATAGTGGTTTTTAGGTCACAAAATGGATTAAGGTTGGGCTCCAAGCCTGGCCCAAAACTGAGGTGCAGTGGGCCAGTGTGACTGGGCCCACTGCCGGGTTGGCGCCGCGGCGCCTTACGTAAATTTCTGTTTTCCGTTTTTATTTAATATATATATTCAGCACATCAAATCCAAAATCTAATTTTGATTTAATTAAATAATTTCCATTCAATAGACGAACTCAATATGTGAAGTACGTTTACATGAATCCAGCAAACATAACCTTTATGTGAGATGATAAATTCCTTTCATTCGCGACACACTCGATCAAGCTTAGGATTTGTCATGTGTCTATCCAAATGGCTTGATCACTTTATCTCATCTATATTAGTCGACAACTAGACCATATTCTACATATGTCTCTTGCATTGGCCAATGACTTGATCGACCTAATATCACTGAGAAGTTGAGTGTTCTCTCGAATATTCAATCGAGGAATGAATCCTATTCTTAGCTCAACTACCACCTTAATTTACATTATAATGCACTCAACACAAGCCGTATCTTATCCTATAAGGAGTTTAAGCTTAGGACATGGTCAAAGTACATTACTCTGTAAACAAGGTGCGTATTGACCTCAAGTCAAATGACCTTCATCTCCCACATGCTGATAACACTTTAGACATGTATAACAAATAGTTTATCAGCAGGGTATACCAATACTTTCCAAAAGTATCCATGTGTCCATCACTAGTAACCATTACTAGTAGCGTGTGAGACATACTATATTCTCTAAGAATGTGACGCAGACCACATGTCGACTTATAACATATCATCAATATTCCATTCTCGATGATCATTAGTCGAGGCTATTTTAGAGTTACGCTCTATCATCAATATCTCACTCTATTAATGACAACGTAAGCTCAAGGGATGCACATTAATGAATAATTACAAACAATCAAATAATAATTCAATAATTGCAACTGCCATAAATATTAATCTTATTAATAATACGAATGTGTTCAAGTATATTTATCCCTAATAATGATTGTCTCTACGACATACATACTTTCATTACCAAGAAGGAAAATAACAATAGTGGGCTTGAAAACAAAGATGATATAGAAATAGGTGTAGTGATTTGTTGGGTTCAAAACATGTAAGTAAGCACAACGGAAGTTTAAAATTTTGTTCTACTTACTCCAACAATTGCTTCTGGTATGGTTATATAACAATCAAAACCTGTAACATAAAACATGAACACCTACAGGTTGTAATATCTGGAATCTTTACTAAAGGGTGGATACGCTATTTCCTTTTCGACTGCAAGCACAATGCTACGGTGTATTACTCTGTCAAGAAAGCCAGGAAATCTTGGCATAGGTTTGAGAGAGTTTTATCCTAGACTCTAAGTCTAGAATTTGCTTATGAGAATTAGTGTTTTTAATAACAATGATGGTGTTGTATTTATAGTTACAATTAGGTTAGAAACGAATTAGGGTTGGGCTCTAAGTCTGGTCCAAAACTGAGGTGCAGTGGGCCAGTCTGACTGGGCTCACTGCCGGGTCGGCGCCGCGGCGCCTTACGTCAATAACGTTTCTCATTTTCGTTTAATATATATATATTCAGCACATTAAATTCAAAATTCAATTTTGACTTAATTAAATAATTTCCATCTAATAGAAATTATCTCATAGTTATTATCAATTTAAATATCTCGATTCCAAATCGAATATTTAATACTTTCTCAATACACCCTTAGATCAAAGAGACAATCGACATAGTGTGACCCTATAGGCTTTCTTATATCGACACTAATCCAATTAAGGTCCATACGAAACTCCTAAACTGTGTCGTACGACGAACTCAATATATGAAGTACGTTTACATGAATCCAGCAAACATAACCTTTATGTGAGATGATAAATTCCTTTCATTCGCGACACACTCGATCAAGCTTAGGATTTGCCATGCGTCTATCCAAATGGCTTGATCACTTAATCTCATCTATATTAGTCGACAACTAGACCATATTCTAAATATGTCTCTTGCATTGGCCAATGACTTGGTCGACCTAATATCACTGAGAAGTTGAGTGCTTTCTCGAATATCCAATCGAGGAATGAATCATATTCTTGGCTCAACTACCACCTTAGTTTACATCATAATGCACCCAACACAAGCCGTATCTTATCCTATAAGGGGTTTAAGCTTAGGACATGGTCAAAGTACATTACTTTGTAAACAAGGTGCGTATTGACCTCAAGTCAAAGGACATTTATCTCCCACACACTGATAACACTTTAGACATGTGTAACAAATAGTTTATCAACAGGATATATCAATATTTTCCAAAAGTATTCATGTGTTAATCACTAGTAACTATTACTAGTAGCAGGTTAGACATACTACATTCTTAAATGTAGACCACATGTCGACTTATAACATATCATCGATATCCATTCTCGATGACCATTAGTCGAGGCCTTTTAGGAGTATGCTCTATCATTAATATCTCACTCTATTAATGACAACGTAAGCTCAAGAGTTGCATATTAATGAATAATTACAAACAATCAAATAATAATTCAATAATTGCAAATGCCATAAATATATTAATCTTATTAATAATACGAATGTGTTCAAGTACATTTGTCCCTAATAATGATTGTCTCTAGGATATACACACTTTCAACATTCAAATCTATGCTAGATGGTGCATCAGATGTAGACTGGTACATAACCAGTAACAACAACATGCAAAACCAAACTGAAAATATTTCTTTCACTCAAAATTTCACTGAATTAGCTGAAAACAACTTGTTTCTACAGCCATGTCTAGTGGATAATACCTCATACCCATCTCAAGTACGTTATTTCTTGACCCAAAAAGCCTTATGTAACAACCCTTTGAATAATAGTTTTAATTTGGGTTATGAAAATGGTTTTCTTGAAACTCAAGATCTACGTGGTTTGAATAAAGGTGTGATTTTTACTAATGGGTTTCTTGATTTTGTTGGGGTGTGCGAAAAGTCCCACATCGAAAGTGGAAAGAAAAAAAACCCTACAATAAGGTGTGACACCTTTTGGAGAAAATCGTGCGGTCTTGGTCCAAAGCGGACAATAACCCACCGTGTAAGAGTGTCTTGGGGCTTTATTGGTCCAAAAATTGGTATCAGAGTCAATGGTTTGCGAGACGAATATGAAGATGGCGGAGTGCAATGGCATGGGGGTGTGGCTTTAAGAGTGTCTTTGCCCGTCGTCTAGTGGGCCATTGTACTACCTTTATCCGGTGCAGTACGTTAACCGAGATTGAAGACACTTACACAACAAAGTAGCAGCCGACTTTGGTGTCCATAAATACTCGAAGAGTGATGTAGGTGACACACAATTAATCTCCGAATTAGCCCATGTAATCTCATAAAAATGGTGATGGGTTGTGGAACTTAGTTCGAGGGGGAGATTGTTGAGATGTGCAAAAAAGTCTCATATCGAAAGTGGAAAGGAAAAAAAACTACGTATAAGGTGTAGTATTCTCTTAATGGTGTGAGACTTTTTGGAGAAAACCATGCAGACTGGACCCAAATCCGACAATATCACACGAGTGTCTTAGGGCTTTATTGGTCCAACAGATTTAACCTCACAAAACCAAATGGGTAGTTCCAATTTGAATTCTTGTACTCAGTTCCCATTTGCCCCAAAATAGTATGTTTAGTCCATTGGGGTTTAGTGATGGTTCTGCAAATGAGAACTCTTTGTTTCTCAATAAGTCTAAGTTGTTAAAGCCACTTGATAATTTTGCTTCAATTGGAGCACAACCAACTCTTTTCCAAAAAAGGCTGCTCTTAGAAAGAATTTAGCTAATAATAGTGGTGGCAATATGGGGGATTTTGGAGGTGAAATTGGTCAAAAGAGAAAATGGGGTAATGGAGAAGAACTTGATGACGTAAGCTTTGATGGATGCACATTGAGTTATGATTTAGATGAGCTTGTTAAGAATGGTAGTAAGGTGGATGATAGTGTTAAGAATGGTGGAAATAGCTCGAATGCAACGAGCATTATCACCAGTGGGAATCCGAAAGGAAAGAAAAAGAGACTTCCAGCAAAGAATTTGATGGCTGAACGACGACGTAGGAAGAAGCTAAACGATAGGCTTTACATGTTGATGTCTGTTGTACCAAGGATAGTAAGGTAACAAATTTATTTACATCAAATTCTCGTGAATTCCTATATGATTCTAACATTCACATTCATCAGCTTTTTACCAAAAAAAGAAAAGTGAAAATTGAACAATATATTGTTACTCTTATTTTCTGTTTTGAATGTACTTCATTTACTCTTCTTAAGGTATGCAACTTTGTCCTATGCATAGTTCAAAAAGGTTTTTGGATTAAAGCTATATTGATGATAGTCGCATTAAATTCACTCACATGAACTATATGAAAAGATTTCAAAAGGATCTTTTGTTTTGGACCACACAAGAGAATAGACATTTACTAACTTGATGTAACATGAGTTGTCTTTTTAAGTTTGATCCGTAACTTGTCTTATACTCTGAACTACGAGTGTTTTTTGATCTCTCTTGTATGCATCTTTTTTAATTTGCTTTGTTTCTTTGCCCCCCTCTCCCTCTCCCGGGTGGGGGTGTCCCACCACTCGTCATAGTGATTGGATTATTGTAAATGGTCATAAATTAATCCTTTAATCAAGATGTCAAAGTGTATGGTATGGCAGTAACATGGTACTTGAATCTCACCGCTGCGATGCAGAAACATTTTTACTGGAGCTCTAAGAAACCAAGACATATGAGGTTATCTTTGATAGGGCCAAGATGCGAGAAGTAATTAAAATACCTTGAATGCATTCTTGCAAATTCCTTCTAAATGAAGTGTGTTGGGTCCAGGGCTAAGGATAAGCAAGAATATGTAAGAATAAAACTGTAACAGCTAGAACAATTAAACAGTTTCTGGATGTTGCCTTCAATGTTGTGTCAACATCTGAGGCAACATTGTGATAAAACAGTTATAAACCTTTATAGAGTAAATACAGCGAAAAAGTAAAGAGACACAAGGTTTATATTTTCAAGGGTATATATTAATATATCCCTTGATGGTCAATGACCAAAGAATTGTATAAATTATATACAATTATAAATGAATTTCTTTTTACAAGATTGAACAATAAATGCGAAAAAGAAATTACAAACAAAAGTGAAGTCGCAGATGACTTCATCCTAAAGTTAAAAGATCTAAAAAGACAAATACAACATCTTCATTACAATTGCTTGAAATATAAGCTTGATCTAGAATCTGGGCAACAATAGTAATGTGAGACTAGATGGTGTTATACTACTTTAGACTAATTGTGTTGATTCAGTTTCTAAGGTGAATATCCGAGAGCTCTCTTGGTAATTCTTCTCGTTCAATTTTGGATATCGATACTCTGAAGCTCCACTTTATTTATAGTGTGGAACTTCCTTTGAAATCCTCACTGATTGGTTGCGGAGGTTGAGTAAAAGAAGGCTTCAGCTTGGATCGGTTCTTGCTCCTTAAAAAGCTCAACGTTCTGGACTTGGTCTTCACGCTGCTTCCTCTCCAAGCTTTGACTGTTTCTTTTACCACGTTTTAAACACAGCATCATTGTAAGCTTGCCTAGGTTATTTTTTACTCACAGTAACACAACCTGTTTTGGCCGGAAGAATAGACAAAATCGTTACAGAGATGTTGTCAGGAATGTTGTCACAACATCGCAGGCAACATTCTTATTCTCATAAGATGTTGTCCTGAGCATTTACAGATATTGTCACAACATCCATCCAACATCAACAATCTCCCCATTTTTGCCTTTTTCACAAAACACCATACGAAACGAAAATGACTAGGATACTGATTCCCGATGTAGTCCTTACATTCCAAGAATCAATAGGATCAGTGATATGCTCCCCCTTAACCTGCAGTGTTGTATCGATGATTTGATTAGATAGGAGTTATGTTTTGTTAGTCGTGACTTACTTACAACAACTGCGTAAACAGTCTACAGTAACCATTCATAACAATCCACATCAGACAAACATATATAAACAGGTTTAGAAAGCAGTCACAATGTCTGCAAGAACAGACCAAATATCCCAAAGTAAAATATTACAAACCAAAAAAATATTCCAAATGTCAGTATATCCAATATTCAAATAAACAGAGATTATCAGCACTCCATCTCATCAGCATGGTCATCCTTGACTAGAGTAATCGAGTCACAGTAGCTTCCAGCCGCTTTCTGTGATCGATCACTCTGTGCGGCACCATCTTCATCTCCATAGAATCAGAAGTAGTCAGCAATCATCATCTCAACTCCTCTCCCCCTGCATCATAGCTTGGCCTGCATCATCAGTAGTAGCTCCCCCTGTCTGTCTGCTTCCAGCAGCAACACCATCAGCATCATCCTCTCCCCCTTTTTGTGAAAAAAGTAAGCCCACATAATAGTTTTTGGCTCGCACTAGGTCTTGAATTTGCCTGTCAAGTTCAACAATGTTCTGTCAAAGCCAGTCTTTGGACATTGGGACCTTTTCTTGACCAATGTTGCCAGGAATGTTGGCACCATCCGTTGATGTGTCAGTGTCTCATTCATCTTTCTTCCAAGGCAGGTCAATAACCCTGTCCCTGATGTTCATAATCGCTCATTTGTCTTGAGTAAACCTCTAATTTGGACTCGACTTTTTCTCCTTTTGGAGTCTTAAAACCTTGGTTGAGCAGAATTTGAAAAATCAAGGAGGGGTATGGAAGGGCAGAGTTGCTTTGTCTTTCTGCCAAATTGGCAACATGGTTGAATATGAGGGTTCTTAAGTCAATTTTCTGATTCCTTCCAATCTTGAAAAACAGTGATGTTTGATCAAGGGTCACTGCTGTCTCGTTGAGGGAGGGTAGCCAGTTGTATATAGCAAGTTTGTGCAAAGTGGTAAACAAGTCAGTGAGTTTTGACACAGGACTTCGAGGAGACCAAACAGTGATCAAATTCCCCGTAAGGTACTTGATCATCGAATTGAGTTCCTCCACAGTAGGGTTTGGTTAAGGTTCTCTTTCACTAACAATTATCCCAAGAGTGGAGTTTATGATATTATGTGTAAAATTGTATACCTTGTTGTATAGGTACATTCTCCCAAATTTCTTCGAGGTTGTGTCCCTAACAGCAAACGTCAAATTAGCATAGAACACCCTAATCACCTTCTCACAATAAGGATTCTTACTAGATACAGAGCTTAAGATCTTTCGACTACTTAAGAAATCAACTAAACCATTTGTGGAGAATGAAGTTAGGTTAATCACCTTCTCCCTTCTAACTCCTCTATTTTTAAACCAATTCCAGTTACTGGAGCATGATTTCATTTGAAACATGGAAGAGTAGGGAATTACCTCAGAATCTGTTTCAGATTCTGTGTTTTCTTGTTCGGATGAGGTGGATGCAGGTGTTGCCTCGGATGTTGGGGCAACATAGTCTGGGTCCATTTTCTCGTCTGTTGCCTTTGATGTTGATGCAACATTTTTATCAAAATTCTAGTATGTTCTGCGGACCCCTTTAGGAATGAAGTTTCATAGAGGTATGTCATCTGACATCTCTTCTTCTTCTTTTTCCTTCTCAGTTTCTGCTTGTGGAGTCGAAGTTGATGGAGTTCTGGAAGAACTGGACACATTGAGATCGGTGTCAGTGTCGCTGCTAGTGGTAGTATCAACAGAAAAAGTCGACTCTTCCCTGGATCTTTTGACAGACTGGTTATCGCCGAATTGGTTTTCGAAAACCCTTTTTGACCTTCGCGTCGGAAATGTCGATTTTGACTGTCTTGAGGCAGGGTTTGAGAAATCAAATGTTGCATCAACATCGATTGGGTTTTCATTATCGCCTGGGTAGACCACCTGTAATGGCTTATCTGAACCAAGCAGGATCATAGCCTGTGTGCAGTCCTCCTCGACTGGTTTCAAGTCATTGATGAAAGTATAATGCTTGTAAACCTTGTTGCTATTTGCTGGACTAGTCGACATTGGGGAATACTCTTTGGTGTTTGTGAATTTTGGGGAAATGGACATGGGAGAGGGTTTTGAAGAATTGGGCGTGTTAGAGAAGCTTTGGGTTTTGAAAAATGACGGTGATGCTTGGGATGCCATGATTTGATGGATTGTAAATCAGTTGATGTGATAATTCCATGACAAAAATGGGAGGTTTCATTATGGCAAAATATACTTACACTCAAACTCCTTTTCCTTAAATTTAGATTGTATAGAAGAATAAAAACTCTTTACACACCTAAAACAAAGGATTTACACAGCACATAACATCATTTAAAATTTAAATAAAAACGGTCCTCCAGAATTTTTGGATTTTCCGTTAAAGACAGAGACGTGTTAAATACCAAAAAAAAAGAATAAAATAAGATAAACCAGATTGATCAATGTACTGGAACACAATGTTGTTAATGATGTTGGCAACATTACCAAGTTAAACAAACATTATGAGACTCCAAGGATTTTCTGATTTGGCAGATGATATTTCTGTATATGTTCCCTATGAGACTGATCGCTGGACTAATGTAATATTTTACCATTGTCCTTAATCAACTTAGTTGAACACATACAAATTAAAAAAATATTGAGGAATTTTCAACCTTTTTGAAGCACGTGGTACTCCTATAGAATAGGAATGATACCAATCTTAGAGCTTTGCTCTTTTTGTATATATTCAAATCTTTTAGTAGAGGCTTCGCCTTCTTATGATACTCATTTTTTATGATATACATAATTGTTTTATATATATATCATCGCAGAGAATGGTTTCACATTCATATCTTGTCCTTTTAGAGTCATGCTTGAATCTTTTGAAAAATAATGCAACATCACTACAACACTTATCCTGTATATTGACTCAACAGTAAATGTTACCCAGAATGTTAGGACAACATTTCGGACAACATCTACCTAGTCTGTCTTATTTTCAAAGAAAACAGAGACCAATAGATTTTTTCAAGCTAGAAAATCTCTCATGATCTAAAGGTTTGGTAAAAATGTCAGCCAGTTGAAAAAGAGTATCAACATGTTCGATTTGAACTAGCTGTTTTCCACTAAGTCTCTTAAAAATGATGTTTTATGTCTATGTGCTTTGTACGTGAATGCTCAACAGGATTTTTGAAAATATTAATAGCATTCAGATTATCACAATACAAAATCATGGAGTTATTATATATGTCATAGTCATCTAGCATATATCGTAACCAAATCAGTTGAGCACAACAACTTCCGGCTGCCGCATATTCAGATTCAGCAGTCGAGAGTGATACACAATTTTATTTACGACTGTACCATGAGACTAGATTATTGCCAAGATAGAAACAACCACCACTAGTGCTTTTCCTATCGTCTACATCACCGGCCCAATCCGAGTCACTATATCCTATTAGATTAGGATTAGTGTCTTTGGAGTACCAAATTCCCAAGTCACTTGTACCGGCAACATATCGAATGATACGTTTCACAGCATTAAGATGAGATACCTTGGGACTGGCTTGGAACCTAGCGCAAACACATACGTTAAATATGATATCGGGGCGACTGGCAGTAAGGTATAAAAGGCTACCTATTATAGATCGGTACAAGGTTGGGTCAACATCTTGTCCAACATCGTCTTTACATACTTGTTGCGTAGAGCCTATTGGAGTCTTCATGTGTTTAGCATTTTTCAGACCAAATCTCCTAACAAGATTCTTGGCGTACTTGCTTTGAGATACAAAGATCCTATCTTCATTCTGTTTAACCTGCAAGCATAAGAAAAATGTTAGTTCTCCAATCATGTTCATCTCAAATGTTGTCGACATTTCTTCGACAAACGACTTTAAGAATGATTCTGTAGTCGAACCAAAAACAATATCATCAACATAGATTTGAGCTATTATTACATCTACACCGTGTCTTTTTATGAATAATGTTCTGTCAGCTTCTCCACAGGTAAAACCAAACTCAACAAGGAAGTCAGTTAGACGACCATACCATGCACGTGGTGCTTATTTTAGTCCATACAAAGCTTTGTTGAGCTTGTACACATGATGTGGATGGTGAGGATCCTCAAATCCCTTTGGTTGTTCAACATATACTTATTTGTCCAAGTATCCATTGAGGAAAGCACCTTTAACGTCCATTTGGTGCAAGGTAATCTTTAAATAGCAAGCAATAGCAAGAAGCAATCTTATTGACTCAATTCTAGCCACATGAGCGAAGGTCTCGTCATAGTCGATACCTTCTACTTGTGTATATCCTTGAGCAACAAGTCGAGCTTTGTTCCTAACAATCTTTCCTAACTCATCTGACTTGTTTTTGAATATCCATTTGGTCCCAATAACATTTGTGTTGTTGGGTCGTGATATTAAGTCCCAAACCTCATTTCGGGCAAATTGTTCAAGCTCCTCTTGCATGGCTTGAATCCAAAAATTATCTTTTAATGCTTCCCCAATATTTTTAGGTTCCAAAGTAGATGTAAGACAAGAAAGGCTTACCTGTTGATATATGGTGGACATGCACACATACCTTACCATTTCTCGGTAATTCACTGGCTCTTTCCATCTTGTACGCCTCTTCTCAAAAACTCCCCCTATCACCTGGTCGGGTGGATGGTTCCTTTTAATCCTCGATGGATGGTCTCTTATCACTTGATCATTCAGTTCAGTAGAGACTTCTCCTCAACTTCGGTCCCTATGTTCTCTCTTTGAGGTTCAGATATTTCTTCTGATGTCGGGATAACATCTGTTTCTTCAGTGGGTTGCTCCTCTTCAACTGCAACCACAATGTTGTTTTCTGAAGATCTACCAGATATATCCGGCAGGTCATCAAAAATAACATTGACCGACTCATGTATGGTCTTTGTCCGAAGATTGTATATTCGGTAAGCATGGCTATTCTGAGAGTAGCCAACGAATATTCCCTTGTCACTCTTAGAGTCAAATTTAGCCAGTTGATCCCTGTCATTAAGAATATAGCACACACACCCAAAGACATGAAAGTACCGCAATGTAGGTTTCTTTCCATTTAACAATTCATAGGGTGTCATCTTGGTCTCTGGCCTTAAATAGATTCTATTAGTTATGTGACATGCCGTGTTCAAGGCTTCTGCCCAAAACCTCTTTGACAATTACTTAGAACTTAACATAACTCTAGCCATTTCTTGTAAAGTTCTGTTCTTTCTCTCGGCAACCCCATTTTGTTGTGGTGTTTTTTGTGCCAAAAATTCATGGAATATGCCTTTCTTTTCACAAAATTTTGCAAATGTTTGATTTTCAAACTCCTTTCCATGATCAGATCTAATTCTAAAAATCGAAGAACAAAACAGATTCTCAATCCTAGAGTAAAGTGTTCTAAACATCTCAAAGGTTTGTGATTTTTCCTTTAAAAAATAGATCCAAGTAAATCTGGAAAAATCATCTACTATCACATAAGAATATCTCATCCCTCCTAGGCTATCTACCTCGATTGGACCCATAAGATCCATATGCAATAATTGGAAACAATGAGACGTACCTGAGTGTTGTCCGTCATGTTGGACAACATTATGAGAGACTCGGGTCTGCTTTCCTTTCAAACAATCTTCGCACAGTGTTTTATCTTTTGGATCCAGTCTGGGAATGCCTCTGACAGCTTCAATTGAGATCACCTTCTCCGAGGTGCCGTAGTTGACATGTCCCGACTTTTGATGCCAAAGTGTCAAGTCATCTACCTTTGCGGAGTTGCAAAACTCTTGTCTACCGACTAGATAGCAATTATCTCCAGTTCGGGTTTCTGACATGACATATTTATCTGCAGAACCTGTAACCTTGCATCCAAACTTGTTGAATTTCACCTCGAGATCATCATAACATAGTTGGCTTATGCTAAGAAGATTAACAACCAAACCTTCTACATGAAGAACATTTTTCAAGGCTGGTACATCCGGAACATTAAGAGTTCTTTTACCAATTATCTTACTCTTACTTCCTCCTCCAAAGGTCACGTATCCTCCATTGAATGCTCCATACTCCTTCAATAGACTTTTGGTACCTGTCATATGACGTGAGCAGCCACTATCGAAGTACCAAGAACCTGTAATGTTAGTACGTAAAGCAGTTATGCACACATTACATTTCAGATTCAGTTTGGGTACCCATTCCTTTTTCTTCCTTCTGCTTTCAGGCTGGTTGCTTTGAATGTTGTCAGTGATGTTGGTCAACATTGCTGACGACATTTTAGGCAATATTCTAAGTGAAGAGTTTTGAAGTTTGTAGCAGTAGGGCATAAGATGTCTTGACTTTTTACAGAAGCTACATACAAACTTCGATCCAATCTTTGTGATCTGAGAATTACTCAGATTTTCTTTGACAAATTGTATCCTCTCAGTTTGATTATGGATTCTGGAAGTATTTGTTTTGCTAGGACATTGGTACCCAAGCCCAGCCCTTGTAGGTTTATTGAAGTTCAATATTTCATCCAGTTTGGAGGTTCCCATGTTGAGCCTTTGAAAGGTGGTCTCAGCTACGTTCAATCGTGCACGAATCTTACCAAGCTCTAGGTCCTTCTTGGTAAGTGCCACCTCTAATCAGTTGATTGTGCCTTTCAGATTGCTATTCTCAAGAGCCAATAATTTTGCTTTTGAGTCTAGTTGCTCAGATTCAGTGATTAAGGCTTTACAAAGATTTTGTAATTCCTTTATCACGTCGTCTTTGGAGTCAACTAGATCCAAATTTATAGCATCAGATGAAGAAATAAATCCACTAAAACAATTTACATCAGAATAGTCAAAGTATACATACCTCTCTGATGTTGAAGACATTCCAGATGTTGAGTCTGATGTTGTTCCTGATGTTGTCGCAATATTGTCAACAATATCTTCATCGCCGGACAGTGAGTGTTCGAACATGGCTGCCAGCATTGCCTATGGTTCTTCTTCTTGATCTCACTCCTCCTCTTCGTTCTCATCATCACTGAGAGTTACCCACATAACCTTACCAATTTTTCTAAGGGTGTTTGCACACTCATTAGCGTAGTGTCCCCAACCCGAGCATGCATGACACTGCACTCCCTCGAGTTGTTTGGGATTGAAATTGGTACTGTCAGAGTTAGATTTCCTCAGTGGATTGTGATTTCTTTGCTCAGAAGGTGACCTATTCGGCTGTTTATTGAAGAGTGGGTTTTGATGCTGTTTGTATTTAGCTTTATGCGATCATTGTTGATCTTTCTCACAATTGAATTGAATCGACGAGTAAGTAAGGCAACAGTTGCACCATTTCCCAGTTCCTCCAAGTTTTCTTCCTCGTTTTCCAATTCAGTTTCCGAGGTTTGTCCTTGGAGTGCCAAAGTCTTGTCTTTATACAGATCTCTTTGGCTCATTATGTTCATCTCATATGTTTGAAAGATGCTCACCAAGGCATGTAGATCCATAGTAGCAAGATTATGGGTCTCTTCAATAGCATAAATCTTAGTATTAAATCTTTCAGGAAGAGATCTGAGAGCTTTATCCACAAGTTGTGTGTTGGTTAAAGGAGAACCAAGCACTTGACACTGATTAGCAATGTCAATTAACTTTTCAAAATAGGATTTTATGTCTTCAGATTCTTCCATCCTTAAGCGTTCGTATTGGCTCAAAATCATGCGAAGCTTTGTACGTCGTACACTCGAGGTACCTTCACAATGAGTTTGTAAGGTCTCCCAAGCGTCCTTGGCCGTAATACAATTCTGGATGAGTTTAAACATATAGAGATCTACCCATCCAAATATCGCATTTAGGGCCTTTTCATTGAAGCTCGCACTGTTGATCTCTTCCGCGGTCCATTCAGATTCGGGTTTGGTAAGTACATCACCATCCTCGTCTGCTGGGTACTTGGGAATCACATAGCCTTCGGAAACTGATCTCCAAGCTCAAACATCAATGGATTTGATGTGCGAACGTAGTCGAATTTTTCAATAGGCATAGTTAGTTCCGTCAAGAATTGGAAGTCTACCAACGTTTTGTATAGCTGAGTCCATAGCCGTAATATTCAGAATTAAACACTTATTTTATCAAGTGTTGGCTCTGATACCACTTATTGGGTCCGGGGCTACGGATAAGTAAGAATATGTAAGAATAAAACCGTAACAGCTAGAACAATTAAAACAATTTCTGGATGTTGCCTTCAATGTTGTGTCAACATTTGAGGCAACATTGTGATAAAACAGTTATAAACCTTTATAGAGTAAATGCAGCGGAAAAGTAAAGAGACACAATGTTTATATTTTCAAGGGTATATATTAATATATCCCTTGATGGTCAATGACCAAAGAATTGTATAAATTATATACAATTACAAATGAATTTCTTTTTACAAGATTGAACAATAAATGCGAAAAAGAAATTACAAACAAAAGTGAAGTCGCAGATGACTTCAGCCTAAAGTTAAAAGATCTAAAAAGACAAATACAACATCTTCATTACAATTGCTTGAAATATAAGCTTGATCTAGAATCTGGGCAACAATAGTAATGTGGGACTAGATGTTGTTATACTACTTTAGACTAAGTGTGTTGATCCAGTTTCTAAGGTGAATATCTGAGAGCTCTCTTGGTAATTCTTCTTGTTCAATTTTGGATATCGATACTCTGAAGCTCCACTTTATTTATAGCGTGGAACTTCCCTTGAAATCCTCACTGATTGGTTGCGGAGGTTGAGTAAAAGAAGGCTTTAGCTTGGACCGGTTCTTGCTCCTTAAAAAGCTCAACGTTCTGGACTTGGTCTTCACGCTGCTTCCTCTCCAAGCTTTGACTGTTTCTTTTACCACGTTTTAAACACAGCATCATTGTAAGCTTGCCTAGGTCATTTTTTACTCACAGTAACACAACCTGTTTTGGCCGGAAGAATAGGCAAAATCGTTACAGAGATGTTGTCAGGAATGTTGTCACAACATCGCAGGCAACATTCTTATTCTCATAAGATGTTGTCCTGAGCATTTACAGATGTTGTCACAACATTCATCCAACATCAACAAAGTGAATTATGCAAATTCAGTTAACTACCTACTGGTTAATATTTGCATCTTACTTGAGATTTAATTCCGAACAACCATTAGACTTGATTTTAACCTTACCGAATACTGCATTACCAATTTGTCTTCCTGACTACCTAATATCAAAAGCTTCTTCTTGGCTGCAATTTGTGATTTTGTATATTGACAGATGGACAGGGTTCAATCTTAGGGGATGCAATCGAGTACTTAAAGGAGCTTCTACAGAAAATCAATGACCTGCATAATGAACTGGAATCCACACCGCCTAGCTCTTCATTGACCCAAACAACAAGCTTCTATCCTTTAACACCAACTGCACCAGCTCTGCCTGGCATCATCAAGGAAGAACTCTACCCGAGTTCATTTGCAAGCCCATTGTCTAGCCCGACTGGACAACCTGCAAGGGTAAAATTAACCTACAAGAACGTTTCATTCAGAAGAAATTTATTATAGTACAAACATATGTGTTCTAGTTAGACGTGTGTGTGTATATATACATTGATTGCATTGAACACTATTACGGTGTTCTTCATGTGATGTAATGCAGATTTTGTTTTACTTTTAGGTTGAGGTAAGGGCAAGAGATGGAGGAGCTGGAATATCCATATGTTTTTGCAGCCGCAGACCAGGCCTCTTACTCTCAACAATGAGGGCTCTGGACAACCTCGGACTGGACATCCAACAAGCTGTTATCAGCTGCTTCAATGGATTTGCCTTGGATATCTTTAGAGCTGAGGTACTTGCTTTTCTGTTTAACTCACAAAGTTGGACTCTTGGATTAGAAACTGCTTAACCTGAGAAGAAGTTTGTATGTAGAAAATTGAAGTCCATCAACCCCTGCACAAATGCACACATCCTTCTTGGAATGAGCAGAACCTAAAACCGTGTTAAGCTTTTAACTTGGGAATGTCAAAGGTAAGTTTAAAGATAATAGGTTGTTCTGATTCCTGTTGAACATCTCTTTTGATATAAAGAAATGTTGTTCTGCTTCCTGTTGAACATCTCTTGGGATATAAATAGATGTTTTCTCTTGCTTATTTCAATTGATATTGGAGGAAAAGAAACCAGCAAGAGTTAAATGATCTGTGATTTAATTGGTTTGCTATCCTTGCCAATTTTATGAGTTGTGGAAATGAATTCTTCTTTTGATGATCGTTTATGTTTATGTAATCTCAGCAATGCAAAGAAGTTCAAGACTTTCATCCTGATCAAATCAAAGCAGTACTGCTGGATTCTGCCGGCTGCCATGGGATGATATAAGCTTCTATGGTTGACAAGGGAAACAATGCAGCCACCACTATCAACTTTAGACTCTAGTTGTTCTTTTAAGCCAATTTTCTATGCTCCTTCTGTACTTCTATATTTCATCCAGCAGGGCATTGTTTTGTGTTACAACTCACATTTGCTAGTTAGCGAACAGATTAAATTTGCAATTTTCGCAATTGTTCTGCAGTATTTACTGTATGATGGGCATGCAATGAAAATCATACACTTGATCTATTATGATAATATCATCTAGATTTGTTTTCCATGTTCTTTTTTTTGTTCTTGTTTTTGCTTTGTTGATCAGTGACATAAGATGGAATTGGTGGTCTGCCCATTTTCATTTTCATTTTCATTTTCATTTTCATGCCGTACATCATCCAGAGTTCATTTAGGAAATGTTTAACTATTTAGCTGAACATAAAATTGTTAGTGGAGGCTAAGGTAGATGAAATGGTTATTTTGGTTTTTAAATGAAGCTGCTAACCCAATTTACTACATAATCAAATGTTATAGATAACAAGTTACTAGCTCTTCCTTACGGATGAAATGAAAATGTTACCTTAAGAGACCATTTAACAACAAAAGTTGTCGTGATATAGTTGAAATACATTTACCTTTAACCGGAAGTCCAGGTTCAAGTCCTGGAAATGGAAAGCTCTTAATTTACTTTGGATACCGGCTGGTTAAAGCGAAAAAGAAAAAACCCGAAAGGATAATCTTCTGAATAAATGGATGGGACTGCATGAATAAACTTCTGCTCTGCTAAGACATGGAATCCTTCTCTTCAACATTATTATTATTATTATTATTATACGTTATTGTTCTGCCAAAGAGATACATTACAAAAAGGATAACACATCTTCTAACAAGAAAATCAATGCTGCATCCTCAAGGATCAACATAGGCAAATAGGTCCCAAGTAGGTTTCAAGCTGCTCATACTCTGATGTCTTGCCGATTCGGACCGGACTATTGCAGGGGACTGCTACTATAGAGACATATGTGACTTCCAACTGCAAACAATGCATCAAGATCAGATTATGATGAAGTTTGCAACAATAAAGCCATTAATACAATTCTTTCACATGGGAAACACAATCAAACGGCTTAAGTTTCTTACACTTCTGCAGCTAGCGAGCTCTGGCTGAGATCGATGACAAAGGTGCGGATTTCCATGGGGGCAAGCTCTACCACCAGCTTTGTAGGAGCAACGGGTCCCCCTCTTGGCACGTCCCGCGAATCACTAGAAGCCTCTGCTTTCCACTTTAATCTTTTCTTCTCCATTTCTTCTCTTTCTTGGTTAGCAGATAAACTCATCTCTTTAATCTTGTTTATCTGTAATAATTTGGGAGATTCAAGTGAAACTTATTTTCCTAATTACAGCCAAGAACTAGGTGGCTGATACATACATATTATTTTACCTTTTTCTTTGGGAACAATCTTTTCAATTCTACAGTTGCCTTGGTGGAAAGATCCTTATCTTCATCAACCTAGTAAAGCATAATAGTTTATCATTCCGGATCGCTTGGACTTGGAGCAATTAAGGCTCCAAAGAATCACAATATTATTTTGTATCAGCGAATGTCAAGTGACCAAGAACTGAATGAGGAGTGAACGAAACTTAAACACGTAAAAAGAATCATCACAAGAAGGAATCCATAAACCTCGTATAAATGAGCCAATCTGAGGAGGACGGTGTGATCTTCAAGCTCCTACATTTACCAAAGAAAAAGGTAAATTGGCAGATAACAAATAAGAGTACTACAACACAGAAATTGGTTATAAGGTTAGCCGTTAAATACCTGAAGGGTGATTATTGCAACGTTTTCAGGCAGACTGTAAGATGGATCTATCCCTGTAAAGGTTGGGACTTGAAATTTTGTGAATTTATCGCCATCCTGTAATTATGAAACATCACATGAGATTTGGCGGGATGCTGCATTAGTGACGAAAAATGCTGGGACTTTCCATAACCTGCTCAGTAAAAGCTAGAAGCAATGGAGAATATATCTCCTGTCCAAATGACCGCCGCCACTTCGCTCCCTCTCCAAGAGAATCAATCCGCATATAGTACTTGCCTTGGACCTGGGGAAATATGTTAACATGCTTAATGAGTTGTCTGTACGTTAGATTTAACATACAATAAAAACTAAACATTGTCTACACAAGGGTTTCAGACAACGAGGTTATGATGATATATAAGATAGGGAACATTCCAAATAGTACCCATCTATGCTGCAAAAGAAAATAAAATGTGAAAGCCGGGGCTACAGGCCAACAGCATAGAACAAACTTATGTATTAGGGGGAAAAAATAAAATAACATAAAATGGGTACGCATAAAGAACAGATGGAAGATAAAACAATATGGGAATGGTATTTGTATCAGAAAAAGAAGTTAAATTATATATATATATATCACATTTCAGCTTATAAAACTAAAGCAATAATATACACGAAGTACAATTAGTTCGTTTTCATTTACTCTCCTATAGAGAAACAAGAAATGTACTAAGATATTATGAAGATGTCTTTGAAAGTTTACTAGCTTCTTATGCTAACATAGAAATGTAAATATCAATCTTAGGCTTCATCCACCGGCTCTTTTAGGTTTAAGCGAAGAATTTGCAACAAGAAACAAAAAAAAATTGCATTCACCATATTAAGCAATAACTACAAGCATAATTAAAGCCACCATCAAATTGGAGTATATTGTGATGGTGGGCGGTGCTCACAGTCAAGCCCATGCATTTTCCAAGAGCACAGACGGTTTCATTCAGTGCTTCAGCAACACCTCTTCCATCATCATGCAGTAACCTCCTACAAAGAAGGAATTTACAAATCGTTTACCTTGAGATTCTGCTATTGGTAACTTCAGATAATGATGAGTTAACAGAAGAAAGATTGCAAAGATATAAGTGATAAACACAGAATGAAAAATGTGCTGAGCAAACCGGTGAAGCATTAGCTCCAATTGGCCATCAACAAGGCTGGATCCACCTACAGATCTATCAACCAAAACTGAGAACTCGTTGTTGTTGTCTTTAAGGAAAAGTCCAAGATTGATCTGTAATGGATTAGCCAAAATAACATAATTAACATCACCAGTAGGAATTCTAGAACATGGTATCTAATAAACAGGCTACTTTACGTTAAATATTTGTCGAGTTTTCTGAAAGAAAATTCTTACGTAAAATAAAGAAATACACGTGCATATAAGAAATTCACAGCAATTTGAAGGTGCAAAACTCCCGAGTAGCCTTGTCAAAAAATAACATAGTAAAACATATGGAAGCCCAAAAATTAAGCACCTCCCTCTAAGGTTGGCCAGTGGATCGGCCCGGTCCTGGCCCGACCCGATCCCGGTCACGCCTCGATCCCCCTAAAAAAACAGTGTTGGGACTCGAAATCGGGACGGGGCCTGAGCTCGTCCCGCCCCAGAACCGCCCTGACCCCCCTTTGCAAAAATGACCGTTGCACAACGGCCAATTTAAATTTTGGCTGTTGTGCAACGGCCATTTTTGCCCCCCCCCCCCAATCCCATAAACCCCCCTACCCCCTTAATATTTATTTTTAACCCCCAAGTTACTATATTTATACTTTAACCCAATTTCTCAACTATAAATACCTCATTTTCTCTTCATTTTATCTCACAAATCTTCCTACAATCTCTCAATATATCTCTCTACAAGTCTACAATTACATTGCATACTAAATATTTTATTTTATTTATTCATTTGTATAATTGTATCAAAGTTCAAAAATTAAGACTGAAGTTGGCAACTAGCTTGAGGATCATTCATCGAGCAAAGTTTTAATTTTCAACCTCGATTACAAGTCGACGTTACGTCGGCGTTTGGTACCTTCGTTCCTTCTTTAAATTATTATTGTTACTTTATTTTAATTATCGCACTTAATTTTATTATCTTTAATTATTTATTTGCATAATTAAAATGGAAGGATTAAGATGTATGTTTAAGAGTAAGGGTGCTTCTTCTAGTAGGGGTAACAAGGGTAAGGGTACTTCTTCTAGTCATCCTATTACTAGACAGGATGATTTGACTGACTACACTCATATAAATGAAATTGAATTTATTAATGATATACCATTAGATGATAAAATATATTCTGCAACTGAACCAGACTTTAATTTAGAAGATAATCTAAATGACACACCCACTAATCTAGATGACACACCCACTAGTGCACCTCAAACTGAAACTGGAACGCCTCTTATTCCCCCTAGTATGAGACGAGGCCCACACAACGAAAATTAAAATCAGCTGCATGAGATTTTTTTGATAGGGACCAAGAGAATCAAGTAGTTAGATGCAAAATTTGTAAAAATGTTTATAAATTTAAAATGGAAAAAGTTCAGGGTGGGACGGAAGGTTTATTGAGACATGTACAAAGCTTTCACAAAGCAAGGTGGGATGAATACGAGGCTACAAAGTCGGGTGCGCCAATGCGCTCTCAGTTGGGACAAGGTTCACATAGTTTCCCGGACCAAGTACAAGGTCAAATTAACCCGACGACGGGGGGAATTGTAGGTCCTAAATATGATAAACATAGAGATAGGGAAGCAATATCAAAATTAGTTGCGGTGGAGGGTTTGCCTTTTTCATTTCCTTACTCTCCTGGTTTTATTCATTACATAAGAGATATGTATAATCCTGCTTTTAACGGTTTTCCTAGATCAACTATTAGGAGAGACGTTTTTAAATTTGCAAATGAATATCAACAATACTTACGTTATGCATTATATCATTTTCTATCACTTCTAATATATGCCGTAGTACTAACAGCAATGATTATTTAACTGTAACATGTCATTGGATAGATTATAATTGGTCTATGCAAAAACATATTTTAGCATATAGATATATAGATGATAGGCACACTGGAAATTTTATTGCAAAAAATATTCATCAAGTTTGCGATTCTTATAGTATAACTGACAAAATAATGATTGTTACGTTAGATAATGCTTCTTCTAATAATTATACTGTGAGACTTTTAAA
Source organism: Anisodus acutangulus (assembly GCA_029783415.1). Taxonomy (NCBI): domain Eukaryota; kingdom Viridiplantae; phylum Streptophyta; class Magnoliopsida; order Solanales; family Solanaceae; genus Anisodus; species Anisodus acutangulus. The sequence goes on along the minus strand of CM056494.1, from coordinate 40,961,611 downwards.
AGATCTATTAACTCCATCTTTTTCTAATCATTTTCATATAAAATGTGCGTGCTATATTTATAACTTAGTTGTAAAGAATGGTCTATCACTTTTTGAAGACATTCTTAATAAAGTACAATTTGCTATAAACTTTATTTTTAGAAGTAATAGAATACAAAGAAAAAAAAGAATATAAAAAAACTTGTCACGATTGTGGACTACCTTATAGAAAAATTTCTGAAGAAGTAGCAACTAGGTGGAATTCTCTATATGAACAACTACTTGTTGCTTATGATTATAGAAGACCTATAACTTTATTTTTTTAACGCCCATAATCAAAATCCAACTGATATGCTTGTAGATAACGATTGGGAAAAAATTTCAGAACTTATTGTATTTTTAGAGAAATTTTTTCTAGCAACTAAAGAATTTTCTGGTATATATTATCATACTATTTCAACTATGTTATTTTATATAGCTCTAATATTTTTGTTACTTAGTAAATATATGAAAAAACCATCTTATAAGGCACCTACTAAAAAATGTTTATCAAATTAAAAAAAAATATTTTTTCTATTCCCACTATTTATATTATTGGTGCTGTATTAAATCCGACTATTAAAATAGACGGTTGTAAAGCACTTATTGAAACTATTTATGATTGTATAGCAGTACTTTCATCTCCAACTCCAAAAAATCCAAATGAACAACCACCTAAGGAACCAACTAAAGAAGAAGTTTTGTCTAGCATACACGATGAATGCAAAAAAGTATATATGCATTACCAACAAGAAAGTGCTAGCAACCAACCGGCTTCTATACCATCTTCTTCTTCTTCAATACAACCTTATAAAAGACGTGTTGTTTCTGCGGCTAGTATTGAAAGCCAAAGAAATAAAATGTTTAGTGGTTCCACTGCTAATCAAGTTGGCGAGTTTGATGTTTTTGTTTTGCAGGGTGTTGTACCGTACCAAGCAGTTCTCAATGAAGAAGGACGTGAAGACTTGCTTAAATAATGGAGGGAAAATGAGAAGACATTTCCGACACTAGCAAAGATGGCCCGAGATGTGTTGAACATTCAAGCGTCATCAACAACGTCTGAAAGCGCTTTTTCTGCCAGAAGATTTCAAATAGGATAGCACAAACACTTATTGGCGGGAGACAGTTTGGAGATTGCAGTTTTATTCAGAGATTGGATACGAGCGGAGTGTAGAAGGTGCGGTCAACCAGAGATCAACGAAGAAGACGATTTAAACTACAACAAAATCTTGTCCTACGGAGCTCGAAGCGACGTCGACCAATTTGACCAACAAATTCAAATTCCAACCGAAGAACCACAAGACATTGTGAAGAAATTAGAAAAGGTGTTTATAAATATGTAATTTTTTTAATTGCAATTTTACTATGTGATTTGCAACTTTCAACACCACAAAATTGCAATTTTGAAATTGTATTACAAAAAAATTATATTTCTATTAAATAATATAAGAGGCACAAAAACAGCCTTGGATGTTTTTATTATACTATCTTGTTCAATTATTGAAGTGTTTATATATATTATTTTTTTAAATTAAGTGCCCAAAAAAACCAAAAATCCCGATCCCGCCCCGACCCCGCCCCGCCAAGACCGGTCCCCTTTTCCGACGGGATGAGGGACGGGACGTGACGTTGGCTAGTCCCACCGGAGGACCGGTCCCGACCTCCCCCAGTCCCGCCGGAACCCGCCCCGCCCCGTTGGACATCCCTACCTCCATCCCAACCAAAGGTAGGAAGAAGAACTACTGCACCACTTCAGATTTCAAAATGGTTTGCCACAAGTAATTTTAAAATTTTCGAAAGGCAAGTTTAGCTCAGAAACTAGATTAGAAAAATAGTACATTCAAATTTTGACATAATAACGTCACAAAACAAATGCTATCACAGATCATTTTTTAAAAGGAAAAGGAAGATTTTTAAAGTCTACTAACATACAGGATAATAATTTCCTGCAGCAGGTTGGTTCACTTGAAGATCCCAATCAGCTCTATAATCCCGAATCTGCAGATGCAAATGGAACAAAAAATGTCATTTTTAATGACTATTATGCTAGAGGGAGAAAAGTCAAACTCACCCTTTTGATGAAATCACGTCCATTAGAGTCAGTGTAAAATGTTTTGTTGCTTTTGATGTCAGTTTGAATCTGAGTCACCAGCTCTTTCCCAATTCCATTGTCAATAGGTATGGGGCCAACCTGGATTCAGGACTGCTTAATCACTGCTTTGAAAGCTTAGCCATTCCAAGCAATTTGGATATCTTATCTCCATCAGTAAGAGAGACAATACAGGTGAAGCAAAAAAGAGATTTATCTTACAGTGAACTCAACTTCAACGTGCTCCTTTTCCTTGTACACTCTAGTAATCTGTTCATTTACATGTTAAATCTGTGTGAGAAACATGATAAGATTGTTCTCAAATTGTTTGTCTATCGCGAGAGTGAACTATTGTTCACTTGACCAAATAATTTTTCATGTTTACCAAATTGAATATCCAGAGAGATAAGTAGAGCGAGCGGAAGACAGATTTAATTTTCATACTATAAGGAAATATTGCAACCCAATGCTCCTAGACAATTAATGGGATCACATCTAGAATATATATATGCATTAGATTCTATTCAGATACTATGATTACTTTGATTATACCTTTTAATGGCTCAATGCATCGAATGTCATCTTTGTTCTAACATTATACTTATTCTGTCAATAGGACAAAGAGAACAAATATAGTGATAAGTTTGTATATGTTCTTTGATATCGATTAATGTAACAACCTGATATATCCATGAATTAATATTTTGATGAACTTCATCTAGCAGTGGACCTCGTAGAACGGTAACTGGAACCTGATCAAGAACAAACAGCTTTTAGTTAATTACTGCCAAATTTTATGTTTCAACTTCGATGCTTTAAAGGGCCTTGCTTACCTTTCCCTCAGGGTAGATTGGGAATGAACCATTTGGGCGAAACACATATGCTCCAGAGGCCTTGAAAATTCAGGATAAACATTTTAGCTTGTGTGAGAAATAAGAAAACAAGAACAGTACTAGTCATCAGATTCTACTACCTGAAGGTCTTTCCAATCATCCTTGCTTCCATCATCTGCAGAATAATAACTGAATGATTGCTCCAGAGAGCTTCTAACCTTCACACACAATATAAAGAAATATTTCCATCATCAGCAAATTCTAGTATAATCCCGGCTAGCCCACAACTAGCAAAGCTATACAATTCTATCATGAGAATGGCCAAATCTGCATTGTTGATTATTATAGAGGAACAGAAGAAGTTTCAAACAACCAGACAACGACCATTTGAAATAGGACAGGCATATGTAAGTGGCCAACTAAGTTACCTGGTTCTTCTTATTAAAATATTGAGTAAACTTTCCTCCATTTGCAGAATATAACAGTTTCAAGTTCCCTGGCCCCACTTCTACAGCATCACTTTGACTTCCATCAGTTCTGAAGAACGTCTGCGGTATTGAAGCTGCAACTGCATGTGTAATGTATACAAGAAGAGATTTAATTTATCGAGCCTCTGAACAACTGGAGACAATTACAATCATCAGTTTGCAAGTAAATCTTGCAACTGGAGGCTATTAACATCACCAGCTTGCATGTTAACTTTCAGGATACACCAATCAGATGTCTAACCTGCTTGTTTACCACTTGTTATGACATAGGAGCTAAAGCCCAAAGGTGGAACAGTAGCGGTAAACGCAAGCCAATATTTGGGGCTTGATGTAGGGGATTCACCAACATATGCTGTAGCATAGTAGTTCCTTATTGCTATTGAAGCTTTAACTATTGGAAGTAGCTGTGATTCAATTTCTTTTCCACTGGAATCCTGAACGATGACATTTTTATTGACAACCTGATCCAAAAGTTTATGCAAGGGATGGGAAGAGATGTCAGTGATAAATTATAGGTTATCCATTTCAAGCATAAACACAGTCAAAGGTGGCAAATAACTAGGACAATTATATACACACAACCGCACACAGAAAGATGAATGAGAGGGCATATTTTTGTGCAGGAAGAATGAGAATCAAAGCAGCAGATAAACTGTTTAAAATGCATAACAACCTGGGATAGGAAAAGATCAAATTACTCACAGGGATTCTGACAACATCTGTTCTTTTCCACCCAAGAGCATTGTACACGACAACCACCTACATACGTGGAAATTAATGATTTGAAAATCTGCTCTTTACTAATGTAGGACTCAGATAGTATTCCTCACTTCCCACCATCCGGAAATTTAATGTGAAGATTTTCAAAAGTATGAAGAAGGCTATTGGAAATAGACTACTCACTAATTTTTTTCCAGGAGCAAGATCAGCTTCTGTTGGGGGACAGTAACTTATATTCAACAGTGGGCACTGGAACAATAGAGCACCAAAACAGTTAATTTCTAAAGGGTACCTTATCAAAAGAGAGAGAGAGAGGTAATTTCTGAATAATGTATTCAACAGTAGTTGGATAGGATTACTGGGGGGAGAACATGTGGGTATATAGCTTCATCATATCTTTCATGAACTTGACAAGTAAAATCTCAGCCCACCCCCAGGTAAACGCAACATCGAATAGATCTTGAATAGTTAGATCTCCTATTTATCGTTGATGTAAAGGAAAAATTATTTTACTAGGTGCACTCGATGCCCAAGATCAAAGTGTAAAAACAGAAAGCACCATATGTATGTGTATCGATGAATATCCTACTTGAAAATGATATTTTTTAAGACAAGTCTAATCATTGCTACAGTAACATTTCGTACATAAATAATTAGATATATTTCTCATGAATATTGGCCAAAAACTTTAAATGTCCAATTTGTGGCAGCTCAAACAACTGAAAAAACTGAAAGGGTACTCCCTCCATCCCATGTCCATTGACCCACTTTATCCTGCATGGGAATTGAGTAAAATGCTTTTACAAATTACTATATTGAGTTTATTAGAAGAGTGTTCAAATACTAGTTTCACGAAGAAAAAAAGGCTTGGTTTAATATATGTCAAATCACTTAAGAAGGTAGTTAACTTCTTGAACGGACAAACATAGAGAGTAACGAAAATGGGACAGCGGGATATTGCAGAAAATCCTATAAAGACAAATGCAAACTCAATATGTAGAAAGCCGATATTAAAGAAAGGGCTCCAAATGTTGCCTGCTTGAAATTTATCCCAGGACTTTTGCATCCAGATGCTGAAGCTGATTCCACCATACAAGCAAGTGAATTAGAGACTAAATCCTCAGCCTGCGTTTTGGTAATTATAATGATTTTGAATTACAAGTTGAAGGAATTCTTAGCAAGCACAATCTTTTCTTAAGAGTTTAAAGCAAACTCACCTGCTTGTAACCTATGAACAGTCGTTTTGAATAATCACCAGCAACATGTTGCTTTGAAGTGCCACTGACAGCATCATGATGTTGAGCAATGGCTAGGGCATCAGCCAATAATTCGGTTGTTGGTCCTTTCTCACTTCTTCCTTTAAAGAATTCTAATTGCCTTGCTGCCTATTACACAAAGGAGCCAAGTGAGAATTGCATATTCAAAATTCTGCAGATGGTGCAGCTTCTTAATTTCAGGAAAATGGAAAAGCAGCATGGCCTACCAAATAATAGCCACTCATCATTCTAACATAGAGTTTGAGAGCAGGCCTACTTGTAAAATATCCAGTCCAATAAGCATTAACACGGTCTGCATACCTGATACAAATTATGCATCAAGCCTTAAATCCTGAGATTAAAACGACGATAAAATGCTTATATAAAAGGACACTCACGGAAAATAGTCATCCGTCTTCAGAGGCCATGACTCGTCCAAAGCATATTTTGCATCAGTATAAATTGAAGGGCTCGAATATAAAGCATTGACACGACCATCCTGTGAGCATGTGGTACTTATCAGTTTGACTGAAAGTTTAAAGAGTGATAATATATATATGAGGAAGAATTTATATCATAACACTTTTTTTTCAGGCTCTCTTTACTGATTCCAGTCCAATATATATGCATATACAAGAAATGCCACATTCCCCAATTTTTATGGTGTCTTCATGTATCGCTAACAGAAATGTCAAATCTAAATACATAAAGAAACAGTAGTTCCAGGATGTTCAACCAAAATGGTAGGAAAATTACAGAGTATATAGTTGTATGTGATTGTCTGAACTCTGAATCACAGCAATGACAGTGGAAAACTCACTTGGTTTACATAATGAATGAGCTTGTCCATATTCTGGTACCATGTATGAGCATATTGGTACTTGAAGTCGGTTCCCATGGTCCACATAATATGATTTGTGCGAGTAATATTGGCCTGCAAGGGAAACAAGAAAAATTTAATGGCATGAAAATCCTTGCAGAGAGTCTAGAAACAAGATTGGCAATTTGGCATTAAGGAGTAATCTTGCAGTCTCCTTAAGTCTACTGTGAACTTTTTACATTGGACAAATCTTTATAGAGACTTGCAGTCTGATACATAATTCGAATTACAGTTGAATATTGGCTTGTCAATAGAGATGGTTGACTTTTTTTAATGACGAAAAATAATAAAAAGATAATAGACACAGTAGACTAGAGTACCACTGTACCAGCCAAGTGGCTAGGTGGCTTGTATTCTCACTATCAGAAGTAAAGTGGGTTTAAAATGCAGTAAGATGCATTAAGCGTGTTATGATATACAAACAACACCGTGGCATGCTTAACAATCTGTCTTTGACTTTGATTCCCTTGCTACCCTCAACTTGGTTATTGTGAAAGAAGATAAAAGCAAACTATTTGGGAGAAGCAACTTGACACTCATACTGACATCTTCTATAACATGGGCTGAGAGTAAAACTTACTTGTGACAAAGCAGCAACAACAAAGTCATTGACCCGCTCTTGGACATTGTAGTCAAACAGGTTGACATCATCCTTCAGGAAATAAAGAAAAAATCATCTGTCATATCCTCATGCAAAAGTTAACGAGCCTACTGTCTTACTCCTTCAAAGATTTACCTGAACAGGGATGGCAGAAGCATCATTGACTTCAAAGTAAAATCCACTGGGAGGTTCATAATTCTCAGGGAATGCACCAGCAAATATCTGAAACGGAATAAAGGTAATATCTCTATCAGAAAAAAGAAAACAAAATGTAAAACCCATTTGGAAAATAAATTTTAGAGAGCAATAGATTGAAAAAAAAAAGGAGGGAATAACTTCAAACATGTTTTGCCACTCTTACAGAATAATTTGGAGGGAAAAAAATAACATACTTGTGTGGATGAACTAAGGCTCTTAGAACTCTGCCAAACGACCTCAAGGCTCTTCTCAGCTTTCCTCTTTGCTCTGTCTTGGTAGTCAATGCGTCCAAAGAAAAGAGAGTCGAATCCAACCTAAAGCAGTAAAATACATGAAGTCAGCATAGTTTCTTAAATGTGATTGGAGTTTAGTTACACCATTCCAGCAGAATATTGGATAATTCTGTATACTTCAACGGCCAGCTCATTGTCAATTAACAACTAATCAAGCTTTCAATGGAGAACAGTTGACACCTCTGCTCCCAGAAGGTATGCCTGAACAGCAGAATGTCCAAAAGGGTCGATTTGCCAGCCAATTCTAGGAGTAACATTGAACTGTTGTTTGATGTATCTGTGCCCAAGAGTTGTCTGATCTATCATGTCAATGTAATGGGTTGCTGCCTCATCATGCATACACCAACCCCCGTTTCTGCATAAATAGTGAATAAGATACCATTTGTATAAGCATTCCGACAAAGAAGAAATAATCCACCCACTATCCTACACCATCCAGGAAAAGAAAAGAAAAGGAGAATGAATATGTTAAATACAAGACATCAACATTATCCAGAATGCTAAGCAACTTTAGTCCATCGTAATATGATCTATCTTTTGATTTTTTTTTTTACAAACATGTGGTTTAGCTTATGTGATTATATACATGAACTCAAGTTGACCCGAGTTGACAAGCTGTCTGACTGTGTTCTGCATTGCGGGGCTCTGATTCCTCCACCAACGCTGGAAAAAAGCCTACATTCCGATCCGGAGGAAAAACAAACCAGTATTAATCAGTATGTCCCAGAAAGACACACACACACACTGGGAAAAAAAGCTGATAGTCAGTACTTGCCTGTTCAACATAAATGAACTTCCGATATTTATCAGCCAACAATGCTGGTATCAATGAATCCAACACATTCTCAACACAAGCTCCCTGCAATATTACAACACAATGTTATACCCATAATTAATGAATTTAAGAGGAATGAGCACCTGAACTGTTGTTTATATCCACTGAAAATGGAAATATTTTTTACACTGTCAGTGTAATTTACGTAATTTATCAGTTACTCCCTCTGTCCCAATTCACGTGAAACGGTTCGGAAGGTCAAAACACTTAATTTGACTATGAATTTGGGTACAGATTCTTTAAATTCTTTAAAATAAAATCTACATATTTGAAAACTACACGAAAATTACTACAAGTCAACATAGCTAATGATTCAATATATTTTTAAAAAAAAGTTAGACAAGATCATAGTCAAATAAAAAACTATTAAGACTCCACAAACAATAACACCTTCACATAAAATGGGACGGAGGGAGTACTTACCAAAATCTCAACTTACTAACACACACTACCTATGGAGGTAACCAGTAATTGTCATTAAAATAACACGACAACATAAAATTTATCAGCATATGAAAAGTCAGTAATATGAAAAAGAGGGTACCTGAATGGAATTGTTGGAACCAACATAGTATTGATCGACAGTTTTTAACCAGCCAACATCATCATGAGTGTGAGGAACCAAATGAACATTGAGTTTCCCTGGAACAATGCCTTGTGATGTATTGTAAACCATATACTTGGCTTCCACCACCCACAACCCACAAACCAATAAAATCAAGAACCATATTTCAAACTTCCCCATATCTTTCATTTCACAACTACTGAGAGTGTTCACAAGTCTTTATAGATAGCCTAAATTTGTAAGGGGAATCATTTACAGTGGCCTACAAATTGTACTATGATTAATTGAAGAAAACTAAAGCAGAAAATGACAAAAATAGTCCCTTATGTTTGACCGTAGGTTCAAAATAGTCTCTTAAGTATGCACTTAACAGTTTTTGTCCTCTAAGTTTATCAAAAGTTAACGCTTTTAGCCTCTATAAAAAAAATTGAAAAAGATTTAACTATAAACACCAAGAAAATCCATCAAAAATTCTAAAATATGCAACACAAAACTACACTAGACACTAAAAAATATAAAAATTATCATAAATTACACCTCAAAAGTTGCACTAGACTTTAGAAATAAATTAAAAAATAGCAAAAACCATAAAAAAAAATTATATCTCTAAATGTAATTTTCCCCCTAAATTCCTTCTTTTCCATAGTAATTCTCGTCAAATTTAACAAACAAAGTTCAGTAAGACTAAAAGTATTAATTCTTGCCCAATTTAAATGACCAAAAGTGTTGTTCAGTTGCATACTTAATGGACTATTTTGAACCTACAATCAAACAAAAAGGACCATTTTTGTCATTTTCTCAAAACTAAAGGGTCGTATTTAAGATTTGTGAAGTCTTGAAGAAGTAATGTATTTTTGTTAATGATTGTGGATTTTCATATGATGGGGTTCTTTGCTTAGGATTGACTTGGGTGCGGACAAAGCTATATGTTAATAATGGATAGTGGGGGGCCTACTGGCTACTGATATACTAGTACTGTGTCGTATTCAACATCTTTATATATGTTTCTTTTGCAATTTTTATGGCGCAAAGGGAAAAGGCTATGTCTTTTGTGCTGGATGCCATTTGATTGAACTCATAAATGTAGACATAGCAAGTTCCCAAATTTGTTGCAATTCAATTTTTTTTTTTTACATCCACATTAAAATCTAGCTATATTTGAATTTGCACCGCAAAAGATACATTCTGAAAAAACACTCTCTATTAAAAAAAATTATACTAAGAACACGAACTCGAGATGCAATTCAAATTGTTAAACACAAAGTCATGTGAAAATACTTAACCTTATAAATGAGCGTTTATATAAGATTATATAAATATATTATAATTAAGTAGTTTACTAAGATTAGAAATATATATTAATTAATCATGTCATGATTAAATACTACTCCATCTGTCCCAAAATAAGTGTCGCTTTAGCAAAAAAAAATTATCTCATAATAAGTATCACTTTAGAAATTCAAGATAAAAAAATAGTATTGTAATTGTTTCCAACTATACCTTTATAATAAGGAACTACCTCTAATAGTGTTCAATTCTAAAAAAATATATATTAGTAAATAGGTGTAACTTAGTAAACTATATATTATATTTTATAAAGGGCGTGAAATGGGCTAAAATTACACTTATTTTAGGTCAGATGGAGTAAAAGTTTATGGGAAAATATATATCATGTATCTATAAATTTGATATAAATATCGAGCATGGATAAGTATTAAACCACGCCAGGTACCTAATTCTCTAGACTTTTGTTTAATGTCTGTTTTATTTACATTTTTCATTTGTAATACACAGAGCATTTATTTATTTTATCATGTCCTCGTTTATGTTAATTTAAAGTTATGATGTGTTCATTGAAAAATTATACTATAATAATAAAGGATATTTGATAAATTACTCTTATCTATTCTTTAAACTATACAAGTCTTGAGCAGAAATAAGTATTTTTAGGGTGTGTTTGGTATGAACGAAAATATTTTCCTAAAAAATATATTTTTTAAAATTTATTTTTTAATATTTGATAAGTAACTAAAAGAAATTACCATAAGATCATTTAAATGTAATCTAGCAAAATACTATAAGAGTGAGATGGGTTGAGAAGTACGTGTCCCGAGGTGACAGAGGCGTGGGATGGTCAAGGGGTGGGGTTTGGGGGTGTTGAGTGGAGAGGAGACACTGAACTTGGAATGTCACTTATTGAACTTGTTTTCCCTACTTTCACTAGGGAGGTCATTTTCCTAAATTTAGAGCTTAAAGAAATGGGAGGTTTCATAGCTCTAGCTTGCTGCGTCAACTGGCGCTTCATCATCCTTTCTGTGAGCTAGCTTGTTTGGTTAACGGGGCTCTCTATTCAAAGATAGCGGTAAGAGATGCTATTTACAAGGACGGGAAGTGGTATCGAACAAGAAGAGCGGGAAGCGAAGCACACTTTGAAAAGCTTCTATTTGACAGGAGGAAGTACTCAACTAGTGAATGAATGAAAGATGACGCCTAGTCGAAGTTAATTTATTCAAGAGTCCTCTTTAATTCAGTTAACTAATTAAGCATATCTATGTTAAGGAGATTAGATAACCCCATAGTATGAAGAGCTGCTCGGGGGATCACACCCCTTGACCTAGGGTATACATTCATATATGAAGGCATACCCAATTAACGATAAGAGTATAGATCTCCTCTCTCCTTTGGAGCCTCTACCTTTACTTTCCTTCCACTCATAAACAACTTTTCAGCTAGGAGAAAGAGATAAAGAAGAATAAGGAACTTGTCTTTCTAAATAATTTGTTTTTCATAACATTTTGACCAACTTTCACGAGAATATGAAAATAATTTCTAAAAACTATTTTTCTTCATACCAAACACGTGCTTAGATTATTCCGTTTTACTAAATTTAAATAAAAAGAACCAAAAAAAGTAATTAACAATTTACATGGTGAAGGTAACACTTTAATTAGTGATAATAAATATTACATTAATGTTATTTCACTTAAAATTTTGAAATTGTGAACATTTAAATTGTTAATTATAAGGCACGTGATTCTTTCAATATTTTGTAAAAAATATATGTGAATCTTTTAGAAATAAATATGGGCAAAATTAGATTCAAAATCTAGTTACTAAAGTCGTTGGTATGAGATAAGCCCATTGGGCCGACCTCAATCTCACCAGTGATTTGATAGGACTGGCTTAGATTTTGAAATGCATTTAAGAACAAGACCTTTTAGCTAAACTCAAGTAAGTCCATTGTCCTGTGAGGCTTGACTGAATCCAAATTTAATCGGTCCATACGTCAAAAGAATATTAATTTTAAAAAAAAGGAAGAAGGAAATTAAAAATAACAAAGAAGAATGCTGAAACTTAAAGTCTACTTAGCCCATCATATTACAAACCCCATAGGCAAAAAAAAAAATTAAAAGTTAAATATAAAGTTATGTTAAATAAAATTATAAAATAACTTAGATATGTACATTAAAAAAAATCAAAATTTCTAACACTAAAAAGGACTCTCTTTCACTCATCTCTCCTCCTTTTATTGGGATAATTTAATTACGGACTTGAGACATGATTAACAACATTATGTAGTGTTATAAATGTTTATGTTTTTGCATATTTAGGTTGGAATTTAATATTTTTTTAAATAAAAAATATTATTAAAAAATGGTGGGCCGGACTGGCCTAGCTCGTGACCCACATAGGAATTGGTTGAGCTAACCATTTTAAGGCCCATCGAAATACTTAATGGGTTAGTCCATCACTCCAACTTAACCCATCAAATACTAAGGCATGCATGGGTTCGGTCGGTCGTATTGACAACGCTACCCATTACTAGCAGTTGAGATCGTTATCTTAAAATTCATAATTCATAACGTTGTATTATTGGATCCGTCTTTGTACACACATATTTAGAATTACAAAATTATGACCATTATTTGATGAAAACCCAGTATCACGTTGAACGATGTTTTCTCTTCTTACCCCATTGTTGTTTTTCTGTTTTCTTTTCTCCTATTTGATTTGATAGAAATATCTTTTATATATATATCACCCTCCTCTACAAGGTATTACGCTAAACATTTATGGTTGCCCTATAGACGTGATTCCTCTTAAGAATCCAGCAGATGATGAAAAAACAAATGCAAAGAATATCCTCGCACAAAACAATTTCACCAATATCAGTTTGAATACCCTAGGAAAACAACTCGATAGAGTAGAAAAACACATAAAAATCAACTCTTTAGTCACCATAGATTCCCCAGGAACGACTAAGGATATAAAATTAAAAAGTCAAAGCCCAATCTTTAAACCCTTTCAGGTGTCCAAAGATGGTGTAAAAAATATCCAGCAAAACAAGTCTGAATTTATTCAGGCTATACATGATCAATTGAGTAGAATTGGGACATCCAACAGTTCTAATACAGAACACGTTGTTCCGGATACTCCACAATCATCCAATAAAATCACTGCTCTAACACATGATTCCGATGACAATGATACTCTATAACAATTCCAAAACAAAAATCCCTTTGTTAACCATATGGATTGGCAAAAACCAATACAACATGTACAATAACAGCAATTGCAAATTATTCCTGCCCCAAATCTAGGAATAGTAAAACCCCTAACTCAATTTTGTTTCAATGCCTCTTCAATTTATGATTGGAACATAGATGGGATGACCGAATACAATATCCTCTTCTCCAACAAATGACCATGGCCGCAAATGCCTACAAAACTCAGAATGGTCACAAGACAAGACCATTGCAGAATTGCTCATCGCAGGATTCTCTGATCAATTGAAAGGTTGGTGGGATAACTATCTCACTGATCAACAAAAGGAATATATCATCAATTCCATCAAAACTGATGAAGAAGGAATATCAATCCTTGATGAGCAAGGTGAACCCCTACAAGATGTCGCAGCAACATTGATTCTGACAATCTCTTTAAATTTCATAGGAGATTCTTCGCATCTGAAAGATAAAAATGTCGAGTTACTTTCTAACCTCAAATGCAAAAAACTCAGTGATTTTCAATGGTACAAAAATACTTTCCTAACCAGAGTTATGCTCAGGGAAGATTCTAATCAACCATTTTGAAAAGAGAAATTCTTGGCCGGACTACCTACCATTTTAGGAGAAAAGGTTATGAACAAAATCAAAGAGAATTGTGGTAAGCATATTATACCCTACAATGAGTTTACATACGGACAACTAGTCAGTATAACTCAACAGCAAGGTCTAAAAATCTGTCAAGACCTAAAATTACAAAAAAAAAGAAGCTCAAATTAGAGCTAAAGAGAACTAGGTTGCAAACTTGGTACTTTTTGCAAATAGTTTGATACGGATTTCTCAAAACCCTCTTCTAGTTGTACAGAAAACTGTAGCAAGAATCCCTTAAGAGTACTTCGAGAGGTTACAAAAAGAGAGATTTCAGCAAGACTAACGAAGAGTATTACAAAAATCCTTACAAAAATACTCGTTATTCAAAAGATAAACTGAATCCCAACGAATCCCAAAAAAACTAATTCCAAATACAAAGACATTACGTGTTACAAATGTCACAAAAAAGGCCATACTTTGAGATTCTGCAAAATGAATAAAAAATTACAAGAATTGAAACTCGACGATGAAGTGACCCAAAAAATCTCTAATCTTCTCATTGATTCCTCCGATTCAAATGCTGAGTCAGAACCTGACTATTTTTCCCTATCTTCTGAAGACAACAAAGCCCTCCAAATAGATGAATTGCTCACGACCAGTTCATCTGAAAAATCTGATAAAGGTAAGGGAAAACATGTTTGTGCTTTAACCAAAGACCAAGAATTTATGTTATATATAGTTAAACACATAAATGTCGAACACCAAAAGGATTATTTGAATAAACTCCTCAAATCCTTTACAGACGAGAAAAAAGATACCAAAAATACGATTTTACCAAATACTTCCAAAAATACCTACGAATTGACCAAAATCCAGAAGAAGGAAAAAAAGATGAAAGATTCCAGAGAAACGCCAGTTTTAGGACTTCAGAAAGAGAAAAAATAAATCAAAGTAGAGATCAAGGCTCTACGAGAAAAACAAGAACAAGACTCTCTGCTTCTAAAAACAATCCTTTCGAAAGAAACCCAGGTTAGTTCGGAATCCAGTTCTGAGTCCGACAATTCTGACTCTGAAAATTCAGAAGGACCTTCTGATAACCAATATCTTGAAGAGATCCCTAAAGAATTCCTTACTATCTTTACCTTGTTAAAATAACCCTTAAATTCTCAGACAATTTTAGAATTACTACTATTGCTCTTTTCGACACAGGAGTAGATGTGAATAGCATAAAAATAGGTCTAATACCTGATAAATTCCCAGGAAACTTTAGCAGCGGCTAATAACACGAAGTTAGAAATCAATTCTCAAACCAGTGCGTCAGTTATCATCAATGAAGTTTCTATAGCAACATCGTTTGTTTTAGTAAAAGACATTTATAACTCTGTTATCTTAGGAACACCGTTTATAAATCTTATCATCCCTTATAAGGTAGATAATGATTTCATCTCTTTTGATTCCAATAACAAGAATTTAAAATTCCATTTTCTGACAAAACCAAAAGCTAAAGACCTCAATCTGATAAAAACTTATTCTTGTCATCTAGGAGAATTAAAGAATAGTTTTTTAGATCAGAATTCTGAGTCCCCTAGATACTGTGATACCAGTTCCATCAAAATAATTGATTCCTCTACATACACAAAACTTTTGAAGCATGATTTACAATATCAAAAATATTTTCAAAATATTGCATCAAAAAATATTTTCTGCAAATTAATTCCTAATAATTTTTGCTTTGAAAAACTTTTAACCAGTGGTTTCCTAAAAAATAGGAGAAAAAACTCACATATTTCAAATACTGGTTACAACACAGAGATGTCCTATCATTGTCCCTTGCCCCACTGTCTGGGCTACAAAGAAAAAATATTCAGGAAGGACATGCGGGAATCCGGACAATATTGTGTCCACGCAATGTGTGGAGCCTTGCTACAAAAAAGAAAAGATGATATTCCTCCACCAATAAATACGCCAGTTGTTGCACCACAACAACAAACAAATTTCATGGCCCCCAAAAAACCTGCAAACTCCAAACCAATAAATGAAGAAAAAGAAAAATTCACTGCAAAACCTCCTACCGAAAGCCCCCTGACATGGTATGACGCAGTTATGAAAGAAGAAAATGAAAATGCCGCAGTATCTGTGCAAAACACCAGCAACTCCCGCACAGGAAATAACTGCTGAAAATCTTCTGCAACTCCTTGCGAAATCCCCGGAAGTACAACAAGCATTGTTACAACTTCAAATTCCCAAACAAGAAGTTGCTCAAAGCCCAGGAGAGAAAAAAACCTCTCAAATTTTTTCAAAAATCGAGAAAGGAGAATCTTCAAAAAACCTTTCTCAAAAATAATTTTCAAAAAATCAACTTATGGTACCACAAGTCCCCAAAAAACTTGCTCCTGAATTTTTCATAAAACTTTTTTCCAAAATATTGTAACTCTTGAAAAAGGATTCTTTAATGAAGACCTTTTTTTAGCATTGCAAAATTATTTTGGACAACAATGGTTTTTACAAATCATGGGATATTTTAAAAACTCCATATTTTTACCAAGCTATCCTTGAAATATCAGGATCAGCGACAATTAAAAATAATTATTATAAAAATAACTCAGATCCCTCTTATTCTATTTGCAAAATGCTTAACGTAATTGCTCCAAGCGATTGAGGGAATGATTTGTCTCAACTCCTAAATTTTCCAAATACCCACAAAAATGAACCATTTTTTTATATTCCTTTTAATTACTGGGTTTACCAACAAGTTTTGTTCAATTCCTTCTTTATTCAAAATACCAACCAACGCCACACTTGACTTTTCCATTTTGATTCCTCATGTAATCCATCACAATTTTCAACATGGTGGAACTCGTAGTGGAAACA
The DNA here is from genome assembly GCA_029783415.1 of Anisodus acutangulus. Lineage (NCBI taxonomy): Eukaryota > Viridiplantae > Streptophyta > Magnoliopsida > Solanales > Solanaceae > Anisodus > Anisodus acutangulus. Next base: position 40,944,868 of record CM056494.1, on the reverse strand, counting down.
ATTTGGATCAACCCTTGAAATACAAAAACCCCAAGTCACTAAATATTTTAGCCTCTTTAAATCCCAATATAAACCTTCTGAGGAAGAAAAAAGATTTGTGTTACTTCACATTTTTCACACCAAATTCCACTTACCATGGGTATTCACATGGTTTGTAGATTATTCAGATAAAATTTCAACGATCCGAAGGAGATTTAAAGTTAGATGGTGGGACAACTTTAAAATACCACTAAGTCTCACACCACAAAAATTCCAGGAATGGTTACATGCCCGAAAATCCATTCAGGTACAGGCACCACTACAAACACCGGACCACATCCAGTTCCTTTCACAGAAATCCCAGATGGCCTCAATGCTTGCGGCGGGCAAAAATCCAGAGGAAATGCAAGCCATAATTCTGAAGTTTGCACCGTCTTCATCAAAACAAGGCTCTTCATCATCAGAAGAAGAAACATAAATTGATATTGAAGACAATCCGGTTTTTGGCAACAGTGGATTCTGAAGAACATTTCCAAAATAATTCAAAATACCCGGAGTAGAGTTCAGACAAAATTCAGACAAAAGAAAATGCCTGAAAAAGAGACTTTCGAAAAGCAAATAGTAAAAGCAAAGATTTCAGCAATAATTCAAAAAAATATCAAAAAGAATGATGTCATGGATGATGTCAATCTACACTCGGATGAATAGTCATTCTCCACTTAGATGAATAGTTAGATTTCCTTTTATTTATCAAAATACCATGTAAAACTCCTATAAAATGAGACTCACTCTCCCTTAGTTAGATAAACCTTTTTTCTTGTAAGCTTTTCTTTCTAAATTCTAGAGAGAAGTGAGAGTTCTAAAGAAATTCCACTTTAGGTTAGATTAAAATACCCATATGATTCAGTTCATATGATTCATATTCATATCATATGACTCATATCATATGATCCAAAATACCTTAGAAATCCCAAGGTATATCTCCTTGACAAAATACTTTGTAAATTTTAATATTTTAAATGAATATGATTATGGATTGTACCTCCTAATCTTTTAAATACTTAATGCTTTTAAATTCTTTAAATTCATGCATTAAATATTTGGCCGATTCTAACGCCTATTAGATTTAAATTCCCGCAGAACCTTTGATTTATGGTTTCCCTCCCTATTTGTTATCCCTTTTAGATCCTCGGCCTAAGTTTGGTATCAGAGCCATAAAGGGTAGAGATAGAGAAAATAATGTCCAGATCAGATGAGATTCCTTTATAGAGGTTTGAGTTCTTCCGAGGTTTTTTGCTTAGGATGGTCCGAGGTCAGTAAGTCCTCAACGAAGGCAGGCAGTTATACTCCGTGAAAAGCCTTTGATTGTAGGAATTGTCTAGGTGCTCTGTCATAGGAGTTTTATAACATGGATTCGTTTCTCAACAGATCTACTTCCTGTGATTTTGGTTCATCTTTTTCCATGGATTCAAAGAAGATAATAAACACCGAAGAAATATTGATACAAGATTTTGAAAAATCTATTGATAATTGGGAAATACCGAGAGTAAATCGATATCAGATTTACAAAAATTCCAAATACCAGTTTTTCAAAACCGATTTCACTATCAAAACATAGGAAAGAGATATCCAATTATCTCAACCTTTTGAAACAATCCAATTACTTTATCAAAATTTCTTGAAGAAACACAGAGAAAGGAATTACAAATACATCCATATTGGATTAGTCCAAATAGGGATAAAACTCATTACTAAGGAATGAGTAAACACCTTAATCCTTGCTATCTTACTAGATGCCAAATTCAATAATTTTGAAGATTCCCTATTGAGTTCTGTTGAGTCTAGTCTCTGCACATGACCAATATCTTTTGACTGTTACCCAAATTTCTTAGTTTCTTTAAATGACAAAAATATCCAAAAATCTCTTGTCTTGCAAATAAAGACTCACAATTACCAAAGGCTAGAAATTGAAATCCCCAATTTTCTAGTTTGTTTATGAATTTTACTCCTGAAAAAATCTAGATAATTTAGTGTCTTAGACCAACAAAAACCGATATTGTAATTGACGAACTTAGAGGTCATTTGGTTCGGATACTAGTTATATGTTGATTATTGCAGGGATTGTTTATGCGGTGAATAATAATATTTTTTATACGGTGATTAATAATGAAGGAATTGCTATGCAATCATTAATAATGAAGGGATTGTTATGCAAGGATTACTTAATTAAAGGGCATTTGTATTTGAATAATTTAATCCTCGTATTATTATTACCATATTCTTGTTCCATATTTTATTCAGCATAAAATAATGCATAACTTCAAGTGTAACTTAATGCCGATATTATTTAATACCACCAACAAAACACTGCATTAGTTATGAGGAGATTTTCTTTTTATGTGACCAACCAAATGCTGCATTAGTTACGTGGGTTTTTGCATTAAGATTAATTATAGTGATACGATCAACCAAACAACCTCTTAGAATCTTAGACCAACAAACACCTGACATTGTTGTTGATGAGTGATTACGTCATATCGTTTACTGAGAGACATATCACGGCTTCCCTTTTTTGGTCAACATATCATGTCTTCTTTATTTATCATTTTTTGTTTTATGCAGTGAACTCTACCCCAAAACCCCCCTACACAGGAGCCAACTGTGGTCTTTTCTTTGTTCCCTTGGTTACTCAATATGGAGGTAGAGGGTCTCTACCACTTGGTTATCCGTCCCTTGTTACCACTTGGTTATCCGTCCCTTGTTATGGGTTCTTTTATTGCTGCAGTAGGCCGTAGACTTGTAAGGTACATAGCTACTGGGTTTTTATCTGGTATTATTTGACATGCTTGATATCTAGGTTCTTTGGATTAACAAGAATCACTTTCTCCACCTAATTGGTTTGTGCAACTAGTTAAGAAGTTTCATGTTACTATTGCTCTCATTCAGGTGAAATTTTGAATTTTTAGGGAATGTCTTCCCCTGCCAGAAGCTTCTTTCAGTCATTCTAGAAAGAACATTTGGCGCCGCGCCAAGTTTAAACCATAACTAAATGATCGACAGGTAAGGGGGTTTCTTTGCTAGATATGGAGTGTGAATATATTTAGCACTAGTTGGTGTCTTGCATATGCTTTACAGCTTGCTGTTCATTAAGGGCCTTTGAAATATACAGATGAGGAAGTTATTATCTTTATTTCATCCCCTGCCTGCATCAGCATCAGCAGCAGCGGCCCCCCATCCACTGGCAAAAGTGGGCCACTATTTCGCTAATGTTGACATGCCAAAGATTATGCCTACCTTGGCTATGGAAGATCAGGCTAAGGTGTTGTTGTTGTTGTGCCTGTGTTCAAAAATCAGGAAAAACAGAAATCAAACGGAAAGACAAAAATCAGAAAAAACAGAAACTGGAAAAATAATACAGAAGTAAGAAAATATCCGAGACCACAGAATTCACTGTGTGTCCTTAAGGAATTTAATCCCTCACTGCACTGAGGTTATGGATTACTTCCTCCCAGGATAAAACGGATATACCTGTCGCAGAGTAGCGATGCGTCAAACGCCTTCGACTTCGACGAACTCAAAGTTGGCAAATAAACACAAGAAGACTCGATAGTTTTATTTGTGAAAAAGAATGCAGAATTTTAGATGCAGAAATTTTGGTTTTTGGTATCTTTAAAATGAGGCATTGCCTTAGTTTATATAGCCTTGAAGGTGCCTCTTCTAATAGGTTGGTGATCGTTCGGAAGGTTGCCTTCCATTTCTCATTCACACCAACTTGGCTAGTTTTATTCATTAACTAGCTTTAACAATCCCCACATGAATGGGGAATGGTTATATGATGAAAAACATGCATGACAAAAAGCGTGTGATTCGTAGCGGATTAATCGTGATCTGGATAAGTAGATTTCTCTTTGAACTTTCCGTAGTGAACATATGTCGGATATACTCGGTCAATCGGTAGATGTGATATCCTTGAACCGTCGAGCTTTGGTGTATACCTAGACAACCACATGTCACACAATTAACCCTTTAACCGCCTTTGGTTCTCATTGTTTTGTTCGTTTTGACCATGAACACCGCCTGGTTCATAAGTGCGTAGAGAATTGGCCTTACATAATTCTCCTTGAAGCGGCTTACACTTCACACTTACATAGGTGATTCCTAAATGTGTCATCCCGTAGATACACTATTTGATATACCCGTACCAAACTTAGGAACCATTAAAAAGCCGCAATGCTTTATCCTGGCATCAACATTGTCTCATCACGAGAATGGACCAAAGAGTTATTGTGACAATGTTGAACCGTCATTAATGACTTTGTTTGATCTCTTTGAACCTAGATCTTGGGATCTCCAGCCTTCTAGGTAGAGTTACCGTCCACGATGACTTGTCCTCGGCCATAGTCCCATTCCCTTGATGATCTTTCAACTACCTCTCTAGTTAGGCCTTTAGTTAGTGGATCCGACACATTATCTCTTGACTTAACATAGTCAATTGCGATAATTCCACTAGAGAGTAGTTGTCTAACAAGATTATGTCTTCGTCGTATGTGACGAGACTTTCCGCTGTACATAAGGCTCCGGCTCTTCCTATTGCCGCTTGGCTATCGCAATGTATGCATATAGGAGCCAACGGTTTGGGCCAAAATGGAATATCTTCTAAGAAATTCTCGAGCCATTCACCTTCTTCACCGCTTTGTCTAAAGCTATGAACTCGATTCCATTGTAGAGCGGCCGATACATGTCCTGCTTGGATGACTTCCAAGACACTGCTCCTCCACCTATGGTAAAAACATATCCACTTGTGGATTTAGTTTCGATTGAACCGGTGATCCAATTTGCATCAATGTATCCTTCAATAACCGCAGGATACCGTTATAATGCAAATCAAAGTTTTGAGTATGTTTTAAATACCCCAAAACTCGTTTCATTGCCACCAATGTTTTTGGTCGGGATTACTAGTGTAGCGACTTAGTTTACTTATAGCACATGCAATATCGTGTCGCGTGCAGTTCATGATATACATCAAACTTCCCAACACTCGCATAATCCAATTGAGAATGACTTTCACCTTTATTCTTTGCAAGAGCAAGGTTCATATCAATTGGCGTCTTTGCAACTTTAAAGTCCAAATATTTGAACTTTTCAAGTACCGCTTCAATATAATGAGATTGAGACAATGCTAGACCTTGAGGAGTCTTATGGATTTTAATTCCCGAGAATTAAATCGGCAACTCCTAAGTCTTTCATATCAAACTTACTAGCAAGCATGCGCTTAGTAGCATTTATGTTAGCAATGTCGTTACTCATTATCAACATATCATCCACGTACAAACAAACAATGACTACGTGGTTTGGAGTGTTCTTAATGTAGACACATTTATCACACTCATTTATCTTGAATCCATTTGACAGCATTGTATGGTCAAATTTTGCATGCCACTGTTTGGGTGCTTGTTTTAGTCCGTAAAGAGACTTAACAAGTCGACACACCTTCTTCTCTTTCCCTGGAACTACAAACCCCTCAGGTTGTTCCATGTAAATTTCTTCCTCTAACTCTCCATTTAAGAAGGCTGTTTTCACATCCATTTGATGGATTTCAAGGTCAGTACCTGCGCTAACGCTACTAACACCCGAATAGATGTAATCCTCGTTACCGGCGAGTATGTATCAAAGTAATCAAGACTTTCTCGTTGTCTAAACCCTTTAACAACTAGTCTTGCCTTATATTTATCAATAGTACCATCAACTTTCATTTTCCGCTTAAAAATCCATTTGGAACCTAAAGGTTTATTCCCTGGAGGAAGGTCAACCAATTCCCAAGTATGGTTGTTTAATATGGATTCTATCTCACTATTGATTGCCTCTTTCCAAAATTGAGCTTCCGATGAAGACATAGCTTCGTTGAAGGTTCGAGGCTCATTCTCCAACAAAAATGTTAGAAATTCTGGTCCAAATGAAGTAGACGTCCTTTGACGTTTGCTGCGTCTCGGTTTTTCCTCATCGGGAATATTCTCCTTTGTTTCTTCCCGAGGTCGTTTAGATTCTTTGCTAGACGACTCACATTCCTTTTTATACGGATATATGGTTTCAAAGAAGTCAGCATTATCTGATTCAATTACCGTATTTACCTGAATGTCGGGATTTTCTGATTTGTGAACCAGAAATCGATATGCCTTACTATTTGTGGCATATCCTATGAAAACACAATCAATGGTTTTAGGTCCTATTTTTACCCTTTTGGGTTTAGGAATTTGCACCTTGGCCAAACACCCCCACACTTTGAAGTATCCCAAATTGGGCTTCCTTCCTTTCCACTTTTCGTATGGAATAGATTTTGTTTTGCTATGGGGCACTCGATTGAGTATTCATTAGTCGTTAGAATGGCTTCCCCACAAGTTCGGGGTAAACCGTAACTTATTAACAGGCATTCATCATTTCTTTCGTGGTTCTATTTTTTCTTTCCGCAATTCCGTTTGATTGTGGCGAGTAAGAGGCGATTGTTTGATGAATAATGCCATATTCCAAATATATTTGTTCAAAAGGAGATTCATATTCACCGCCTCTATCACTCCTTATCATTTTAATCTTTTTGTTAAGTTGAGTCTCAACTTCGCTTTGTATTGCCTGAATGCTTCAATTGCTTCATCTTTACTATTAAGTAAATAAACGTAGCAATACCGCTGCACTATCGTCAAGAAAAGTTATGAAATACTTCTTTCCACCGCGAGATGGGATTGACTTCATGTCACAAATATCTGTATGGATTAAGTCTAAAGGACTTGAATTCCTTTCAACCGACTTATAAGGATGTTTAACATACTTAGACTCAACACAGATTTGACATTTTGATTGATTGCATTCAAACTTAGGCAATACTTCCAAACTAATCATTTTTCGCAAGGTTACGTAATTGACATGTCCTAAACGTGAATGCCATAAATTATTTGACTCAAGTAAGTAAGACGGCGAAACTTTATTATTATAGGCAACCGACCATTACATTCATTTGAAAAGGCCCTCTCGTGAGGTAACCTTTTCCTATGTACATCTCGTTCTTACTTATTACAACCTTGTCGTAAACAAAAACACACTTAAAACCGTTCTTTACTAGAAGTCCAGGTAGATACTAGATTTTTCCTAATTTCAGAACATGACAGACGTTGTTAAGAGTCACCACCTTGCCGGATGTCATCTTCAGCAGTATCTTTCCATAACATTCAATTTTGGCCGTTCTGAGAATTTCCCATATATATGGTATCGCTTGATTCTGCGTGAGCATATGAAGCAAAGGCTTCTCTAACAAAGACAAATGTGGCGAGTGGCGCCAGAGTCAATCCACCACTCTTTCGGATTTCCCACTAAGTTGCACTCAGACAACATAGCGCACAAGTCATCAACTTCCTCGTTTGTTTCAACCATATTAGCCTGAGCCTTCTTCTTTACCTTTTTCGAGCACGACGCCGCAACTTTGTGTCCGATTTTTCCACAATTGTGGCGCTTCCTTGAATTTCTTCTTGTTGGGATAGCTCCTTGGTCCCGATGCATTTTTCCTCTTTTTCAGATTAGTTGGGCAGCTTCAACAATATGTGCTCCCCTATGGTTGATCTCACATTTGCCTTCTTCTCCATTGCCTTGTTATCTTCCTCGATTCTCAAACGGACGATGAGATCCTCCGGTCATCTCCTTTCGCTTGTGTTTCAAGTAATTTTTGAAGTCCTTCCATGAAGGAGGCAGCTTCTCTATTATCGCCAAGAACTTGAAACGCCCCACTAATCACCAAACCTTCAATGAGTAGATCGTGGATGATAACCTGCAACTCTTGAACTTGAGTAACAAATGCACTTGCCATCTACCATTTTGTAGTCCGTAAACTTGGCAATGATAAATTTCTTTAATCCAAAGATCTTCTGTTTTATATTTCTTTTCCAACGCATCACATAGTTCTTTTGATGTTTCCACATTACTATAGACGTTGTAAAGATCATCCTCCAGTCTGCTAAGAATATAATTCTTGCACAAAAAATCTGAAGACTTCCATGCCTCGATTACAACAAAACGTTCATTCTCGTGTGTTGATTCCTAAGAAAATCGGAACGACCTCCTTAATAAACTTTTGGAGGTTTAAAGTAGTTAAATAGAAGAACATCTTTGTTGCCATCGTTTGAAATCAATTAGGTGAATTTTCCAGGCTTCTCTGCCGGTCTTTGGTGCGATCTGTTGGAGGGCCTTGACATTGCTCGTAGAACCAACCATGGGGGCTAGTGTGGCGATGCGATAGCATTCAAATTTGGAGTCATGTCTCCCATTTCATCGCAGACGAAACAGCAAATGAAAAAGTTTAATAAACGGTGAAGACTTCAAACCGAATCAGCTTTGACAACAGCAGATGTAATACACAATGGTGAAGATTTTATTTCTTCAAACCGAATCAAGGTTACACAAATGTATTTAAAATCCTTGAAACGAAATGCAAGAAATTGTATGTTGTATACTTGATGAAGTTTTTATATCTTCAAATCAAGTACCCAAATGAGTAGAAAATTATAAAACTTTAATCTCAACCTGAGTAAAAATTCAAAGATTTTAGTCTCCAAACAACATATTAGTTCGTTACATCAAACAACAAACACCTTTTTTTTCCAAGAATTGTATGTTGTATACTTGATGAAGTTTTTATATCTTCAAATCAAGTACCCAACGGAGTAGAAAGTTATGGAAACTTTAATCTCAACCGGAGTAGAAAATCCAAAGATTTTAGTCTCCAAACAACATACAAGTTCGTTACATCGAAACAACAAACATACACTTTTTTTTTTCCAGTAAATTGTATGTTGTATACTTGATGAAGTTTTTATATCTTCAAATCAAGTACCCAAAGGAGTAGAAAGTTATGAAAACTTTAATCTCAACCGGAGTAGAAAATCCGAAGATTTTAGTCTCCAAACAACATACATTTTTTTTTCCGACAACGTTCTGTAATTGTTAAACAAGAACAAATGAACACAGAAATAATGATTAAATTCCTTAAGCTTGTTGTTGTGCCTGTGTTCAAAAATCAGGAAAAACAGAAACCAAACGGAAAGACAAAAACCAGAAAAAAGCGAACCGGAAAAATAATACGTAAGTAAGAAAATATCCGAGACCACTAATTCACTGTGTCCTTAAGGAATTTAATCCCCTCACTGTACCCGAGGTTATGGATTACTTCCTCCCAGGATAAAACGGATATACCTGTCGCAGGAGTAGCGGTACGTCAAACGCCTTCGACTTCGACGAACTCAAAGTTGGCAACGAAACACAGTAAGACTCGATAGTTTTATTTGTGAAAAAGAATGCAGAATTTTAGATGCAGAAATTTTTGGTTTTTGGTATCTTTAAAATGAGGCATTGCCTTAGTTTATATAGCCTTGAAGGTGCCTCTTCGGAATAGGTTGGTGACTGTTCGGAAATGTTGCCTTCCATTTCTCATTCACACCAACTTGACTAGTTTTATTCATTAACTAGCTTTAACAGTTGTCTTATCCCCAGGCAAAAGCGGGTTCGTCATTGGCCTATGTTCCACCACCAAATACTATTCCTGCTTTGGATATGGAACATCAGGTTATGTATTCCTCGATGGCCACTTCTGTGGAGGATCCATATATGACCAGAATGCAGCATGTTCATCCTCCATCCGTTGTGGAGTCTATGAACTCCAAAGTGCTCAGCATGGATGGTATAGAACCACGAACTATGTGGAGACTGCTCTTACAGTTACGGAGCATTACAATTTACTGCTCCCAGTCATGCATATTCTCATCAACCATATGTCACTCAAGGCATTTCCGCCGATATACAGAACCCATTCCTCAGGTTCTGTGTCCTTTGCTTTCTTTCTTTTCTATATTCTGTGAGGATTTATTTTTCCCTTCAGTTCTGGAAGCTGTGGGATGTTTGGGGGGGGGGGGTGCATACCAGGTGAGGTTTTCAGTTGCTTGCTTAAAATTAAGATAGTAATACTACATGCTATTAGCAGTTGGGTGTATTTATATTTGCAATTCAGCGACAATGTCTTTTTCCTCTTCAAATTATCTTTTTGTGGTCATCATTCGGCGTTTTGTTCAAGGAACTATTCTAATATTTATTAAGTTTAATGGTGGGCTATTATCCCTATATCTGAAGTTGAAATCTGGACTATTAGCCCTATGTTTGAGAGTTTGTCTCAAGTATTCTAAATGAGTCCCTTTTCTGTTTTTTCTTTTGTCAGTCCATTTTCAAACTTGATAAATAATTAAATATAGAAGGGCGATCTTAAATTGTCATCATTTTGGCAGGTATAGATCAGTGCAAGATGGGGTCCCGTTGCAGCAGCATCCCATGGAGCTAAATGACAGGAATTACCAATTGTACTCGGGAGTAGAGCGAGGAATACTGCCACCTCAAGAGAGTACTGTTACAAACAACTACTGCTCTGGTCATTCAGCTCCTTATGTTTCTCCAGCTATACAGCGACCACCTCAAGAGAGTATTGTTTAGGGCTGGCCAGTGGGCCGGGACGGCCCGACCCCTACTCGACTCCGCCAAAATAAATAAATAAATAAATAATGGGGGCAGGACTCGAATTCGGGACGGGACGATGTCTCGTTCAGCGAGACCCGAGCCCGCCCCAGGCCCGCTTGCCCCGACCCCGTCCCGAGCCCGACCCCGCCCTTTTCCTCCCTTTGCAAAAATGACCGTTGCACCAACAATCATTTTAGATTATGGCCGTTGGCCAACGGCCATTTTAGGCCCCCCCTCCCCCAACCCCCTACCCCTTAATATTTATTTTTAACCCATAAGTTATTATATTTACACTTTAACCCAATTTTCAACTATAAATAACTCATTTTCTCTTCATCTTTCTCACAAATCTTCCTACAATCTCTCTAATTTCTCAATATATCTCTCTACAAGTCTACATTGTTTGCTAAATATTCAATTTTATTTATTCATTTGGGAATTGGGAGTGAAGTTGGCAACTAGCTTGAGGATCTTCCATCGAGCAAAGTTTCAATTTTCAACCTCTCGATTACACGTCGACGTTACGTCGGCGTTTGGTACATTTGTTCCTTCATTAAATTATTATTGTCTGTTTATTTTATTTAGCGCACTTAATTTTATTGTCTTTAATTATTTATTATCATAATTAAAATGGAATGATTAAAAGGTATGTTTAAGGGTAAGGGTAAGGGTGCTTCTTCTAGTAGGGGCAACCAGGGCAAAAGTACTTCTTCTAGTCATCTTATTCCTACACAAGATGATTTTGTTGATACTCAACATTTTCTTACAATACCATTAGATTTAGACCATGAGCTATTTTCTGGAACTCAAGAAGACTTTAATTTAGACAATGATCTAGATGATATACCCACTAATGTTGATGACAACACACTCACTAGTGCACCTTCAACTGAAATACCTCCTATTCCCCCTAGTATGAGACGAAGTCCAGCAAAACGACCATTAAAATCAGATGCATGGACATTTTTTGATAGGGACGTAGAGAATCAAGTAGCCGTATGTAAAATTTGTAAAAATATTTTAAAATTTAAAACTGGAAAAAGTCACGGTGGGACGGGGTTAATTAGACACGTAGTAAGTGCTCATCTAGCTAGGTATGCCCAATACCAGGCTTCAAAATCGCGTAAACGCCTCTCCATCGGGACAAGGTTCACATCGACATCGTCCCTGATCAAGTCTGTGGTCAAATTAACCCTATGACGGGGGGGGGGGGGAATTGTAGGTTCTAAATACAATAAACATAGAGATAGGGAAGCAATATCAAAATTAGTTGCTGTAGAGGGTTTGCCTTTTTCATTTCCTTCATCTCCCGGTTTTATTCATTACATTAGAGATATATATAATCATGCTTTTAACGGTTTTCCTATATCAACTGTTAAGAGAGATGTATTTAAATTCGCGCATGAATATCAATAATATTTACGTTTTTCATTATATCATTTTAATGGCAAAGTATCTATCACGTCTGATATAGGTCGTAGTACTAACAGCCATGATTATTTAACTGTAACTTGTCATTGGATAGATTATAAATGGTCTATGCAAAAACGTATTTTAGCGTATAGATATATAGATGATAGGCACACTGGTACTTTTATTGCAGAAAATATTTATCAAGTGTGCGATTATTACGGAATTACCGATAAAATTATGACTATTACATTAGATAACGCTTCTAATAACAATTACGCAATTACAATTTTAAAAAATAGTTTAACTCCATCTTTTCCAGACCATTTTCATATAAAATGTGCGTGTCATATATATAACTTAATTGTAAAGGATGGTCTATCACTTTTTGAAGACATTCTTAGTAAAATACAATTTGCTATAAACTTTATTTTTAAAAGTAATAAAGTACAACGTAGAAAAGAATATAAAAAAATTTATCACGATTGTGGACTACCTTATAGAAAAATTCCACAAGAAGTATCCACTAGGTGGAATTCTTTATACGAGCAACTACTTGTTGCTTATGACTATAAATTACCTATAACTTTATTTTTTAACTCTCATAATAAAAATCCAAATTGATATGATTTTAGATAGTGATTGGGAAAAAATTTCCGAACTTATTGTATTTTTAGAGAATTTTTTCAAGCAACAAAAGAATTTTCCTAAGATATATTATCCTACTATTTCAACTATGTTATTTTATATAACTCTAATATTTTTATTACTTAGTGAATATATGGAAAAATCAGCTTATAAGGCAGCTATTAAAAAAATATTTCTCAAAATAAAAAAATATTTTATTCCTATTCCCTCTATTTATATTATTGGTTCTGTATTAAATCCTACTATTAAAATAGACGGTACTAAATCACTAATTGAAACTATTTACGATTGTATAAAAGTACTACCACCTCCAAGTCCCAAAAATCTAAATCACCCACCACCTATTGAACAAACTAAAGAACAAGTGTTGTCTAGCGTAGAACACCAATGCAAAAATATATATAGATTTTTATCAACAAGAAAATGCTAGTAACTTACCAGCTTTCATACCATCTTCTTCATCTTCAACACAACCTCACAAAAGACATGTTGTTTCTGCGGCTAGTATTTAAAGCCTCAGAAATAGAATGTGCGGTCGTACCTCTACTACTAACCAAATTAGCGAGTTGGATATTTTTGTTTTGCAGGGGTCTGTACCGTATCAAGAAGTTATCAATGAAAATGGACATGAAGACTTACTGAAATACTGGAGGGGGAATGAGAAGACCTTTCCGACACTTTCATTGATGGCTCGAGATGTTTTGAACATTTAAGCGTCGTCAACTGCGTCTGAAAGCGTTTTTTCTGCAGGCATATATCAAATAGGAGACCACAGACACTCATTAGCCGGAGACAGCTTGGAAATTGCAGTATTATTCAGAGATTGGATACGAGCGGAGCGGAGAAGGTGCGGTCAACCGGAGATCAACGAAGAAGATGATGAAAACTACAACGAAATCTTAACCGAATGTAGTGGAAGCGACGTGGATTAATTTGACCAACAAATACCAATTCCAACCGAAGAACCACATGAAATCATCAAGCAATTAGAACAGGTTTTTTTGAGAATGTAATTTTTTTAATTGTAATTTTATTATGTAATTTGCAACTTTTGGACAACACCACAAAGTTGCAATTTAGATTTTAGACAATTGTATTTGTATTACAAAAAAATCATATGTCTATTAAATAATATAAGAGGCACAAAAACAAATTTCTGGGGTGTTTTTATTACACTATCTTGTTTTGTTTATTGAGTTTTTTATACATATGTTATTTAAAAAAAAGGAAAACCCCTCCAGTATCCCGCCTCCGAGCCCGACTCCCGACCCTAGCTCCGCCTCGGACGATATCGACGGATCGGGATCGGACGAGACTTGCTCCAGCCCCGCCAGACCACTCCCGCCAGAGCCCGCCGACCCCACTCCCGACCCCTTCTCCTCCCGTCTCCGCCGACCCCGACTCCGCTGCACCCGCCCGCCAGACCCGGGCCCGGCCCACTGGCCACTCTTAGTATTGTTACACACAACTACTACTCCGGCCCTTCAGCTCCTTACGTTCCTCCAGCTATGCAGCAGCCACCTCAAGAGAGTATTGTTGCACACAACTACTACTCTGGCCCTTCAGCTCCTTATGTTTCTCCAGCTATGCAGCAGACACCTCAAGAGAGCATCGTTACACACAACTACTACTCTGGCCCTTCAGCTCCTTATGTTCCTCTAGCTATGCAGCAGCCACCTCAAGAGAGTATTGTTACACACAACTACTACTCTGGCCCTTCAGCTCCTTATGTTCCTCCAGTTATGCAGCAATATGCTTCAGAAGCTATAATGCAACAAGGGACTTCTTCCATCTCATTCGAGTATTCAGTTGTAAGGCGTCTTGGGTAGACTTTTGATGATTCGATTGTTTAACGGAATGATAGGAATGTAAAAAAACATGTCAATAGGCCTAACCAAAGACATCTGTTGTTCCCTGGAGGCAAATGTAGATTCATTTTGGGAAGCAAGCTTTTTGTGTATGAAAACTAATATTATCAGTTGTGGTTAGTAGTGGTAAAATTAGGATCCACCTTATTGATCTTTTGGTGTCATTTGATGTTCTTGTTGTTAAACGTATTTCACATTCTATTTGTAAATCTGTTCCACCGTCTGTCTGGTAATGTGAATCTCTAATGGTTGACTTCTACTCTTGCTTGCCATATCGTTGACCACAAACTAAGGACTTTCGGTGCCAACACAACGTATTAGAATATGTGATCATGCTACTCTGTTAAACACAAATAAGAAGACACTGATAAGTGCAGATTTGATTGCGTAACAGCTAACTCGACATTGGTTCAATCAAGAAAAAGGTCTTGAGCTCTGAGTTTATTTTTTGGTCTGAAAGAAACACTACTTATAGTAAGTTTAACTAAAACTGCGTACAAGGAGCATACGACACGTTTATCGCGCTATGGTTGCTAATAAAACCATGTGTACTAGGGGAATGATCTGATACCGAGTTGTTGCACAAAAAAGTCAGGAGTGAATTATTAAATTTTATCATTGTAGGAGTGAGTTTCAAATATAATAGGATGAATGTGTAGAGATTTAGAGTGAATTTATGTATAACTGTGACGTACCTAACACTATAACTTACTCGTTATATTCAGTTATTTCTTCACAGACCAACAATATACCAGTGTAATTCCACAAGTGTGATTTGAGAATGATAGAAAAAGGGCAGCCCGGTGCACTAAGCTCCCGCTATGCGAGAGGTTCGAGGAAGGGTTGGACCATAAGGGTCTATTGTACGCAGCCTTACCTCACATTTCTATAAGAGACTATTTACACGGCTTGAACCATGACATTCTGGTCACATGACAACAACTTTACCAGTTACTCCAAGACTCCCTTTCAAATTTGAGAAGGATAGAGCGTATACAAATCTTCCTTACCCTACCTTGTACACGTAGAGAGGTTCTCTGATAGACCCTCGCTCAAAGAAAGCATAAACACAACATATAAAGAAACATAAATAGTAACAACAACAAAATAGTAAGAAAACCGAAATATAGAACACAACAAGTAGTAATAGAAAACTAGAAATGAGAAATAAGAAAATAATAAATAATAAAAATACCGAATATAATACTAATACTACGGGTAAGGAAAAATAAAACCGAAACTACCTACTACCTAATTCTCAACCTCCACAGTCCACACTCCTTTATCGGGAATTTTTTTTTAAAAAAACCTTTAATTTTTCCTCAAAGAAATTTCCTCCATAGACCTTATAACTTTATTTAAGGAATCTTCCACTATTTAATGCAGGGCTTACCCAATTAGCAAATTCAACTCTTCTCTCTAACAACAGTTGGCTAATCTAACTAAGCTCGAAATAGAGACCATTAATCTTAATTAATAACTACAGAATACTGAGTACTCCTATTATTTTTCATTTATTACTTTTGTGATAATAGATTCGAACTTTAACATAGGTAATTTCAACATATATTACCATTTTCTTATAATAATAATTGGAAATAAATGCTCTTTTATTTGAGTATTATTATTGGACTAACGCGGCAGTAGTTAGGGCCCACAAAGGTGGGTCTGTGTCTGTCCCTTCTTCCATTTCTCTCTGTTCCAAATTCCCGTATTCAACGCCCATTACATTTTACATTACATATCGTAACTTCAATTAAGTAACTAATAAAGTTTCCGCGCGCACACACACGCATAGTAGATATTTTGATTTGTAGCTTCGGCGGTAGCAGCTATGGGTAATTGCTGCTCCGACGACACCGGTTGACATTCAGCAGTCGGTGGTAACGGTGCTTACGTGGAAAATCAAAACAACGGTCATAAAGAAGTCGTCGATGCTCTCCTCAAGTCTCGTGGTTACCAAGGCCTTTACTCGCATGTCGAGGTTCTTCACTTACATTTTATTCTTATCAAACAAGTGTATATATGTATTATCACATGATTAACTTCTACTTTTTCTTTTTTAATTAATTGTGTGGATTTATGTATCGTGCTTACTAGAATTTTAATTTGGACCGGTTGTGGTTGAATTAAAATCTTTTGTGACAAAATTCGTATTAGATGAGTTAATGTTGCTGGATTTTGACATTTTATTAGATTGGACTAGAAGTTTGACTTTGCGTTAGAGTTTAGTTGGATCATTCATTGTGGTTGATTAAGATCTATAATGGAGAATTAGTGTTAGGTGATGATTAGACCTGTTCAAAGGTCAGGTCGGGTGGCTTTTTTTTTCCTGCTTGCCCGATCCTGACCCTATATTTTTTAAAAAATTCCGACCCTGGCCCTGACCCTACGGGTCACGGGTTGGCCTTGACCCGTCGATTTTTTTGGCTGGTCAGGGTCGGGTCGGGTCGAGGATTTATTATTATTATTTTTTTAAAATTGAATTTCCAAAACTGAAATTGGCATTCACCCCTACATTACCACGAAATTTCGACGTTGAAATGTATTGTATATCTTAAGATCTTGACTTAAGAAAAAGAAAATTAGAAATCGATTTGGGGAAAAACACAAATTAATTGGGAAAACGGACGTTTTTCTAAAAATTGGCTGCGCCAAACCGCCTTACGGCGTTTGACCGGCCATGTCTCGAAAAAAATATGCAAAATCAAAAAACAAATCGGGTAAAACGGACATCCGAGCGCAAAGTTATAACCATTTAAAGTTTCACCAATTTACAACTACTTTCTCTCCCTACATTATGCTTCCGTGATATTAACAAAACGACTAATAATATAAATATATAATTAATAATCAGCTACCGTTTTATCTTATTTTATGTCGAGCTCAATGTAGATTAGAGCAATACATATATATATAAAAACATGCATTATATCACTCATTAACAACAAAAATATATATAAGTACAAAATAAATATTAATGAAGGAAAAATAATATAAATTATATTAAAAAATATGCGGGTCGGGGTCGGGCCGGGTCAGACGGGTAAATTTTTCTGACCCTGGCCCGACCCTGACCCTGATCGGGTCCCCGCTTTTTCGGGTCGAGTGGCTCGCGGGTCAGCTAAAAGCTGACCCTGGCCCTGGTTTTTTCGGGCCGGGCCGGGCGGGTCCCCGACCCAGTGGACAGGTCTAGTGAGGATATAGTGCAGTCTTTTGACATCTATCAGATTGGACTACAAGTTGCATTGGAATTGAATGTTGGGAGAAGATTCCAGAAAGTGCCTTATTATGTGATTGTTGAACCGAGCTTGATTAGATGTCTCCCTACACATTTTTTGCTGGGATAAAGAAGTTGATATAGACACCTTAGATCAAAATTGTATGACTAGGAACTAGTGCTGACTAGTGGACTTTGTTCTATATCTATGCTAAGGGATGGGATGCATATCCGTAACAAAGAAACAATGTATTATGTTACTACACTGAAGTATATTGGTTGGAGAGGATACAATGGGTGTATCACAACAAATATTTGAAAGTAATCTGTTCATTTCCAAGTCGACGGGAATTGATAGTGGGGTTGGGGTGGCTGCGAGAATGTCACGGCCCAATTTAGGACCATGACCGACGTTTATGAGCTAGTGCCCCAAGCAAGCCTCAATCGGTATTTTACATCAAATCGGATAGAGTTTCCCTATTTTTAGGACTATCTAAAATCACCCTCAATCAACCATTTTCAACATAATAATACTAAAACCATCTGCAAAATACAGGAAGAACGTGTAATACTAGTCACAAGTCCATAATAATAAAAGAGTACTCAACAACAACAACAACAACAATATACACAGTGAAATTCTACAACGTGGGGTCTGGGGAGAGTATAGTGTACATAGACCTTACCTCTAAAGTAGAGAGACTGTTTCCGAGAGACACTCGGCTCAAGAAAGGATAAGCACAAGCAAAAGAAAAGGAAACGGTCAGACCTGGACAAGAAATTTAAAGCAGTATGAAAATGAGAGTAACAAAAGCAAATAAGTCATGCTAAAGCATTCTAAAAAAGAAGAAACAGTAACTAACGCAGATAAATATGATAAGATAAACAAAGTACACAAAGGCACATACAACAGCAAAAATCAAAGGACATGGAACTATAGAACAATTACTAGTATGCTAGGGTAAGCAGGGCTACAATAATTACACTCCAACTACCAGTATGTAAGCGTAAGTAGGACTACGCTCAACTACCTACTACCCTAATCTGTTTCCTCTACAACCCCATATCTAAGGTCATGTCCTCAGTAAGTTGCACCTACGCCATATCCCGTCTAATCACCTCATCCCAATACTTCTTCGGCCTACCTCTACCCCTCCTGAACCCGTCCATAGCCAACCTCTCACACCTCCGCACTGGGCATTTGTGCCTATCCTCTGCACATGCCCAAACCATCTCAACTTCGCTTCCTACATCTTATCCTCCACCGAGGCCACTCCCACTCTGTATCAGATATCATCATTACTAATCCTATCCCTCTTTGTATGCCCACACATCCATCTCAGCATCCTCATTTCCGCAACTTTCACTTTTGAATGTGCGAAGTCTTGATTGGCCAATACTCCGCCTCATATAACATAGTCGGTCTAACCACCACCCTATAGAACTTGTCTTTAAGTTTTGGTGGCACCTTTTTATCGCATAAGACTCTAGATGCGAGTCTCCATTTCATCCACCCTGCACCAATACTATGTATGACATCGTCATCAATCTCTCCATTCCCTTATATGATAGACCCGAGATACTTGAAACTTCCTTTCTTTGGAATGACCTGAGTACCAAGCCTCACCTCCACGCTTGTCTCATGGTCGTTCACGTTACTGAACTTGCACTCCAAGTATTCTGTCTTGGTCCTACTCAGCCTGAACCCTTTAGACTCCAGAGTCTGTCTCCAAACTTCCAACTTAGAGTTTACTCTGCTGCGAGTCTCATCAATCAGGACTATGTTATCTGCGAATAACATACACCATGGCACCTCCCCTTGGAATTATCATGTTAGTTCGTCCATCACCAAGGAAAATAAGAATGGGCTAAAAGTTGATTCCTGGTGCAACCCCATCATCACTGGAAAATACTCTGAGTCACCTCCTACTGTCCGTACCCTGATATTGGCTCCATCATACATATCCTTGATCTCCTTAGTGTACGTCACATGTACACCTCTAACCTCCAAACATCTCCATAGAACCTCCCTAGGGATTTTGTCGTATGCCTTCTCAAGGTCGATGAATACCATATGCAATTCCATCTTTCTCTCCCTATACTGCTCCACCAACCTCCTAATAAGGTGAATAACTTCTGTAGTTGAACATCCAGTCATGAATTCAAATTGGTTCTCGAAAATAGACACGTCTCTTCTCACTTTCATCTCCACGACCCTTTCCCAAACTTTTAACTTTTATAGTGTGGCTTAGCAGCTTGATACCCCTATAGTTGTTGCAACTCTGGATGTCACATTTGTTCTTGTACAAAGGGATCATCGTACTCCACCTCCATTCTTCGGGCATTCTTGTCGTCTTAAAAATGATATTAAACAACTTAGTCAACCACTTCAAACCTGCCCTGCTTGCGCTCTTCCAAAATTCAACTGAGATCTCATCAGGCCCGGTCGCTCGTCCCCTGCGCATCCTGCGAACAACAATCTTAACCTCCTCAACCTTAATATTTCTACAATATCCAAAATCTCGGTACCTTCTGTATTGCTCCAGCTCTCCCAACGCGATGTCTCTATCTCCTTTTTCGTTCAAGAGTTTATGGAAGTAAGACTGTCACATCCTTCTATATGCGCGTCCTCCACTGGTAGTTTGCCATCCTCGTCGTTGATGCACCTCACGTGATCCAAGTCACCGACCCTACTCTCCCTCGCCTTGGCTAGTTTGTACAACTTCTTATCCCCACCCTTTTCCTCTAATTCCACACACAGACATTCAAAACCAGTCATTTTCACTGCTATAACCGCTAGCTTTGTCTCCTTCGTCTCCATCTTATACAATTCCCTATTCGTCCACTTCTCCACCTCATCCTTACTTTCTACCAATTTCGCATACGCCACTTTTTTCGCTTCCACCTTCTCTTGAACTAACCATTCCACCACCAGTCCCCTCGATGCCCACCACGACTACCCCGCGAGACCCATAACACTTCTCTAGCTACCTCCCGAATGCAACTGGCCGTCCTATCCCATATACATGTTACATCCCCAATACTCCCCCAAACCCTCTTGGCCATCAACCTCCCCCCCATCTCTTGTGCACTAGTCATGGTCAAACTCCCCCATTTGATTCTTATCAGTTCATCCACAACCCTCCTATTCTTCTCCCTCTTGATCTCCAATTCCATCACCAAAATCTTATGTCGGGTCGTAATATACTCACTCGGAATAACCTTGCAGTCTTTATAAAGATAATTATCAACCTTCCTAAGGAGCAAAAAGTCTATTTGAGTCTTAGCCACTGAACTACGGAAAGTCACCAAGTGCTCCTCCTTTTTCAGGAACCTCGAATTGGTTATCACCAACCCAAAAGCTTTAGCAAACTCCAAAAGTGATACACCTCTCCCATTTCAGTCCCCGAGGCCAATGCCTCCATACACGTCGTCATAACCCCCGGAAGTGACCCAATATATCCATTGAAATCCCCTTCTACAAATAACTTTTCAGTGGGTGGTATACCTCCCACCACCTCGTTCAAATCCTACCAAAAGCGTCTCTTCTCCTCTTCGTCCAAGCCCGTCTGCGGCACGTAAACACTAATAACGTTCATAGTGAACCCTTCAAACACCAACTTAATCGCCATCATCCTGTCATTGAACCTCCTAACATCTACCATCTGATCCCTTAGATTGATGTCTACTAAAATGACTACCCCATTCCTATACCCCGACCTACCCGAGAACCATAACTTATACCCATCCACATCTTTAGCCTTAGGTCCTACCCATTTGGTCTCCTGGACACATGCTATATTAATCTTCCTCTTCTTAAGAATCTTAACTACCTCTATGGACTTTCCCGTTAAAGTCTCGATGTTCCAAGACCCTATTCTCAGCCTAGCATCTCCCTTACCCCACTTACCCCCCATAACCCTCACCCCTGTCCCCGATCGAGAATATGACCCTAGTCTACCATTGTTTACCAATGCCACTAAAACAAATAGAAACTAGTCAAAGGTACCTAAGACAAGCAAACCAATACTACAACACAAACAAGAATTTAGCAGCAAGCCGGACTACGACAATAAGGGAGATATGTCTAAGGGCAAGAAAATTAAGGCACGAAATGCAACGTCAAGATTTAATAAAGCGAGACAAGTAAAATTCAGCTACAATAATAAAGGGAAATAAGTGGATATGGGCACCCGGAGGTACCAACTCCATGTGAATATAAAATGTTCGCCACCGGAAAATCATTGTTCACTGCCGGGTGGTACTGTTCACTGTCGGAAAATCACTACCGGGTTACTGTTCCCTACCGATAACTCACTGTTCGCTGCCGGAACTTGTTAAAAAAATCAAGTACATGTGCAGATCTAACCGGACACCCACTGGTGAGGGTTTCCGGATGAGGAGAAAAGAATCTATGGGGGAGAAAGGAGAAGAAATGGGGGATGACTGGCCGGAAAGCTTCGCCGGCGGTAAGGGAAAAGGGAAAGGAGTACCTGGTCGGGATGCACTGATGTCCGTCAGCGAAAGGGACCCTGGTCACCGGTGATCAGTCGAAGTGGCGCACCACGATGCGATTACCGTCAGAGAAAGGTCGGGGGAGGGGGGTGTTGTTACCGTTGTGGAGAGA
This sequence comes from Anisodus acutangulus, assembly GCA_029783415.1. Classification (NCBI taxonomy): domain Eukaryota; kingdom Viridiplantae; phylum Streptophyta; class Magnoliopsida; order Solanales; family Solanaceae; genus Anisodus; species Anisodus acutangulus. Next base: position 40,922,577 of record CM056494.1, on the reverse strand, counting down.
GGAGAGAGGAGAGAGGAGAGAGGGGAGAGCAATAAAAGAATACTCATGGAACTAATAAAAATGACTGATGGAGCGACTATACGAGTTTTAAAAGAAAAGGACGCTAGCAAATAAATAAACTTCTTGCCCACGCAAAGCAATACGGGGCTCACAAAATTTGTCAACTCGTATGTTTAGTTAACAAAATCCTTGCTGGTGTCTTAGTGAAAAAATAACGGGGAGTGAGTCGCTAGCACATTGATTTTTAATGCGGACAAGACAGAAAACATGCTAGTACAATGATCAGAAATATCATACAAAATGCCCTTTCAAAAACGGTAACAATAATCAATCTCATGTGCTTCTCGTAAACAGAATTAATTAACAATTCGGTAAACACTGTGTCATAGGTTTCAAAGAAGGAATCATGTAATTGGTGTGACTCCCTACCTTGAGAGATAGCCAATAACTATGGACCCCTCGTAAAGGAGTCAAATATAATGGTAGGTCCTTATCAGATGGCAATCAGTAACGACATACTAGTTCTACATTTCCACTAGCGAGGGCTATAATGGTAATATGTAAATACAAGAATACAAGGTGCACTAGATCTAACGAACCTGCCATTAGCTACGGGATCCGTCAAGGTCTACTCCCAAACTATACTTTCTTTATAACCAGTAAAGTATTCATATAAATATTTTCAAAACATTACAAGACATTTTAGTTCTCATCAAATCAGGCTTTATGTCGAACTTTAACAAAGACACTTGTCAAGATAACATTTTCTTAAAGTAGTGGTAAAATCATCAAGATGACAATAATCACATCTCAAGTAACGGTAAAACAAGTCTAGTAACGGTGAAAGCATTTCAAATAAGCGGTAAACATCTCAAGTAAACGATTTAGTATCATATCAAGTAAAAGACTTGTCCTACATGCAAATTCAAAATATTTGGTAACATTCACTTTTGAAATCATGTGTAAATCCTGCAAGTTATGGAAACACAAATTGCGGTACGGTTACTTCTCACAGTATTCGTGTCGAAATACCAAACTCGTCACCTCGAGCAATTCTACGCCTTCCTTCGATCAATCTATAATCACATCATATTGATCTCGTGTTAATTCCTTTAATTAGGTTAACTCATAACTAAATTAGAGTACCCACCCTCACGGTTTCATGTTTGAATCTCAATTCATCGAATTATATTTTGCCTATGCGACAGATAATTCAACTAGTTTATAATCTTTCAACTTCGACCTATTCATATGATCTACTCATTTATTTCTTTCTTTTAACACCAGATTATGCCAAATATGTGCATAAGTTTAAATCATATCGGATCACTATTAGCAATACTTCCTTCAGCACCCGACTGAATTACATACACACGGAGGATAAGCTTAAGCAAACTGCAAGTAAGAAAACTTACCCTTTGAATTGAAAGATGCCTCGAACAGTTTGTGTCTGCTTCTCTGTCTCACACCACAATATTGCAGCAAAACAAGCTAAATTGATCCTCTTTTCCCTCCACGTTTCAATGCCAGCAAATCTCCTTATCTTTTCAATTTCAGTATTCAATGTATTTTGCACCTTTTGTCTATGATTTTTGAAAGAAATAATCCCCCTTGATTATTTTCATTACTTGAATAGGTATATATACAAGATACAAAATCTTCCTATTCTATTCCTAAAATCTTATTCTACCATAATTCTAACTCTACAATTATGGTAGTGTATAATCCTACTTTAGGTAACAAATACATTACAATATACTACACATATATTTTCCAAATATACAATATTCTTAACTCCAAAAACAGCCACAACCGAGATCACCAATGGCCATAAATCGCGGCACTTATTAAGGCAATATACACTTGTATGTTGTGTGTATATTGCCTTATTTAACACACACCCGCAGTCATAGCGGGCGGTCTTCGAACGCTGAGACTGTCCATAAAATCTTCAAAGAGTACCGAGGGAAGACCCTTTGTAAAGATGTCTGCAACTTGATATCTTGACGGGACATGACATACGCGTACCTGCCCCCGAGCAACCTTTTCACGGACAAAGTGAATGTCCATTTCGATATGTTTTGTGCGTTGGTGCTGAACCGGATTACCTGAGAGATAGATGGCACTAACATTATCACAATATACTAAGGTCACCTTCTGAATGGGGCAATGGAGCTCTAACAACAAATTACGTAACCAACATGATTCTGAGACCACATTAGCTACCCCTCGATATTCTGCCTCTGCACTTGAGTGGGATAGAGTCGCCTGACGCTTTGCAGACCAGGAGACCAAGTTGTTACCAAGGAACATACCATATCCTGACGTAGACCGTCTGGTGTCCGGACAACCACCCCAATCCGCATCTGTGTACGAGACAAGTGTGGATGTAGAAAAAGGATACAAGTGCAACCCATAGTCCAGTGTCCCCTGAATATACCGAATGATGTGTTTGATTGCATTCATGTGCTCAACTCTGGGATCATGCATGAATAAACACACATGCTGAACATCATACGTAATATCCGGTCTGGTAAATGTAAGATACTGGAGGGCCCCTGCAAGACTGCGATAGCGGGTCGGGTCCTCGTATGGTGCACCTGCCGCGGCACTAAGCTTGAGTTTTGCATCAACTGGAGTAGAAGTGGACTTACAGGATGACATCCTAGCCCTCTCGATGATCTCAGCAGCATACTTCCGTTGAGACAAAAACAAACCACCTGAGTGACGTTTGACAGCAATCCCCAAAAAATAACTCAAGGGCCCTAAGTCTTTCATAGCAAACTTAGAACTGAGCATGGCCATGATAGACTGGCGCAAGGCATCGAAAGAGGCAGTCAAGATGATATCATCCACATACAGCAAAATGTAAGCCAATGACTAACCACGGCGGTAGATGAACAAGGAATTATCGGACTTGCTGTGAGTGAACCCAATAGTAGAAACAAAGTCAGCAAATCTCGTATACCAGGCCCGTGGAGACTGCTTAAGCCCATATAATGACTTATTCAACAAACAGACAAGATGAGGGCGGTTGGGATCTCTGAAACCCAACGGCTGATGCATATAGATTGTTTCCTTGAGATCACCATGTAGGAAAACATTCTTGACATCCAACTGATGATAGGCCAAGTCTTTGAAAGAGCCAAGCTAAGCACAGTTTGAATAGTAGCCAGCTTGACTATCGGGTTAAACGTCTCCCCACAATCTATCCTAACTTGCTGAGTCTTACCATCACCCACAAGCCGCGCCTTATGTCGAGCAAATGAACCATCTAAATTTTCCTTATGGGCAAAAATCCACATAGACCTGATAACATTAATACCATATGGATGGGGCACCAACTCCCACGTCTTATTATCAATAAGAGCATTATATTCATCAGTCATAGCAATTTTTCAATTAGGGTCATTTAAGGCGGACACAGGGTTACGGGGTAAGGGGGATTTAGAGACATCAGAATGTAAATTAAAATGTCTTTTAGGTGTAAAAATACCCCACTGACTACGAGTGACCGGTCTATGACTCGAGGAAGAATGGAGTGAATTTTGGGAATTTTCTAGGCTCGGGACGGGTGGCCCGGCGATGGGCTCTTGGCCCAAATCGAAACTGAATCATCTCTTGGACCGGTTCAGGTGGGTGGGCTGACTCAATTCTTTGGGGCTGATCCGATTACACAGGCTAGCTGGCGATGGCGATCTTGTGGGTCCAGTGAGCGATGGGCCGCAAGGAGATTTTGGGTGCGGGAGATGTCCGAAAAATTCTGAATAATATACGGGGATATTTGGTCATCCAAAAAATTATACGACCTAGGCTCGGGAGTATGAACTTTCGTAAAAGGAAATTGGGTTTCATCAAAAATGACATGACGATTAATTATGATTTTCTTAGAGGATAAATCAAAGCATTTATAACCACGATGATTAGACAAATAACCCAAAAATACACACGGGGTAGACCGAGCCTGAAGTTTGTTAATTGTGGTGGATGAGAATAATGGATAACACAAGCACCCAAAAATCCTAAGATGAGAATAAGAAGGGTTCTTATTATATAGGATTTTGAGGGGGGAAGAATATGTCAGACTTTTAGACGGAATTATGTTAAGAAGATATGTGGCCATTTGTAGAGCATGATGCCAAAAATATGGAGGTATGAAGGCATGAATTAAGAGAGTTCGGACAATGTTATTTATGAAACGAATTTTGCGTTCGGCCTTCCCATTTTGTGAAGATGTATGAGGACACGAAAACTGAAAATTGATCCCATTATTAGCACAGAATTTCCGAAACTCCCTATTGTCATACTCTTTCCCATTATCACATTGAATATTTTTTTTATTTCTCTTTCGAATTGAGTACGAATGAACGCTCTAAATTTGATGAAGACGGAAAACGCTTGTGATTTATTCGCAATTGGAAACGTCCACAAAAATCTAGAATAATCATCTAAAAAGAGAACATAATATCGATGGCCCAATGAACTAAGAACAAGAGACGTCCATAGGTCGCTATGAATAATATCAAATGGCATTAAAGTATGAGAGTTGGAGTCTACAAATGACAACTTAATAATTTTCCCTAATGAACAAGACTGACAAAGTGGAGTACGACTCGTACCCTTACAAGAAATAAAACTATTTTTATCTAAAACTGATAAAATAGAAGATTCCGAATGACCCAGGCGAGCATGCCACATGGAAGGAGAGATGGCTGCAAAAACTGACGGCAAGGCTTGACTCGATGGACTGAAACCGGGCATGATAGGATACAGATCCCCCTACTATCACACCTCATGAGATGACTCCCCGTCTTGAAATCATTCACAGAGAAACCAAAAGGATCAAATTCAACGGAAACAAAATTATCAGTAGTGAACTTTCGGACAGACACTAAATTTTTAATCAATTTAGGAGCATGTAAAGTATTTTTCAAGAGAAGGGGTGGATTGGGGGGAGACAACGTTTTCTGACCATACCCTAGAATTGGAATAGAACTGTCATTACCAACAATTATCCCCCTAGGGGTGCTCAAATTGGAATAAGATGAGAGAGTACTTGATTCGGAAGTCATGTGAGTAGTGGCACCGGTGTCCATATACCAATTTGGGTTCGGTTGAGTTAACCCCAATGTGTGCATTGCGGCCTCGATATCGGTTTGAGTGGGGCCTGCTGCATGATGGGCTTGCGGAGGTCGGGGCCCAAGAATTTCTGTTCGTGATGGAGCTGGGTCGTAGCTGCTGGTGTCATTCTTTGTTGTGCCAGCGGCTGGGCCACCACCGCCGGGTGTTGGGCTGGCTGGCGACCATCGCCGGATTGGATTGTGGCTGGCCCACGACCCATTGCCCCAGCCCCACTGCCATGGGCCCCACTGTTGGGCCTAGGGGGTGGTGGGCCAATGTTCCCTGGATGAGACCCACCGCCTGCTTGATGACCACCGGAACCGCCACCAGAACCGCCGCGTTTGCCCCCGCGGTTTTTGTTATTATTCTTGCCGCCACCATGATTATGATTTTGGCCCTAATTATTAACAAAACTTGAAGAACTTGGGGAGGACACCACCATGACGACGGGGCTTGCACCGGTAGCCGCCTTTTTAGTCAAATCGACTTTTTTCAACGTGAGCATGGAGCGGGCTTGATAGAAGTCAGGAAGAGGGTTGCTTTGGCGAAGGAGAGTTCCAACACCATTATAGGCCTCCGAAAGACCAGCAACCAACTGTAGAACTAGACGATTATTTGTTATCGGTGAGCCAACATTACGGAGTTGATCTGCCAACTCCTTGAGTTTCTTGCAATATGCAGAAACGTTTGGAAATTCGTCCATTCGAACTAGAGAGAATTCCTGCTCGAGTGTGATGACACGTAAATGTTGGTTGTCTTGGAATATGTCACGCAATCTATTCCAAGCAGCCATAGCCGTGGTATCCGGCTCAATAATCGTCTGTAGAATGTCCACCGAAATAGTGGCGTAGATCCACCGGAGAACGGTAGCATGAGGAGTAATCCATAACTGAGGATCCTCCACTGGAAGAGGTGTAGTGGGATGAATGATGTGATGAAGAACTTGAAGGGAGATAGCGTGAATTTTAAACAACTCCGCCCACGTCGCATATTGGACGTTTTCCATCTCAAGGACAATAGGGATACTGTTCTTGACGTTAGAAACCATGAGGGCAGGATGAAAATTGTTCTTAGACATCTTGAAAGAACAAAAAAGGAAGGGAAATTTAAGAGAGGTTTTTGAGAGCGGAAGATGAATTTTGGAAGAGAAACCCGAGGGGGGTGGGTGGGGTTCTCGGCCGAGAATGGTCCAAAAAACTTTGGAAGAGAAATTTTTTTGTAAAAAACCTAGTCTCTTGATACCATGAAAGAAATAATCTCCCTTGATTATTTTCATTACTTGAATAGGTATATATACAAGATACAAAATCTTCCTATTCTATTTCTAAAATCTTATTCTACCATAATTCTAACTCTACAATTATAGTAGTGTATAATCCTACTTTAGGTAACAAATACATTACAATATACTACACATATATTTTCCAAATATACAATATTCTTAACTCCAAAAACAGCCATAACCGAGATCACCAATGGCCATAAATCGTGGCACTTATTAAGGCAATATACACTTATATATTGTGTGTATATTGCCTTATTTAACAATTTTGTTGCGGCAGAAGCTCTTGCTTCGTAAACCCCTTCCCTAATTTCTTTGTTTTCTCGACAGATTCCCTTTTTGGGCTTTAGCTCATGACTTTTATTTTTTATTTCCCCCCTCTTTTTGGTCTTTGTTTTGTAATTTTTTTCTTTATAGATATTTTTTTTCCTAATAACTTAAATACCCTTTATTTACTGTGGGGTATTACAGAGAATTGGCCGCGGAAGGAAGAATATAGAGCATTCAATTACTTGATTAGAAAAGTTGCTCATGTATTTGCCATAGTTTTGAATTGGGCAGTATGGATATATACAACCGATTCCAACTAGTTTGACTACCTACTGTTGCATGTGATATGACTGTTTCATGTTTTGTCATCCGCTGTTCTTACAAGGTTTTCAAGAATGTAACAAATAATATAACTGTGTACCTTATCCATGTTTCAATTTCTCGGTCAGGTAAGACAAGAAAATAATATACGAGGGAGAAGTCAGAAGTGGAAAAGTTAGTTGACTTTAGAGTGGATCACAAGTAGTATCTAGCGGTAGTAAGCTTAATAAATGTATGTGATTAATGTACAGTATGAATGTGATCTATACTTTAATTAACAGGATTGAGATTCTCGTTTCACAAAACGTACTTTTACTTTGACATTTCCCCAATTATCAAGACTTAAATCGATCAAGTTTGATTTTGCAGAGTAAAACTGACCTAATTAGTTTTGGTTCTTAAATTAGGATGTAGATATTACCTCAAAGGTGCTATGAACTACAAATGCAGTCATTTCAAAACATTTATGCTACACAACTTGATTGCCTTGCATAAACTAAAAGGTCACCAATTTTAGGTATGAGAGTAGTTATTCATCTAAATCCAAAAGGATTAGACTTCTAGCTAAAGGTGTTCTCAAGGAGTTGGATATCTTTTGCATCCTTATACAGTTTTCCAGTGAAGGTCCAGTGGGCGACAGGCCAACAACAACATATCCAGTGTAATCTCATAAGTGGGCATGAAGTTTAAAGAATAAAGGAAAACTTTTGAATCTTGTGGTCTAAAACAAGTTAAAAATATTTGTATGGTTATAGAAAAGTTTAAAATTAAGTTGATGTCAAATAAGGAAATGTATTATTCTTTTTTGAACGGACTAAAAAGAAAAGTGAGAGAGTACATGCATTCCTTGATAAAACATTGTTAGCTCACACTAATTTAATGAATACATTACATAATGTGTCTTCATATACGTTTTTGTTACTAAATTATTTAACTAGTACTACATATTTTTACCTTAACATATCACATAGTAATTAACCATGGTACACTAATATAGTTTCAATATCAGCACCAAATTGCGAGTAAATTAATACTTACATTCGTAAAGGTGGCATTTTAAAGCCTCAAATTCAGATCCCATGTATATCGTCCGATAAAACAGTATCGAAAAACTTATAAATGTGAGTAATGGAAGTGATGGTCCACACACTAAGATTAGAGGTAAAATAAATCTATTATCATTCCGGCGCTCTCTCCCTTACATGTCAAACTTTACGGCGTTTCCATCAATCAGCGTTGATTAAAACAATTTAAGAAGATATATATGGTGTATAAATTATAAAACGATAGTACTTGCAAAGTCAAAGCCGGCCCACAATTTTTGTAGTTTTTGAAAACTTTAAAAAGAAAACTAAGTTTGAAAGTCTTTGATGTTTTACTTTTTAGGGAAAATGGTCAAATTTGTCATCCAACTATGCTTTATAGTTTAACATTACCCTCCGTCAAATTTTAGGATCAAATTTATCCTTCCCATTAGCAAACTTGTTAAATTTGCCTTCGGATGGACGGATTTATGAGTTGGACGTCACGTCGGATCCACGTAAACTCTACATAGGCTCACATAAATAGAACAACTAAAACAAAAACCAGAAGATTCCTAATTCCCCACTTCAGTCGACCAAACTAATCCCTAAAGTCTCTTTAGCTTCAATCCACTGGAGAGTCTTCGGAGTTGGAAGTCAACACCGGCGGACCTATCAACCATCCGAGCTTGGTACTAGTCTGAGCTAGAATTTAGTTCAATTAATGTGAACTCCACAAGTCTGGTCTCGATTAGCTCTCTTTCTGATCTGAATCACCTTTCAAGGTAAAAAATCATCTTTTTTTGTATGACTTCACTTTAATCGCACCTAAAACCTCTCACCGCCACGTAGGAATTCATGATGATGCATTTTTCACCGGAGAAGTGGCATAGGAGTGGTGGCGAACGACAAAGAGGAAGGGCTATTTGGTTGTTGTTGGTGGAGTTGGTTTGTTCCGGCAACGACGAAAAGAGGGGGAAAGGAAGAAGGGCGTTTGGTTGGTGGTTTCGTGTTGGTGTGGAGATAGAGCAGTTGTGGTTAGTGGTCAACATTACCGGTCGTTCGATGGTCAAATCCAACGGCGGCAACTGACAGAAAATGGAGAGGGATGAGAGGGAGATGAAGTGGAGGCGTTGGTGGTGAATTGGTTGTACAATGGTGGAGTTCGCCGGATCTCTGACATGGGAACTCGTCGGAACTCGCCGGAGATGGCAGAGGTCCGCTGGAGAAGAAGCAACAGTGATGGTAATGGGTTGAAAGAATATATACGGTGGGATAACGGGTACGAGTTACGAGTACGAGTAACGGATACACAATTGGGTGAGCCTACGTGGCGTCCATCTCACAAATCCGTCCATCCAAAGGCAAATTTAACAAGTTTGCTAATGGGGAGGGTAAATTTGATCTCAAAGTTTGATGGAAGACAATATTAAACTATAAAGCATAGTTAGAGGGCAAATTTGGCCCTTTTCCCTTCTTTTTAATAAAAACAGATCAAACGTACACTTCTAACAAAAACTGACTGAGTATACGGTCTCAATTCTCAGGGTTTACAAAATATAAAATGGAATGCAATTATTTTTTGTTGTATTGCTCCCTCCAGAGCTATAGTCTATTGAAGTGATTTTTAAGGATGCTACACATCCACTAAGAAAATTATTATATCTCCTCTTTAATCTATACATAAGAAAATGTAAATACGTGCTAAAAGACTTCTCAGATATTTTGTTCGAATGCATCTGTATCAGACAGAATTGGCATACAGATTAAGGAAAACTAATATCCTTTTTTCAAGAAGAGTTCATTTCAATATCTTCTTAACAAAAACACTTTTATAATCAGCCATATGCTGTAATATGTTTAAGACCACAAATTAAAAGAAAATTAATAGCCAAACAAATATTATTGAATCTTTAAAACCACAAGTTTTAAAAATCCTTTGTTTCTTTATTAAACTTGGTATCAAGTAAAGAATGACAAACAAAATGAAATGGAGGGAATATTGAAGTTCTCAAAGTTTATGCCTGTGGAGGAGTTCCCACTTCACGGCCTGAAGAAATTATACACGAAAGCGAAATTACACATAATTTATTTCATTTTGTAAGACATAAGAGATTGCAATTTCCATTCCAAAATTTCAATTTCACGCTACTCTCCAGTCAAAATGCGGGAACCATACAAACGCATGAAACATGAAACATGCTTCTAAACAAAATCAGAGTGATGCAAACTAAGCCAATGTTAATAAAATGCTTCTCTCCCACGGGCCAAAATTGAGTATCAGATACGTAGGTAACGTTGCACGAAACATCTGGTGGTTGAGCGCAATTCTCTTCTGCCGAGATTACTCCTAAGAACCCAGAATGTCTCTAACTGCAATGCTACCGGAACTTCAAAGAACTAATTTGGGCTCTCTGCTTTACTTTGGTAAAGTGATTCTAAACATTCTTTCGCTCTATGAACTTTTGACTGAAGATAAAAACTTCCATTTTTAGCATTACTTTCAAACAAGTTATCATATTTCTGCAAGACATGACGAAGAAACATATTAAACACTTTCAAGTGTCATGCATTAAAAACCATGGGGGGAAATGACAGTGCAAAATCACCAAAGACAAACCTGTAACACGTCTTCCCATGATGAATGCTCTGCAACCCCAAGAATTTGCCTAGCCTCCGACTCAGTCATATTTTTGCTTACTCTTTTAATGTTCTGTACTGCTTCTTGCGCAACACCATTTTTTGACGCGTCTACAATTAACAAATCATGGTTTGATCATCAACCCAAGCAAGGTTGCAAGGGATATAGATGCCAAGCTTCAAGCACATTAACTAATGTGATAACCTACCACATACTTAATCGACGTTTCGGAATCTAAGGGCATTGTCACTTGAAGGACCATTGTTTTCAAATCTAGGGGCGTTGTAACTTGCAGGAATAAAAAGGGTTTTGTTGCAACATTACATGGCGGAAGATTCACATTTACACCTCATCAAGTAAAATTGTGCTTCTGTTTTTAAAGTGCCATAGAAAAGCTACTAGAGCCAATTTGCTCTCCTTCCTCTCTACTCCCCCCCCCCCCCCCGGAAAAAAAAACCACCAATAGTTAAAAAGCCAAATTTTCTATTGGAAGGTGAGGATAAGAGGGCGTATGACAATGAAAACTTACTTGCAAGAGCTTGGCGATATGCCTGGGCAAAGGCCCTTACCATTATTCCAGAACCCACAACAAGCAATTGTGCAACGATTCTCGCAGCCTGCAATGAGAAGTCATGAGAGGCGCTAAAGTGACAAGCAGCCTTTTGTGTAACATAAATTCTCTTGATAATATAATAGTTACCAAGAAAGGATGTATATAGGAAAATCTACGGCTGTGTCTAGACTAGTTTCTGCGGGCTTTATATTTCCTTTCCAAAGAAACACAAATTTGAAAACCTATGTTATTTTCTGGAAGATTTGCAGGCAAAAAAGGAGCTTATTTTGAAAAGCAGCTTAGGTTACTTCTAGAATTCTATTCAACTGAGATGCCTAAAGAAGATAGATATGTTATAGTTAATGGTGGAAAGTAGAAGGTACCCCATGGAACAAATTGGCCCGAACACCACGGTCATAAAACAAATAGAGAGGGGCTTGCTTATTTGCATTAGCATGCACCAATCAAATGCATCCATCTTCTATTACAATATGAAGTAATTTCTTTTATCAAGAAGATAATCATAATCGCTTCATCTCAAACAAATTAGACAGGACATGGCCTTAGATAGGAGGGTTTGAAGGACACGGCAGGGTAGAAGACTAGTAGGTAGTTGGGCATGTCACGCTTCGTATTACTCGTGTAGTTTCTTGTCCTTTGATTCCTGGTATTAGTTGTTATTTGTTATGACATAATCTCTTTACTTTGCTTTGCTTTGCTCTACTTTACTTCAATTCAAACCGTATATGACCTGCTTTGTTATGTCTTCTCTTGAGCCAAGGATCTTTCGAAAACAACCTCCCCACCTTGGTAGGGGTAAAGTCTGCGTACACTCTACCCTCCCCACACCCACTCAGTGAGAATACACTAGGTATGTTGTTGTTGTTGCTTCATCTCAAAAATTATTTCTTAAGTCCACATTCCTTTCTATAATCAACGCCTCGCCTCGCTTCACGCTTTAAGCATTGAAGAGAGCACTTTTAATAACACTGATCTAGGGTCAATCTCTCTCTTTTTGAGGGGTAGTAGGTGCTGGCGGGATGGAAATGAATTTTAATATGTCACTTATTTCAATGTATATTTTTCAATTTCTCTAGGCTCGTTCTACACTAAAACATAGAGTGAGACCATACAACAATAACTACACCTAATTTCCAAACTAATTAGACTCCGCCATAGTCTAACTATATAATCCTCTATATCCATTCTGCTCTATTAGGCTTTATATCATTCCAACACGCACTAATTTATCTTTTAAGATAAATAAGGAATTCTCTAAAACGAGAAGTTTTCTGCATCTCACACCTATCCCTACAGTGATACACCAATCGCTTACTAAACTAAAAGCAATCCTAACAAGCATCTAACTTAATGCAGAAGTACCAATAACCACTAGACTCTAACCCCAACTAGTTGGTATTACTTATATGGATCTTTTACTTTCATTGTGTTCTTATCTAAAACTCTATAGATCTTTTGAGACTACAACCTTTGACGTGATTTTAGGTCTATCTTGACTGTTTCAAGAACACTTCCAATCATCATAATATCATACCTATCGAGTATGGACCAGTGAATTCCACAAGTCTTTGTAGGATATGGCCAAATTACATCAGACAGCATTTACCTATTTATGTGTTACTTGCATCCTTTGTCGGATGTGACCATTTCTAATTTTGTCTAATCTACAGTCATATTTCTATCATGTAACATTACTTGTCTCACAATCGTTTGTACTTCCCGTTTACTTTGATAGGCATAGATCCTGTGACACTCATCCATTTCATCATCCTATTTTATTTCTATAAGTTGCATTTTTGTCCTGGAAGAATAAGTCTATACATTTGAACCTTCTGCATGTACACACCTGTCTACCTAAAGACTACTGAATCCATCCAATGGTAACTTTTTAATTTCATTCTGCTATGCGAGGTTGATTATGTCATTTACATAATAAATCATCATACCAGAAAGATGAATTAAGAAGAAACGAAAATAAAAAGTAAAGAATGATCACATACAGCCGAGTTTCTAATTTGGTGGTTCAGAAGCACTCATGCATTAGAAAACTCAACCTAGATCTCCTTCTTGATTGAAGATTGACATAAACACTCTGGGCCAAAATAACACATCATTTCATGCCAAAGGAAACCTCAAACCATGTCAGAAAACACCCAATTTAAGCGTCAAACCAGAAGTTCAGCACCCTCATATGAGTTCTATAGAGAAACTTCCTACCATCGCTAGATGTGTTCCAACTCCCCTTACCAGCATGAGCACATTGCATTCAGGGTAGAATTTACCAACGTTATAGGCAAAGAAATGCAACCAGGGGCAGACGCACCTTATGGCAAGGGGTTTCATCTGACACCGCTTCGTCGAAAATTTTAATCAATATATATAGTTGTATATAATCTGAAAACCCATAATACATTTACATGTATTACAAAATGACACTGCTTAGCACAAAGTGTTCCATCGCTTGCTGGTTAAGCGCCTTTCTTCTGTAGTATTCACCTGAGTTCGAGTCTCCTTCGCAGCAAATATGTGTGATTTTTTAAAATCTTAAGCGCTTAATTGCTAAAAACAAGCTTTTAGCTAGACTCGAACTCTCAACCCCCAACATCAAACAAGCTTTTTCATTTTTACATTAGACATCAAATTACTTTAAACATGTTTGAATTGGATTAGTAAAGCTAAACTTTAAACGCTAACGTTCACAAAATTATTCATTCTTCCCTCTAATTTGTTCAATGTGTTCTCTTCTTTAAATATCGACACCCCTTGCGAAAATCCTGCGTACGCCACTAAATGCAACCAATACACAAAGTAAAGGTTTTAGGTTTAGGCTAACATTTTCACAGGAAACTTGGACGTGTTTACATAAATTGTAAATTAAGGTTTGGATTTCCTAAAGTTAACAAGGGACTTTGGTAATACTGAAAAAATGTTAGCCTGGAATTATTTTAAATGGCAAAACATAATATGTAAGGATTTATATACCCGACTTGACTTGTTTGGGATTGAGACGTATGTGTTGTTGTTGGTAATAAAAAAAGTATAGAATGTTAAGACAAGTACAAAATCTCTCTTCAAATTAAAGAAACCTACAGCCGCCTTCCCCATATATCGGTCCATCTCTTTTCCCCTCTTCCATCTGTTACAGTTTTCAGTGTCTTAAGACCTGAAATGACATGCTTAGTCATGCCATCATTCCATTTTTTTCTATAAAGTTACTTGTACATGTCAAGCACTTAATCGTGTTTTTGATCTGTTACTAATAATATGTCAAGCACTTGAGAGTTTCGATCTGAGTTCTATTTTTTGTTATCATTGTTTTCTATTTCAAGAAGCTAAACTAAAGATTGTATGAAGTCGTTTGGCACCATAAATGAGAGTTTTCTATCTCCAACCCTCTATTGAGCCTAAGATCTCTATTTCTGCTAATATTTCACCCCCACCCCGAAAACCCCAAATTAATATATCACAGCTTTTGCCATATATATTTTCTGTTGTTTTCTTCTCAAGGGTTCTCTCACTTTGATAATGGACCCTCTAACTAAATAATTTGGAGCTCTTACACAAGCTTGTTTCCTTGCGCACCCCCCTGTTGTCTCCAGCCATATGTGAATACAGTGTGTTTCTAGAATTCTATGTCGTCTTGTTTTCGGCAAATTTCAAGTCCAAACTCCAAACTGGTTGTTCTCAAATAGATTCTAATACAAAAAAAGGAGAAAACGAAAACACGAAAGTGGGATGGAGGAAGGAAGAGTAGTACTCCTAATTCTTCTTTTGTCATTCTATTAAAAATAACATGCACCCATAAATACCCTTATGTATGTACCAAATAAATTCAGATTCACTTCCAAAAGAAGACTTTCTGGGCCATTCAATTACCATTCCTTGGAAGGAAGTGGCAGTGCGTAGGGATTACCCACAATCAGCTTCAATTAACAACTGAATCAAGTAAACCAAGCAATCAGCTTCAAGGTTAACCACAAAAAGAAAAATTCACTTCACACGGTATATTTTAAACAAACTATCAATAGAATCAAACAAGGGGTCAAAAAATAAGACACGACAATTTGAAGGAAAACATTGGAGGGAAGTTTGATATTGTACTTACCATTACGGAAATCAGGAATATAAGTACACAATCTGGTGTAGCAGCACTAACACAATTTGAATCAAGTAACCTACAATAAGACCAATCATCTTTAATCAAAAATTAAATATAGTACGCAAACAGGAAAATCTGTTTACATCTACATCTAAAGAGGTTAAAATAATGGACTTTGCTATACACGCTAAAACAACTATCGTATCGTAGTCGCTAAGACAATAAAAGAACCTTTTTGTTAATGTCCAGTCCACCGACAAAGAACTAGAATAACATCCTGGATATATTTCTTATTAGACAAATTATCATGCTTTTGCTACCTAGTTCTAGAGGCCATACTTTTTGGTCCTTTTTTCTTTTCTAATTATAATATATTAGGGGTTTGATGTAGCTTTTTCTATTGACCCTGATGCAGGTAATGGAATTGATTGGCCGCTTGGGCAGCTTAATTGGTTTCAAGGGGATATTTGGAATAAGAGACCAAGGATCGAATTCCGTCAGCGGCAGTGTGAGGGTTTCTTCTTGAAATAAAGGAGGGCCCTTGTGCTCAGCGTGATACTGGTCTAACCTTTGAAATCAATTGAGTTATCATGATTTTCCTCCTTCACAGATCTGTCAGACCGGGGTGTGAGGACTCCTGGGGTGGGAGATTTCACCTTTTGGAATAAGGTAATGGAATTGATTACTATACCTTTTTTAGGCGCATATACAAAGAGAATTCCTTTCTTGTCAAATATAAAATTGAATATAAAAAAATATTTTTTAGAAAAAATTAGTTCTTAGAATTAATAGGTCTTCAAATTGTTCATTTGAAAAATTAAAACCCTTCTTATTGGACAAGATGATCATGATAATTCCCAAAAATCTAAATTCTTTATTCATGAGTTTACTCGCAAGAAAATGGAAAACAAGCAAAAACGGGCTTTACACATTAAGGGGTCGTTTGGTTTGAAGACAAGTTATGTTGGGATTAGTTATCCTGGTATTATTTCTTATTGATTGTTTGATTTGTCACATGCACAAGAGGTCAAATTCCGATTGTTGTGAAAGTTACTGAATGAATATATTTTATTCTAATTCGATCTAAGAAAAAATTATTAAAAGTAACATGCATTGTAAACTTTCTAAGAAAAAGTTGTTTGTTTACAAAATTACCCTCTACTCTACCTTATTTAGTATAAAAATGGTTTGAAGGACCTCGGGGCTATGTTTGTTATTTTTATTATTTTATCCTTAGTTATCAATTATTATTTCATCCTTTGCAAGGGATAACTTATCCTGGTACTTTTTTTAATTCAGGGATAACTTATCCAAGAGGATTAATAACCAAACAAGATATAAGGCGATACCAAATTTTTATTCCATGACTATTTTTTCTTATCCATCATACCAAACGACTCCTAAAACATTAACATCCCCACGATGCATGATTTTTTTCCAACCAAAAGTTAACCCCTTTACAATAAGAATCCCAGTGTACTATGTAAATGTAAAAATCCCAGTGTACTATGTACCAAAGGTGCAATTTTTCTTTCTTAAATTATGAAAAAATAATAGCACAATTAAAAAAACGAACAAAAAGTTAAATAAAAAAGTAGCAAATCAATATACCTACTTTCTTATTCAAAATAAAATTAGAACTATACACTAACTGACAACTAAATTTATATTATTCGCTTCAAAAATTATTTATAATGGTAGCAATTTCTTTTCCTCCCCAAAAATTGGATTTTTACCAACATAAAGCTAAATAGAAGATTTACTACAGTTAAAAATATGTAAAAGAAGAAAATTACCTGCTTTAAGGCAAGGTGAATTTAGGGCACCCGGGGAATGCACACGAGAGTAGTATTGGGAGAAGAAAAAAAAGAAGAATTGTTGCTCCGGGGAGGGGAAAAAACAAAAAAATAAACCTTTTTTGCACAAAATGGTGGCTTGTCAACTAAACTGTGCCTATTTGTTGATGGGTCAAGAATTATTACACGAAGCCCAATAACTCTCAGTACCCAAAAATAAATAAGGCCATTTACCTTATGGAGAATTTGCAGAACCAAAATGAAGCTTAAAAATAAGAAGGATGTTCAGTAGGAGGAGGAGACTATATTATGTTTATTCTTCCTTATTTTTACCGTGGCGTCAGAACCTCAGGGCGCCATCTCTCATTATCTCCAACTGAATCCCATTATTCACTAGGTTTTTTTATTGCCCTCGCCTCTTTACATGTTAATAATCTACTTACTAGCAAAATTGATTGATTGTGTGTTTATTGGAGAATAAGACCCACGAAATTACCTAGTATTTCTTATTCCAACTAGTTGGATTGGTTGTATGAATAATCTCTATCTGCTCTGCTCAATATTCAGATTATTTTATAAATGATTAATCCGCATGTCTTAACGTTTCTCTTGCTTTGCTTGTGTTTATGCTTTATTTTGAGCTTCGGAATAGCCGCTCTACCTATCAAGCTAGATTTAAGGTCTGCGTACACTCTATACTCTCCAGACCCCACGTTGTGTGATTCACTGGGTATGTTGTTGTTGTTGTTAATCCGCCTATAGGTGTTTGACCGAGTAATTAAGGAGATTTTTGAAATTTGTGCTCTAAAATAAACCATAGTCATTTCATTAATGTGGTGAAATGCAAAGTTTAAAGTCAAATTATTACTAAATATAGAAATGTGAGTAAAGGTCCCGCATAAATTGGGATGGAGGGAGTATAATATTTTTAGGCTGATTTTCGACCTACTGCAAGTGTCATATTTTTTCAAGAAGTGGAACTGGCCATACCGTGAGAACTCACATAAGCTGAAAATTTTGCTGGTATTAGAAATTTACAAGCCTCTTTCATCCCCTTTTACTGCTTCTCTCACGAACTTGATTCTAAAATGTGAATAGAAAAAATTATCTTTTGTTCCTTCCTTTTTGGTAACTGGCTATTTTTGTACTAAAATCAAAACTCTCTGCTTAAAGGTTACTATCTCCTTCATGATATCTTGCAGATTATCACAGGCTGTTACGCATTCTTGAAGCATGTAAGATGTCACCAAATTTGAGAACTACAGCTGGCACACATGCTAATATTATTAAACTTGGTTATGGGAAGTATCCTTCTCTTATTTCTTTGATGGTAGTGGCTTATGTGTCTTGCGATAGACTCAGTGTTGCTCATCAGCTGCTTGTTGAAATCCCTACTGGGTATTTTGATGCTGTCTCGGCTAATTTAATGATTGCTAGCTTTATGAAGAGGGGAGCAGTTGATGTTGCTAAGAAGTTATTTAATGAAGTTCCCCTCCGGGATTTGGTTACTTGGAACTCATTGATTGGAGGTTATGTCAAAAATGACATGTATAAGGAGGCGCTTAGTGTCTTCAGAAAGATGCCTAGGTCTAATGTTGAACCAGATGGATATACTTTTGCATCTATCATTACCGCATGTGCTAGACTTGGAGCCATTGATCATGCTAAGTGGGTACATCACTTAATGACTGAGAAAAGGATTGAGCTAAATTACATTCTTTCTTCTGCTTTGATTGATATGTACTCGAAATGTGGAAGAATTGATATAGCTAGAGGAATTTGTGATAGTGTTGAGCGTACAAATGTCTCTGTTTGGAATGCTATGATTAATGGATTAGCAATCCATGGTCTTGCTTTAGATGCCATCGGGATTTTCTCACTGATGAGGCCAGAAAATGTTTCACCTGATAGTATTACTTTCATTGGACTTCTAACAGCATGTAGTCATTGTGGGTTGGTTGAAGAGGGTCGAAAGTATTTTCAACTAATGAAAAGTCTGTATTTGATTCAACCACAACTTGAGCATTATGGAACAATGGTTGATCTACTAGGCAGAGCTGGACTGCTTGATGAAGCGTATACAGTGATCAAGGAAATGCCAATAGAGCCTGATGCAGTCATATGGAGGACATTTCTCAGTGCTTGTAGAATTCACAAAAATTCTGAGATGGGTGAAGTTGCCAGCACAAAAATATCTAATCTTGGTAGCGGGGATTATGTCTTACTGTCAAACATTTATTGTTCTACTAAGAAATGGGATAATGCCGAGAAAGTTAGATGTGTGATGAAATGGAAAGGAGTTCGTAAAAATAGTGGGAAAAGTTGGGTTGAAGTGGGTAATGTTGTTCACCAGTTCAAGTCAGGTGATCGATCACACCCTGACGCTGAACTAATATATAAAACTTTGAAGGAATTGATTCATCGAACCAAATTGGAAGGATTTAGCTCCACAACTGAGTTGGTTTTGATGGATATTTCTGATGAGGAAAAGGAGGAAAATTTGAGTTACCACAGTGAAAAATTGGCATTAGCCTATGGGATCTTAAAATCTAGTCCTGGAACTCGTATTCAAGTTTCAAAAAATCTTCGTACTTGTCCAGATTGCCATTCTTGGATGAAAATGGTGGCAAAGGTGTTGAATAGGCAGATCATTGTGAGGGACAGGATCCGCTTTCATCACTTTGCAGATGGTTATTGTAGTTGTGGGGATTACTGGTAGTGATTCGTTGAAGTTCCAATTGAGTTTGGTAATTGATGCTTAAGTAGACAACTTATAGTGGATGTCTCAAAGCTGCTTGTGGCTCTTATCTTTGCCTGTTTCTAGCATCCTATCCGCTGTCTGCACTCTTTGTACTAGCACACCACTTAGTTGATGAACTCCTCAAGTAGTAGTTGCGTAAGGTGCATTTGTTTACAACCAGTGCCAAAATGGTTTATAGGTGCATTTGTTTACAACCAGTGCTTACAACCAGTGCCAAAATGGTTTATAGGTGCATTTGTTTACAACCAGTGCCAAAATGGTTTATTTCCATACGCTGCAGCTCCAAGCTGTGAGATAAGACATCCCTGTCTACAGAAGAACTGACTGAATATTACATCCAGGTGAGTTCTTTATTTTCTGGTCTTTGAGGTACGAAACTCTCTTTCAGGAAAATCCTGTTGTCATGTAATTGTTTGAATCTTTCTCCTTGTGTGGAAACTGGATTAGATTGGCTACTTGGACAAAACTAATGTGGAAAAAAAGTTTAATTACCTTGAGAAAAACAGACTTGAGTTGGTCATTAAAGAAACACCAATAGCCTCAAGTGTCCAGTAGTTCACATAATTTACATAGTAGAAGAAGCGTCATTGCAGGCAGTGCAGTACTTTTTAATCGTATAAGTTGCTTGGACAACATAGGAAAGTGGCTTTTGTTGTTCAAGGGAAAACATTCAGTAAAAATATGAAAAAGATTACTTCTCCGAAAAAAGGTGCATTCAAGTAACTGTTGAATCGAATTTCCACCTAGAACTTTTGACATGTCAAGGGTAGTTACAACATTTTGGATTGTGAAGTAAACTTCTGCAGTGGCCTCTCAATCTTTAAGCTTCACTTTAGTTGGGATTTAACCTTATATACACATATACACACACACATATCAGTTAATTCATGCTTATTGTATGTGAGAAGTGGAATTTTGTTGATCTTTTGTTAGAGATA
This sequence comes from Anisodus acutangulus, assembly GCA_029783415.1. Classification (NCBI taxonomy): domain Eukaryota; kingdom Viridiplantae; phylum Streptophyta; class Magnoliopsida; order Solanales; family Solanaceae; genus Anisodus; species Anisodus acutangulus. The sequence goes on along the minus strand of CM056494.1, from coordinate 40,901,752 downwards.
TTGTTTGAACCCCATCCTCATCACATTAAAAGAGGGGAAAGAAACAAAAAGCAAAAATATTATTTTCCATTATTTAAAATTGATTATCTGAGAATTCATTGCATTTGTTTCCAGAATGCAAGTTGACATTCAAATGTTGCAGCGATTTCATTGTAGGCTTCTCCGATTAAAGTCCAGAACAAATGTATCAAAAATCTATTCTTATGGCGTTCCAATAGTACTCTAGATAGGATGGATCATTATTTGGATTTTCTGCATTTCTTAGGGGGTAATATGTAGCGTGACTGATGATAATTATGTAGTTCTGCTTTGTACTTTGCCTATGTATCAAGCAGATTAATAAAAGACTTTACTCATTAAAAAGAAAGGTGGTTCTGAATTGCTGGACTTGGACATGTTACAAGCAACTGAACTAGGGAAATACCATTATATAGTACTGTATCTTGCTTCAAAAGAAAAGCAAAAAAAAATATTGACGCGTTTAACCACTACAAAACATAATAAGGATTTCATTGAACTCTGTATAACTCTTTTCACTTGTTGCAGAATCAAGATTGAGCGCCATCCAATTTGTCATATCAAAATGATAGGTGGAGATTGAGGCTGGATTCATCAAAAGAACGCCAATCAAACTAGCAGATCAGGTGAAAATATATCATTTACTTTTATACTCCATGTAGAAGCTGAATGTTTAGTAATGCATATTGATAATATTTGCAATGTATTCTTTTTCCTCAAAGCGTTTAGCTTTTAGTGCAATTACTTGCCTAGGCGTCTTGTATAGGAACTAATTGCATTTTGCCTCCGTAAGTCTCCGGAAGCTGGCTTTCATCAATATCTTGAAGTAAGGTTGCTGTCAGTCGTTTGTTTTCCACAAACATGATCTGTAAAGATGGAAAATAGTTTGGTGAAGATGATGTGATACAAGTTGTAATCAACAGTCTCACCAAATTATCCTAGATGAAGTCTATAACTGGTACATCCACCTTTTATGTGTAAAGCACAAATCTTTTAGAACCTCACCTTTTTCTTGGTGTTGTTGTCTATGTAAGGATACAATATCTTCCATAATGTGCAAAATAAGGAAGGAACATGAACGAGAAGTACTTTGCCAAGTCTTTCCGGGTAGCAATCCTGCAAAATAGATGTCTTTAAGATTACGGACTAAAATAGGGTAAGCCTCTATCTTATGACATTTTATAGGGAAAAATGAAGTGGATAACTAGACAGTATTAGTGTCTAAACCTGTATGATGGATAGAGCCGCAAGATAGGCACGGACATCACTGTTACAATAGCCAAAACCTTGGAGATCTCCAATTATCGTGAACTTTTCTCTTCCTGGCGAGGTCCTGATTCATTAGATAAAACCCCATAATTAGTCGTCCAAATGATGAGCTATTTTTATCGTCTATATTTATTCTGTTCCTTTTGATGCAGTTACATATCAATTCTCAGTAATTTGTTCTTTTTAATTTAAAACAGGTCTTCCGTCCATGGTGGAAAAGAAAAAAGGAGAGGGACAAAGCTGCTACTAATATTTCAAATGATGTACCTTTCACACAGTTTGTCTAGAGCGAAGACTATAAAACCTGAGGAATCAAAGAAAGACTTGATGTGAGTAATTGACTGGTTCAAAAGCCATTTTCACTCACCATGAAGCAGTAGACCATGTGGAATTAGAAAAGAAAAAGAAAAGGAAGTCCATACGTTTGAACTCTTTAAGACCTCCTAATTTGTTTTGAATATGTCTGCTGCCAAAAACTACAGCAATAGGACATCCTTGTTTGTCCACACCTTGCATGAACATCTTGTTCTGTGCTATCTCGTTTGGTATCTCACACACTGAAATGGATTCTTTTGGTACAAAGCTTTGCCTCCATTTAAGGTATTTCAAGAACATTGCTGCGGATTTCTCTACGTCAAGATCCCGAGCTCGAAGAAACCTTCTTAAGGCATAATCATCTACTTCCTGTAAACAATATGCATGGAAATCATTTTACTTTTGATTAAAGAATATTGATTTTCATAGTTAAGAGAGTGATAAAGATGCTGCAATGCTTTGGAAAATTGTATAATACCTTGGAAGAAGGATCTTGCTTTTCAACAAGAGCTCTCATGAGTTCAATTTTGTTCATTTCTTGTTCTGTAATCGTGTCGCTGCATTGAACTTGAACGTCTTCTTTTTCTGCTGCTGCTGCTTCCTGCTTCATTCTTTGTTTAGAAAGAAGTTCAACATCATTTGGCTTCATTACTAGTGTCTCTGCTTTCCCCTCCATCAGTTTTTCCCTGAACCTATAACTTGTGGGAGAAATAGCAACAGAAAGCAGAATATTCTACCCTACTTTCAAGATAACTAATTATCCTCTTGTTTGTGGAATTTTAGCCAAGTTCAAGAAGGAAAATATGTAAGGGGAAGATGGGGATGTTCGAAAAATCAAGTCTTTGAAAGAAATGAATAGAGCTAATTGACCATGACAGGTGTATTTGACTGACTGTTGAGTTGAAATCGAGAGGGAGACTAGATATAAATAAAGTTTAGTGAGACAAAAGACTTGCATTGTAGCCTAATAGTTAAAGAAATGGATGAAAATCGGGGAAGACCAGGAATTTGAGCAAAAATAAAAAGTTGATAGAGGTTGTTTAGTTATCGCGTAACGGGATTAGGAGGGTATAAAATTTGGGATTACATTTATCTCAGGTAGCTTTGATTATTGGTATTAATTAAATTGGTAGTATAATTTACTACTAAAATCTTGGTATAATCTATCCGATATGTGATTATAATCTCATAATTATAATCCGATTTTTGCACAGATTCCTTTTCGACGCACTGGTCTTTAATTTCCCTTGCTGTTTATTTAATGAAAATATCCAGATATACTTCGTTTGACATAAGTTATGTAATACTTTTATTTTCGTAAACTGAACTTTTGCCTCGCTCGGCACAAGTTATGTAGGAATTAAGTTATGCGGCATAAGCGTATAATATTTTTCAGATTATTTTGAGCGTTGAAAGTTTTTCCTTGTCCGGCATAACTTGTTGGGTGTTATGATACATAGGCCGAAGCTATACACTAACTATGCCGATCGAAATTTAGTTTATACCCCGCCAAAAGTGCTGAAAGGCGAAATTTAAAGACCACAAAATTGAGGGGCAAAACTTAAAAATCACCTCGAAACTTGTTCCTAAACAAACGATCATTTAGGTGATTGCTTCTCATCCGCTTAAACTTTGGTGGGTTTACCCGTTAATTATGTTGTTTGAAAATAGTAAATACTAAGATGAAATACTCGAAACGCACACATATAATCGGACAATTTATAATGATGACAAAACAAAGGCCACTTAGAACCAGAGAAAGTGAGGTGTAGATTGTTCTAGCATTCAAGATGGTGCGTACATGAAACACGACGATCACGCCGTATAAAATCATAAATGAAGCGTTCTTTGCTTCTCAATAAATAAAAATAAATCATAAATGAGGTGTTGTGTAGGAGTTGATTATTTTTCCATTTGGTTACAGATTTTGGGGGTTCACCTACTTACCTTCCTCATTAATTGACTGATAACTAAGAGCTACTTCATGACCCCCTAAGCATTTATTGTATACAATCAGCATCATTTATTGTGTGGTTCCTTTCCATTAAAGCTTATCCTTTGGAGTATGATATATTTGTATAATTAATCAGTAAGATAATATAAATATTTATTTTGAACTCAAGTTACACAAACTTAAGTTGAAGGATAGGTGTATCACACGATTCACACTTGTGTTTCTTGTAAATGTAAATAATAGTACCCTCTTTTTTATGTATTCTTTCTCACTCACAAATTTGAAAGTACTTCTCGTTTTTATAGTTTGTTTGATCAAACTTATTTTTCTTTAAAAATACTTATTTTTTAAAAAGTGAGGCGTTTGGCCAAGCTTTTGAAAGAATAAATGTTTCTTGGGAGTAACACAAACAGCTTTTCAAAAGCTAAAAAAATAATTTTTGCCCAAAAATACTTTTTTGAAAAATACTTTTGAAAAAAATACACTTAAAAACACTTTCTAAAAGTTTGATCAAACACTAATTGTTGCTCAAAAATATTTTTTAAATTAATTATTCAAACACATTATTTTTTACCAAAAAAATTTTTTTGAAAAGCACTTTTAAAAAAACTACTTTTCAAAATAAGCTTCAAATAAATTATTACATAACTTCTGTGCGTAGACACTCGTTATTACAAAACCGGTAACTTTAACTTCCCCCAATGGCCAACCAACCCGAAGGAGAGGAAAAGTATAACATATTAAGGGTGTGTTCGTAAGGAAGGAAATGTTTTTATTGAAAATAAGTGAGTTATTTATTATTATTTTTGTGTTCGATACGTAAAGAGAGGTGGGGTGGGGGTAGAGGTATGGGGTGGTGAAAATGGGGCTATGGGGTGGGATGAAGATGAGGTGTATTGGAGGGTGGGGAAGACACAATCAATGTGAAATGTCACTTGTGTAACTTGTTTCCCTGCTTTCACTATAGAAATTATTTTCCTCATTTTTTAAAAACTTTTGGAACTTGTTTTCCCTAATTCCATCATAGAAGTCATTTTCCTTGAGAAAATATTTTACAACAATTTTGACCAACCGGCCATGGAAAATTGGAACACACCCTAAGGGGTGTTTGGTAGGAAGAAAAGTGTGTTCTTGAAAATATTTTCATGAATGAAAAATAAATAACTTTTGTTATTTAGTTTTTGGTGTTTGATAAAAAATATTATCTTTAACGCATTTGTATACAATTTAGGCAAATATTATAGAGCGAGACAGTGGGTAAGGGTGTGAGTAGCGAAGGCAGAGTGGGGAAAGAGTGAACTGTCACTTCTGATACTTATTTTTTCTACGCCGATCAAAAACATCATTTTCTTTATTTTTAAGAAATTTATTTTTCTAGAGAAAATGTTTTTCAAATTTCTTTTGACAAATAAAACATGAAAAGAATCGAAAAACAAACCACGAATAGACCAAGTCAGTCCCTCGAATCCCCACGGCAAAATCAAAGACCGGCATTTTTTCCAACTCTATGATGAATAGAACTAGATCTAAGCATGACTTTTTCATGAGTGAAGATATACCATGCCCAGAGTAGGGGATGCCAAAGATAGCCGGAGCTAGTGGTTGGAGTGAAGTCGTAATAATGTAGCCCCAGGTCTACTACTGTGTAAATAAATACCAAATACACTTAGGTCTACTATGTGTAAACAAATACTACCACACAAAGCATCATCGAATCACCTTTAGGGAGCATTTTACCCGCAAAATAGAACTTGAGGCGAATCTGAACTAGTCGAGCCCGGTAGTAGGTATTGGACACTGGATGAATAAACAAAAAATATACCCAAAGCAGCTAAGCAGAGTAATAAATGAAAGAGTTTCAAGAGGCACCCATGGAGACAGAAGCAGATCATAAAATGTGGTACCATAGCATGGTAATTTTCTGCTGCAGCGGGCCAGAAGACGAACCAATTAATGCTTGCAATAAGAATGACCTCAATCAAATGGATTTTGGCAATATTTTCCAACTCAATTATTAAATAAGTTGTTCTCTTCTTCTTTATTACTCCATTAAACTTTTATCTTGTGGATGGGACAGCTACTTCAAGAAGCTGCACATGATGCAAATGATATGATGCTCATTTAGACAAGTACAAGACAGCATCAGACTTAACTTCCACCGGGCAGACAAAGGTATTACTACATCCAATAAAATAATGAGTGCTAAGAAAGACACAACAGAGAGTCCAACCTTATCACAATTCAGAAATTGTACACGCTAAAACAAAGTTCAGGATCAGGTAGTGATCAAGGAAAGCAGGTGTTGGTCTCACATCAAGCTTAGTGTCATCCTTTAATCAAAGAAATCATTTGATGCAAACAAATTCAACTGCCAAGTTACTCCCAGCTGAAGGTGTACTTTCTTGAGTTACAAACAGTTGTTCTATCAAAAGAAGATTATTGAAACACCCATCGTCAAGCAGCCCACCGCCACCCAAGGACTCAAACGTTCACCTGGTTGAATGAATGAATTAAAAGATTAAATTTGCTATAATAGGAGGATGAAAAAGGACATTCACCATAATCTATTGCTTGATCTCTGCGCTACTATCCTATTCTCTTTAATAGGTAAGTTAATGTGCTTTAGGTTACATGTAATATCAAATTTTAGGTACAGGAGAAAATTTTGAGAAGAGCAGCAAATTTTTTCCTCCACTTTGTTGACTTTGAAAAAAGTTAAGTGTTCAAAGAATAAGAACTCTCTAAACAAAAGAGAACCCCAACCAGCAGAAGATAAACAAGTTAAGAGTAAAAGGGCGAAGAACCACCATGAAGATATATAGGCATATAAGTGACGTTTTTTTGATTGGTTAAATAGGCATATAGACATGCAATCACACAAGCCGATGAAGCTTCCAGTTAAATTAAAAATGGGGAAGGGAAAAGATCATGATATTCCAAAATACTATGAAGTGGTCAAGCAAGAGAGAATTACAAGAATAATTTCCTTTCAAGATGATGCCTTATGAGAGAATAACACTGCTTGGCCAGGAAAACGTTGTTTGTAATTATTCAAAGTGTGATGCCTAAATATCAACTGTATGTCCTCATATCAGCAGTGATTCAGCATTTGATCAGTATGGTTTCACTAAGATACAGGCCAGTAATTGGTTTGAGAGAAATGCATGCAAGTTTTCAACAACCAGCAAAATAATTTCAATTCTGTAAAAAAGATGAGGAAATTAGTCCAGACAATTCTTCGCTGCAAGTAAATCAGATAACTTACCTATTCTAGCAGCCTTCCAAAAGAAACCTCGAAACCTGTCAAGTTTACCATCTAGTTAGGATGTAAAAGAGACGTGGAAGAAAGTTCTAAAAAAAAATTGAAATGAGACATAAAATAAAGTAATAAGCCACAACATTAAGTGGGAGATACAATTAGAGAACATGTTAGAAAATGTTCTTTAGCTTCAAAACCTGAAAATTTTCAGATAAGCAAAATAGTCAACGCCTGAGATACCCTCAACTGAAATGACATGTTGAAGCCCATTAAAAGCCAACAAAAAAGATTAGATCCAATTAAAAGTGCCCTTGTAATCTTTTCTCCCCCAAAACTAGCATTATGTTCAACCACAACGAGATCATTTCAGATGAGAGTTTCCCATCTTTTGACCTAGCAAAGCCATTTTCGAATAAAAACCCATCTATACGTGTAGGTGCAACCACCAATTCCCCGTCATAACCTCGTAGTGCTATATGATGCATAAAGTGGGTTACATGGCTTGTCATAGTGGATATACATAGTTCATGACTAAGTTGCTCTGACTCGGGTGCGGGTATCCGATACGAGTACGTATCCGAGTGTCGGATTCGGCAAAATCTAAATTTTAAGATTCAGGGGTGCGTATCCATACCTGGATACGGGTGCGGGGATTCGGCTAACAAAATTCAAAATAAAAAAATAGAGCTATAAAGATATATCGATGCTACTGTCTACCATCCAAACTCAGAACACGATCTTGAATTCTTGGTTTCTTTGAAACATGAAGCAGCAAAAATGAGACAAAAATACTACTAGTATTGAAGGTATGTTCATTTCCCTTATCTTAAATCCGTTTTATCTCTAATTTTGAGAATCAAATCTCAATCCCCGCCCCCCCAAATTTTCGATGTACTCCAGTCAAAGTATCCGAAGTTGGTTGACCGTATCCGGGACGTATCCCGCTCCCGCATCCCCCCGTATCCGAACGGGGACGACACCCAAATCAGGAGGAGGATAATTGCATGAAACAAATCATCAGTCCCTAGCCCCTAGTACATAGACCATGCTAGAAACCTCATTTTATGGGGTTAAACTTTATGAAAGACGGGATACAAAGATGGATAAGAATTTTGATCTCACAATGCATGTAGCTCTCCCGAACCCCACTTTTTTTATGACAAGGGAACCCGCAGCCGCTACTCTTCGGGTGCGCACTCCCGAACATCCCCTTCTTATGAGCTATTTCCTCCAATCCTAACCTGTCTCTCTACACCCCCCCACCCCCACCCCTTTTATTTTTCGGCAAAAAAACAATGAGGGAGACGGGCAGTGAAGGAGGAGCAAGGAGGAGGGGAGAAGGTGGCTGCCCAGAGGGAGGGTGTGGGGAGGACTAATATGTGTCTTTATGAGAGAAGGGAGCCCATCCAGCAACAATATGTACCATATTGTAGGATTACATAATACCCAGTAACAGCAGAACAGGCTTAACTGCTGCCTTCTAAGTGTGACCATACATGAAATGCCAACCATGACAGAATAATAGAAACATGGGATAAATGTAGCATAAATTCAGAAAATGCAGTAGAAAATGACATTCTTAAACCAGGCATCCACATAATAAAGGAATAAAAAGAGCAATTCTTAACCCTTTACCACACAGTTGGAGGAAACAAAGAAGGAAGTGCTATATGAAGTACTAAGGATCAGCATAGGTAACATTGACACCAATGCCAAATTCCTCTCCCCTAGATACAGATAACTACTCATGGAGAAGACTTACCCAGTCCTCTGTTCAAGAAGTGCAGGAAAATGCATCTTCACATAAGTGCATGTACAGATGCCTAACAGCACTACCGTCAGAAAGGAGTGGAAATTGAAGAGTGCCGACTGAAATTCCCAGCGGAAAAAAAAATGAGCGGTGTACTTGTAAATTCAACAACAGAAATAGCAATCATCGTAATCAAACTTACCATAACTGAATTTTCCTCTCTTAATCAGTTTTGCCTTCCACCAAGCCTACACAGTAAAGAAACATCTCTTAACTCCTCTCATACTTACGGAATGTCAAAACATTTAATGCAATAAAAAAGGCCTGGAGTGCATGTTCCTAGTCATTTAATCAAATGATGAAGGAAATAACAAATAATGGATGACCATGAGCACCTTATAACCAGATCGAAATGAGAAAGGCGTACTCCAATATTAAATTGATACTAGATTTATTAAGAAAACAAACCCTACAAAATAAACAAAATCATTGAAGCACTAAAATTTCATCAGCTATGCTTTTGTTATTAATAAAATTGAGTATATAGCAGATTTCAGCAGTGAGAGAGAGCAGTGTTTTCGTTCTTATTTTTTTCTCACACGCCATCTTCAGATATTTTCAATCTTCTCTGTTATCTCTCTGTATGCATTGCCCAAGGTTGTATCTCTCACCTATCTAGTCAAAGACCTCAATAGGGAAATTTAGTAAAAAATATTTAGACCCAAAAAGAAAAGCATATAATAGTCAAAAAGAGACTTTAGTGTAAAACTTATAACTGTCAAGGAAATAAATGTCCATCCAAGCTCAAATACAGCATAGCCTGTAGTCATATTATAAGTTGCAACAGTATTTATGTTGCCCCTTCCAGTCAGACAGTAATGACATTTAACTCTTGTCGTTTATCAGGAATAGAAACATATCCAACTCTGTGATGATGCTGAAGTATCAATGTTTTCTGTCTAGAGTATTTTCTGCCCTTTATTCCTTATGGAAAAAAAAAAGGGAATATAAGACTCTACAATATCCTATTGCATTTACTACTGAAGCTTCAATGCTAGTGATCCTATCAAAGCTACTACGGCACAGCAAAAGTCAATCAGCCTTTCTCCTATGTCCTGCCTGTTTAATACCTCAACTTCGGATAATTTAACACCCAAATTAACCATAAAATTTAGTGGTTATGACATAAGACATCATTTACTATTCAAATCTCTAAGATGTCTCAATGCCTGTCTACTGCAGAATTTCTTTTTTGGTAAAATAATAAAATTTCATTAGAAAAACATCAAGAAGATGCAAGGTTACAGATGGGCAAAAAGCTGCTTCAAACAAAACATGAAGCAAACTAAACAAAACTTGTAAAACAGTCTAAAGAAATCCCTGCATCTCTACTATGTTAGAGACAGGGAGTTAACAAAATTCAGAAAGTTATCCACACTGTTTACAGGGGTAAAAAAGTGCCAACTGAAAAGACTAACTAAACACCTAGACTTTATAGTGGAAATAGGAGTTGAGATTCCATCAAAGCATCTACCGTTTCTCTTCTTCCATAGGGTCCAAAAAATTACTACTGGGATCATTCTCCGTATCCTTTAGATGGATTTGTCAATTCTTCAAAGTATCCAGCTAGCATAGGCATCACCCATTGGAGTCCAGGCATAGAATAGAAGAAATACCAAAGGCTAGTTGTTGTAGGGCAGTGCAAAAATAGGTGGTTGACACTATCATTGGTCTGCTTGCACATGGCACACATGTTGACGACGATTACACCTCTCCTCCTGAGATTGTCTTGTGTTAGGCATGCTTCCTTCAGAGCAGTCCAAATGAAGCAAGTAACTCTGAGAGGCAATCTGGTTTTCCATACATGTTTCCACGGTCAAACCTCTAAAAGGCTATTTTGAGAACTCCAGTAGTCTTTGTCCCAATATTTGTAAGAGAGAAAGAAATTCATCAAATTCCTAATCCTGTAAGTTTCTTCTGAAAATTGGTGTCCAACAATTGTTGTCTTTATATTGAGCTAATGTTGCTTCTTTGTTAGAAGTTATCAGAAATAGTGAAGGAAATGAGTTTTTTACTAGAGCGTCTCCAAGTCATTTGTCATGCCAAAATCTAATCTTTAGCCCATTTCCAGCCTTGAATGAGACATTCTGGAGTAATTTCTCTTGCAGACTACTGATGTGCTTCCATACTCCAACACCATAAGGTTCATTGTTTCTCTTTGCGGTCCAATGGTCTTGAATACCATATTAAGCCTTGATGATTTCCTTCCAGTACCCTGCCTCATTTTGACCATATCTTCAGAGCCACTTCATGAGCAGGCTATTGTTATGAAGCTTAAGATTTCTGATCCACATCCCTCTTTGGCCTTTAGGTTGAATAACTGATTACCATTTGACCAAAGAGAATTTGTGAGTAACATTGTTCTCCCATAAGAATTTCCTTCTGAGCTTGTCAATTTGCTTTAAGACTGAGCTTGGAATAGGGAAGAGTGACATACAGTAAGTGGGAATGTTGTCTAGGACGTTGTTGATGAGGGTGAGTCTACCTCCCAAAGAGAGGTATTGCATCTGCCAAATGGCTAGTCTCTTCTTCATTTTTTTCAATGACTCCACTCCATATCCCAGATGATTTGAATTTAGCACCCAAAGGAAGTCCCAAATATATGGTAGGAAAGGAGTATGTTTTGCAGCTAAGAATGTCAGCAACAACTTCTAGGTTGGCCACTTCATTCATTGAATAGATAGTGCTCTTAAGCATATTGATATGAAGTTCAGAAATGGCCTCAAAGATCATGAGGGTGGTGTTGAGATTGGAAACTTGATGACAATCATCTCCGCAAAATATAAGGGTGTCATCTGCATATAGCAGATGAGAAACTGAGATTGAGGTGAGAGGATTTATGTCCACTTGGAACCCTTGAATCCACTAAAGTTCTTTAGTCTTAGCTAACACTGAGATAATCCTTCCATGACAATGATAAAGAGAAAAGGGGATAGTGGATCCCCCTGCCGGAGTCACTTTTGAGAAGAAAAAAATCCAACTGGATTTCTGTTCACCAAAACTAAACTGAAAACTTCACTGTTGAAATACAGAAATAAATCCACCTTATTCACCTTTCCCCGAGACCCATTTGCTTCAAAATGTTGATTAAGTAAGCCCAAATAAGCTGATCAAAAGCTTTCTCAATGTCCAATTTGCATAAGATCCCAGACTCTCCACTTTTATTTCCAGTTCTCAGTAATCTGCCTATTCTTTAGAAATGCACTCTGTTATCCAGAAACCAATGAATTTACCACTTTTTTCAACCTCCCAGCTAGGATTTTGGCCAGCAATTTGTAGATATTGCCTATAAGACTTATAGGCATATAATCTTTAAGTTCTACAACACATTTCTTCTTTGGGATAAGAGCAATGAACAAGGCATTGCATGATCTCACAATTTGACAATTATGATGAAAGAAATTAAAAGCTGCGAGCAAGTCTTCTTTGATGAAGTTTCATGATTTATGAAGAAAGGCCATGGTGAAACCATCAGGGCCTGGAGCTTTATCAGGGACACAACTCATGAGAGCTTCTGAGATCTCTAGTTTAGTGTGAAAAGAAGTTCAAGGTCCTCTTTATCAATTGTGTTGAGACTGGGCAAACCTTCAAAGACAGCTGAGGGTCTCCAAGATTCTGTCTCTTTGTAGATTTGTTGATAGTACTCCATAATAACATCTTTAATCCTTTCTTTATCCTCAATTACTTCATCCCCTATTTAGAGTCTGTCAATGGAATTGCCCTTTCTATGAGAATTGGTCATTCTTTGAAAAAACTTTGTATTCTTATCCCCTTGTTTCAACCATAAACATCTTGATTTTTGTCTCCACGAGATCTCTTCAACAGTTGTTATTTGTTGTAGTTCAAGTTTAAGATTCAATGTCCGGTCTTTCACTTCTGTAGAAAGAGTTCTGAGTTCAACTAACTGATCCAGCTTCCCCAGTTCCTTAAGTGCCTTGTTTCTTTGAGCCTCAATTCTTCTATAAACCTCCATGTTTCATTTAGTAATATCTTTCTTGAGATTCCTTAGTTTCTGCATTAGCACAAAGTCTGGGGTGCCTGATACATTGTAAGAATTCCACCATCCTTCTACCATGTCCATGAAACCTTCGGCTTGCAGCCACATATTTTTAAATTTGAAATAGGAAGGTGTGGCCTCCCAATCCACACTCTCCAGGATAATTGGTTTATGATCTAAAAATACTCTAGGTAGAGGGTATTGTTTGATAGCATTGAACTGCTCACTCCATTCTGGTGAGATGAGGAACCTATCAATTCTAGAGGTTTGGAGAGACTCCTCCCCTCTTGACCAGGTGAATTGGGCTCCCTGAAGTAGAGGATCAATCAAATCCAGATCCAGAATAGTGTTGGAGAAGCCCAACAAAGCCCATAATCTTCAAACACAATTCAATATTTCCTCCACAAATCTGCAGACATTGAAACTCCCTCCTATGACTCATAAGTCAAACCAAAATCCCTTGATAAATGCTAACTCAAGCCAAAGATCCTCCTTTTCTGGATTGGTATGAGGACCATAAACACTAGTAAAAACCCATTTGACGTCCTCAACAAGAATTTTAAATCTGCATGATAGAGAGAAGGCTCCTGCTTCAGAATCGACACATTTTCAAGTTCTTTTGCCCCACATGACTAGTATCCCTCCTTTGGTACTAATTGCTTTTGACTTCTGCCCAAGAGATTCATCTATTTCACCAAATTTGTTTGATTAGAGATGGATTCCAAGCCTCTATTTTGATTTCATGCAGACAAATAATATCAGCTCCCCACTTGTGAATAAGAGATTTCAAAGTGCTTCTCTTATATTTATTGTTGAGACCCTGCACATTCCAGTTGAGTGTTTTAACTCTCATTTGGAATGAGACTTGTGAGACCTGCCCCTTTCTTTAGTCCCGCTCCCCTCCTGGAGACCCCAATCCAATTTTTAAGTACAGTAACTACTTTCTTTTCCCTTTCTTTAATTCCCCTGCTTTATTTTTGCTCAAGAATCTGTGCTTTTCTTCTTTCCTCCATTCTCATAATGATATACAAATTTCAACTCGTGATTTAATCTTTTGTATTTCAATGGCTATCAGGCATAGCATTAAGCTGACTGCAATTCGTAAGTTCAGCAAGCAAAAACAAAAGGAATTATAATATGAGACTGCATCATACATAGCATATTGTAGCGTTTAGAGCAATTAAACCTTAATTCATTTTCAATTTAGTATTTCTGAAAGCAGACAGCAAAGCACACTAAAATGCAACTCTAAGTAGGAGTTCTCTTACTCGGGTTGGTAATTGGGTATTTTTTTGCTGGGCAACAACATAGTGTAATCCCACAAAATGGGGTCTGGGTAAGGTAGAGTGTAGTCAGAACTTACCCTACCTTGAACGTTGAGGTTAAAAGGAACTGAAGAAAAGGTATAAACCCTAACCACTAAATTTAACCCACTCTTCTAACAGACCAAGTTCAACCAAATTTTAGTGTTCAAACCAAAGTATTTTTTTTTCCTCTTGATAAAGGCAATTAATAATATGTAATAAAGAAAAGAAAATAAGGTAATAAAACAAACACCGGAAGGGGTTGTGGGTTACCTAAAATCAAGAGCCCAATAGCGAAATTGCAGATCCAATCCGTTTGACAAAGCACTTGTCTCCGATCTCGGAGAACACAACAACTCGAGAGTCAATTCAAGGTAAGTCAACTTTCGATTATTCAAAGAGGCTTAATGAAGAATCTATGAATCCGAAGGCTGATGAAGATTTATGTGCTATATAATATGAACATTAGTCATTAGCTATGCCTTTACCACTTTGGGAAACGCGGGGGGGGGGGGGGGGGAGGGGGGGAGGGATAACAAAAAGGAAAAAAGATAACCAAACAAAACAAAATAAAGAAGTAAAAGTAAAACGTGTTGGTTTAAAATAGACCTGTCCATAGGGTCGGGGACCCGCCTCCCGAAAAAAGCAGGGCAGTCGCCTTTTGAGAAACCACTCGACCCGAGAGCCACTCGACCGGCAGGGTCAGGGTCGGGCCAGTCGAAAAATTACCCGTCCAGGCCGGCCGGCCGCCCGAGACCTCGGCCCGACCTCGGCCCGACCCCGACCCGACCTCGGCCCTACCCCGACCCGCATATTTTTTTAATATAATTTATATTATTTTTCCTTCATTAATATTTATTTTGTACTTATATATATTTTTGTCATTAATAAGTGATATAATGCCTGTTTATATATATATATATATATATATATATATATATATATCTAATCTACATTTAGCTCGACATAAAATAAGATAAAAAGCAGTGGCTGATTATTAATTATATATTTATATTATTAGTCATTTTGTTAATATCATGGAAGCATAATGTAGGAGATAAAATAGTTGTAAATTGGTGAAACTTTAAATGGTCATAACTCTGCTCGGATGTCCGCTTTATCCAAAAAAATTTTGATTTTGCATATTTTTTCGAGACAGGATACAGTCAAACCGCCATAAGGCGGTTTAGCGCAACCAATTTTAGAAAAACGTCGAGCTTTTCCAATCAATTTGTGTTTTTCCCCAAATCGATTTCCAATTCTCTTTTTCTTTAGTCAAGATTTCACGATATACAATACATTTTAACGTCGAAATTTCGTGGTAATGTAGGAGTGAATACCAATTTCAGTTTTGAAAATTCAATTTTTAAAAAAATCTCGACCCGACCAGGCAGGCCGACCTCGGCCCGACCAGGCCAAAAAACGTCGGGTCGGGGCGACCGTGTTAAGTAGGGTCCCAGAAGAGTCGTGGGCAGTCGGAATTTTAAAAATATAGGGTCGGTCGGGCCAGGGCAAGGAGGAAAAAAAGCCACCGACCCGACGGCCCGACCCGACCTTTGGACAGGTCTAGTTTAAAATAGGGGTGGCCAGTAGGATGGGGCAGGGCGGGTCCTGGGGTGACGGAGGAAGGGTCGTGATCATGTCTCCAGCAGAATAGGTGGGCCGGGATTAGCGGGACAGGCAGATGTCCCGTCCCGTCACACATCCCGCCGGAAAGGGGACCGGCGTTGGGGGACGAGTCGGGTCGGGTTCGGGATTTCGGTTTTTTAGACACTTAATTTAAAAAAATAATATATATAAACACTTCAATAATTGAACAAGATAGTGTAATAAAAACATCACAATGTTGTTTTTGTGACTCTTATATTGTTTAATAGAAATATAATTTTTTTGTAATACAATTTCAAAATTGTAACTTTGTGTGTTGTTAAAAATTTGCAAATCACATCGAAAAATTACAATTAAAAAAATCACATAGTTAACCATACTTTTTCTAATTTCCTCATAATGTCTTGGGGATCTTCGGTTGGAATTGGAAGTTGTTGGTCAAATTGTTCGACGTCGCTTCATGTTCCCTCGAACAAGATTTCGTTGTAGTTGTAGTCTTCTTCTTCGTTGAACTCCGGTTGACCGCACCTTCTACACTCCAATCGAATCCAATTTCTGAATAGAACTGCAATCTCCAATGTGTCTCCCGCCAATGAATGTATGTGCTCTCCTATTTGAAATTTTTCCTCAGAAAAAGCGATGTTGATGTCGCTTGAATGTTCAACACATCTCGGGCCATCTTTGATAGAGTCGGAAATGTCTTCTCATTCTCCCTCCAGTATTTCAGCAAGTCTTCGTGTCATTCATCATTGACAATTAATTCATACGGTACAACACCCTGTAAAACATAAACATCAAATTCGCTAACTTGTGAAGAAGTTGAACCGCTAAACATTTTATTTCTAAGGCCTTGAATACTAGCAGCAGAAACCGCATATTTTTTTATATAAGGTTGCAACAAAATAGTAGAAAATGATACATAAGCCGACTGATTATTTGCACTTTATTATTGGTAATACATATATACTTTTTTGCATTCAATGTGTATGCTAGACGTAACTTCTTCTTTAGTTGGTTCGTGAGTTGGTTCTTCATTTGGACTTGGAAGTGGAAGTACTGTTATACAATCATAAATCGTTTCAACAAGTATTTACAACCGTCTACTTTAATAGTCAGACTTAATACAGTACCAATAATATAAATAGTGGAATAAGAAAAAAAGTATTTCTTAAATATTTTTCAATAGATGCCTTATAAGTTTATTTTTCCATATATTCATTAAGTAACAAAAATATTAGAGTTATATAAAATAATATAGTTGAAATAGTAGGATAATAAATATCAAAAAATTCTTTAGTAGCTTGAAAAAAAATCTCTAAAATCCAATAAATTCTAAAAAAAATTCTCAATCATTATCTACAAGCATATCTCTTAGATTTTTATCATGGGCATTGTAAGCAACAAGTAGTTGTTCATATAGAGAATTTCATCTAGTCGCTACTTCTTTAAGAATTTTTCTATAAGGTAGTCCACAATTATAACAAGTTTTTCATACTCTTCGCGTCTTTGCATTTTTTTACTTTTAAAAATAAAGTTTATAGCAAATTGTATTTTATCAATAATGTTTTCAAAAAGTTTTAGGTCATCCTTTACGACTAAGTTATAAATATGACACGCATATCTTATATGAAAATGATCAGGAAAAGATGGAGTTAGTCGAACTTTTAAAAGTCTTATAGCATAATCATTAGAAATAACATTATCTAATGTAATTGTCATAATTTTATCAATTATTCCATAATAATCACAAATTCTATGCAATAAAAGTTTCAGTGTGTCTATCATCAATATATCTATATGCTAAAATACGTTTTTGCATAGACCAATTATGATCTATCCAATGACATGTTACATTTAAATAATCATTACCGTTAGTACTACGACCTATGTCAGAAGTGATAGCCACTTTGTTGTTAAAATAATATAATGCATAATATAAGTATTGTTGATATTCATGTGCAAATTTAAAAATATATATTCTAACAGTTGATCTAGAAAAACCGTTAAAAGAAGAATTATATCTTTCTCAAATGTAATGAATAAAATTAAGAGATGAAGGAAATGAAAAAGGCGAACCCTTCACCGTAACTAATTTTGCCATATTTTCCCAATCTTTGTTTTTATCATATTTAGGACAAAAAATTCTCTCTGTCGTCGGGTTAATTTGATCATGTACTTGGTCGGGGACACTATGTGAACCTTGTCCCGACTCAGCTGGCACACCATATTTTTTAGCCTGGTATTGATTTCACCTAGTTGTGTGCTCGCCTTGTACTTGTCTCAATAAACATCCCGTCCCACCTTGATCTTTTCTGATTTTAAATTTATAAACATTTTTACAAATTTTACATCTAACTACTTGATTCTCTTGGTCCCTAACAAAAAAATCTCATACAATTGATTTTAATTTTCGTTGTGTGGGGCCTCGACTCATACTAGGGGGAATAAGAGGCGTTCCAGTTCCAGTTTGAGGTTGAGACTCAGTCTGAGGTTGAGGTTGAGGTTGAGGTGCACTAGTGGGTGTGTAACGTCAATATTAGGGGTGGCGCCGGCTCAGTCTGGCTCTGGTCCGCGAGGCTCGGCCTCGTGGGACGGGAGAAGGCGGGGTCGGGTGCAGCGGTCTCTGTGGGTCGGGTCTGCAGCGGGATCGAGCAAGTCCCGTCGATCCCGATCCCGAGCTCGGCGAGGCGGGCTCGAGGTCGGGCTCTGCCTCGGGATACTGGCGGGTTTTTTTTGTAAAAATAACATATGTATAAAAACTCAATAAACAAAACAAGATAGTATAATAAAAACATCCCAAGGTTGTTTTTGTGCCTCTTATATTATTTAATAGACATATGATTTTTTGTAATACAAATACAATTGTCTAAAATCTAAATTGCAACTTTGTGGTGTTGTCCAAAAGTTACAAATTACATAATAAAATTATAATTAAAAATTACATTCTCAAAAAAACCTGTTCTAATTGCTTGATGATTTCATGTGGTTCTTGGTTGGAATTGGTATTTGTTGGTCAAATTGATCCACGCCGCTTCCACGCTTCATTAAGATTTCGTTGTAGTTTTCATCATCTTCTTCGTTGATCTCCGTTGACCGCACCTTCTCCGCTCGCTCGTATCCAATCTCGAATAATACCGCAATTTCCAAGTCGTCTCCGCTAATGAGTGTCCTGTGGTCTCCTATTTGATATCTGCTGCGAGAAAAAGCGCTTTCAGACGCAGCTTGACGACGCTTGAATGTTCAAAACATCTCGAGCCATCTTTGAAAGTGTCGGAAAGGTCTTCTCATTCCCTCCTCGATTATTTCAAGCAAGTCTTCATGTCCATCTTCATTGATAACTTCTTGATACGATGCAGAACCTGCAAAACAAAAATATCCAACTCGCTAATTTGGTTAGTAGTAGAGGTACGACCCATTCTATTTACGAGGCTTTCAATACTAGCCGCGAAACAAAGATGTCTTTGTGAGGTTGTATTGAAGATGAAGAAGATGGTATGGAAGTGGTAAGTTAATAGCATTTTCTTGTTGATAAAATCTATATATATTTTTGCATTGGTGTTCTACGCTAGACAATACTTCTTCTTTAGTTTGTTCAATAGGTGGTGGGTGATTTAGATTTTTGGGACTTGGAGGTGGTAGTACTTCTATACAATCGTAAATAGTTTCAATTAGTGATTTAGTACCGTCTATTTTAATAGTAGAATTTAATACAGTAACCAATAATATAAATAGAGGGAATAGGAATAAAATATTTTTTATTTTGAGAAACATTTTTAATAGCTGCCTTATAATTTGGTTTTTCCATATATTCACTAAGTAATAAAAATATTAGAGTTATATAAAATAACATAGTTGAAATAGTAGGATAATATATACCGGAAAATTCTTTTGTTGCTTGAAAAATTTCTCTAAAAATACAATAAGTTCGAAATTTTTTCCCAATCACTATCTAAAATCATATCACCGGCTTTTTATTATGAGAGTTAAAAATAAAGTTATAGGTAATTTATAGTCATAAGCAACAAGTAGTTGCTCGTATAAAGAATTCCACCTAGTGGATACTTCTTGTGGAATTTTTCTAAAAGGTAGTCCACAATCATGACAAATTTTTATATTCTTTTCTACGTTGTACTTTATTACTTTTAAAAATAAAGTTTATAGCAAATTGTATTTTACTAAGAATGTCTTCAAAAAGTGATAGACCATCCTTTACAATTAAGTTATATATATATGGCACGCATTTTATATGAAAATGGTCCGGAAAAGACGGAGTTAAGCTATTTTTTAAAATTGTAATTGCGTAATTGTTATTAGAAGCGTTATCTAATGTAATAGTCATAATTTTATCGGTAATTAGTAATAATCGCACACTTGATAAATATTTTCTGCAATAAAAGTACCGGTGTGCCTATCATCTATATATCTATACGCTAAAATACGTTTTGCATAGACCATTTATAATCTATCCAATGACAAGTTACGGTTAAATAATCATGGCCGTTAGTACTACGACCTATATCGACGTGATGGATACTTTGCCATTAAAATGATATAATGAAAACGTAAATATTGTTGATATTCATGCGCTAATTTAAATACATCTCTCTTAACAGTTGATCTAGGAAAACCGTTAAAAGCGAGGATTATATATATCTCTAATGTAATGAATAAAACCGGGAGATAAAGGAAATGAAAAAGGCAAACCCTCCACAAAGAACTAATTTTGATATTGCTTCCCTATCTCTATGTTTATTGTATTTAGGGCCTACAATTCCCGTCATAGGGTTAATTTGACCTTGTACTTGGTCCTGACAATATTAGTATGTGAACCTTGTCTCGATGGAGGCGGGCGTTTGCGCACCGGTTTTGAAGCCTGCTATTGGGCATACCTAGGTGGATGAGCACTTACTACGTGTCTAATTAAACCCCCCGACCCACCGTGACCTTTTCCAGCTTTAAATTTTAAAACATAATTACAAATTTTACATATGGCTACTTGATTCTCTACGTCCCTATCAAAAATGTCCATGCATCTGATTTTAATGGTCGTTTCTTTGGACCTCGTCTCATACTAGGGGGAATAGGAGGTATTTCAGTTGAAGGTGCACTAGTGGGTGTGTTGTCATCAACATTAGTGGGTATATCATCTAGATCATCGTCTAAATTAAAGTCTTCTTGAGTTCCAGAAAATAGCTCCTGGTCTAAATCTAATGGTATTGTAGGAAAATGTTGAGTATCAATAAAATCATCCTGTGTAGGAATAAGATGACTAGAAGAAGTACCCTTGCCCTGGTTGCCCATACTAGAAGAAGCACCCTTACCCTTACCCTTAAACATACCTTTTAATCCTTCCATTTTAATTATGATAATAAATAAATAAATAAATAAATAATTAAAGACAATAAAATTAAGTGATCTAAAGTTCTAAACTAAATAAACAGACAATAATAATTTAATGAAGGAACGAATGTACCAAACGCCGACGTAACGTCGACGTGTAATCGAGAGGTTGAAAATTGAAACTTTGCTCGATGGAAGATCCTCAAGCTAGTTGCCAACTTCACTACCAATTTCCAAATGAATAAATAAAATTGAATATTTAGCAAACAATGTAGAATTGTAGAGAGATATATTGAGAAATTAGAGAGATTGTAGGAAGATTTGTGAGAAAGATGAAGAGAAAATGAGTTATTTATAGTTGAAAAATTGGGTTAAAGTGTAAATATAATAACTTATGGGTTAAAAATAAATATTAAGGGGTAAGGGGTTGGGGAGGGGGCTAAAATGGCCGTTGGCCAGCCATAATCTAAAATGGTCGTTGGTGCAACGACCATTTTCTGCAAGAAGCGGCGGGGTCGGGGGTGGGGGTGGCGGGCTCGGGTCTCATGGACGAGACATCGTCCGCCCCGAATCGAGTCCCGCCCAGTAAATTTTTTTTTATGGCGGGGTCGGGGCGGGCTCGGGACGGGCTCGGGTCGGGGTCGGGCTGTCCCGGCCCACTGGCCAGCCCTATATTAAAGTGTGGTTCATATGCATAATATATATCATCATCTAATGGTATATCATTTAAAAAAGTAGTTTCATCTATATGAGTGAAATAATCAAATCATCGGGACTAGGAATATGATTACTATAAGAAGTACCCTTACCCTTGTTACCCTTACTAGAAGAAGCACCCTTATCCTAAATATCATACGTCCAATGCGTTCCATTATAATTATGCAAATAAATAATTAAAGTAAATAAAATTAAGTACGATAATTAAAATTAAGTAACAATAATAATTTAAAGAAAGAACGAATGAACCAAACGCCGATGTAACGTCGACGTGCAATCGAGGTTGAAAATTGAAACTTTGATCGATGGATGATCCTCAAGCTAGTTGCCAACTTCACTCCCAATTTTGAACTTTGATATAAATGAGCAAAAAAAAATATAATATTTTTATTAGACAATGTAGAATTGTAGGGAGATAAATTGAGAGACTAGAGAGATGGTAGGAAGATTTGTGAGAAAAATGAAGAGGAAAATAAGGTATTTATGGTTGAGAAATAGGGGTTAAAGTGTAAATATATTAACTTAGGGGTTAAAAATAAATATTAAGGGGTAGGGATGGTTTATGGGGTTGGGGGCCAAAAATGGCCTTTATAGTCGTTGCACAACGACCAAAATCGAAATTTGGTCGTTGTTGCAACGACTATTTTTTCAAGGGGGGGGGGGGCTGGCTGGCTAGGCGGGACGGGCGGGATGAGCCTAGGTCCCGTCCCGAGTTCGAACCCCGACATAATTTTTTTTGGGGAATCAGGGCGGGACGGGTCGGGATCGGATCGACCCGACCCGCTGACCAACCTTAGTTTAGAAGGCAGTTTAGGCCTCGAGCTCGCTCCGACGCTGACACTCGCAAAACGCCTTAGGACACATGTATGAATCTTTCAATGGCCTTTTAAAATTACGTAGCTAAATTTTAATTACATCTTCACTTGTCATTGGTGTTCATGTTTTTGTCTGATGTCTCAGATTTATCATATTTTATTATTTTGCTATTTGAAAGTAATTTTAATTTTTCCATGAAGGAGTGATATTTTATTATAATATTGATAAAGTTTATTAATTATTTTTTGGGGAGTAAATTTCATAGTGTGATAGTAATATATTTTAAGAAATTGTGATTTTCTCTATTTGAAAGTTAAGATGTTAGAGTTGATTTGCACATCATAATATCACATAATATCTTTTATATCATTGCATTATTTATACTTGTAAAATTACGTTAGAAGTTTTATTTTCTATGAGTTTCTTTAAATCATATTTTTTTATTATTTTAACCATTAAAGTATTTTTTATATTTTTTGTTTTATTATATAGTTTTACTATATTATAAATTGAAAATTGAAAAATTGATGGCACTTACGCTCCATACCTCGAAGCTTACGCCTCGTCCCGTGTTAAATTAAACAGCCCGCCTCAAGCCCTGCCTTTTAAAACACTGATTACTATTTCAATTGAATCACTTATGTTCGAGTTGTTTTGTTCGATCTCCAAATGTGCTTGAGATGTAAAATGTATTCTAATGGTGGGCTGATTGTCGGATTTGTGAATAGGGGTGTACATGGATCGGGTTGGTTCAGTTTTTTCAAATACAAAATTAAATTAATTGTGTCGGATTTTTAAATTTTTAAACCAAACCAAACCAAACCAACAAAAGTTGAATTTTTCAACTTTGGGTTTTCGGGTTTTGCGATTTTCTCGGGTTGTTCGATTTTCCCCGATAAAGTCTTCATACAAAACATATAATTTGTGCTTCGAATATTTCTTTAGTCCTAATAAGATACATCTATCTAATTAAGGAACTTTCTAAGAAAATGACACAAAATGTGAGATAGGTGATGGCATTATACTAAAATATTCAAAAAATATATAATGAAATCGCTAAGCAATAATGATAATGATAATGATCATAATCTAAAAGTACTAAAAGAAAAAAGCATGACTAATTATTATTTACATGATTATATATTAAAGAAAAACTAAACTAAGTTATGTTTTTTCGCTGTCTAACCAATGTAAAACTAATAATTATTAATTATATATTAAAAAAAAACTAAATCAAGTTATGTTTTTTCACTGTCTAACCAATGCAAAACTAATAGTACGTAATAAGTAATAAATATCCAACATTATTGTTATTCCTAGTGTTAGAATTAAATTTCTTTTGTTAGCATTAGTATTGATTTGGGCTTTATTTGAGTTATTAACATCAATGGCCTATAAAACTTAATGTACCATTAAAAATTCCAAGTTCAAGCTTGAAATAATATGTTAAAAGATAAAAACTCTGAAAATATTTGTAAATTACATTATAAATAAATGTTTTTATGTATAAAATATATTAAAAATTGTATACATGTACTTTCGGGTTGGTTTGGTTCGATTTGATTTTTTTTTTGTTAAAACCAAACCAAACCACTTATGGTCGGATTTTTTTCCAATACCAAACCACTAGTCGGATTTTTCTCTCGGTTTGACTCGAAATATTGGTTTGGTGCGGTTTGTCGGTTTTCTTTGTACACTCTATTTGTGAATATGAATGTTTTTATATTGGGTATTAAGATATATTATTGTAATTTAATTAATTTTATTAAGCCTATTAAATAATTAGAAGAGCCCTATGAATTTATTTGGTCAGTGTATGTTTTCCGGCGAGGTTTATATTTTAGCTTCCTAGGCTTTAGATGATTTTTTATACGATAAAAAGAATAGTAACTTTTAATCTTTTATGTTAATAAGTCTTTACTTAGATGACCATTGGTGATATTTTCCCCAGAACATAAATGTCATACCAACTTAATTTAGTAAAATGAACTTATTCATTTGTAAGTTACATAAAACATTATTGCAAGAAAACTAATACAATTCATATAACCACATTTGTACGAAACTGAATGTTGCGAGGGCCTAGAGAAAAATGCATGAAATTCTAAGTTCTGTGCACACATCACTCTATCTTTCTGTAAGAGTTGATTATAATTGAAATCTTACTTTGGATATTTAGTCCAACTTCCAATATATACTTGATAAGAGACATACACATTGTAAGGGCTAGAGCGAATAATTTAGAAAGTAATTAAGTATGTTTTGAAAGAGTTGAAAAAAAATTTAGAGTATGTCTCAACAAAGTATAACTCAGGTAATAAATTTGTGAAGCCTTAGCATATGCTTTCGCTTTGCATGAATGAGAATGAAAAAACAACCATGTACCAACAATCCACTAAACAAATGTGAACTGTCTATACAAGTAAATGTGCTTAATGCATAATCTATTTACAAAGCAATCTTCGCCCACATTTCTAACTTAAACAGGGAACCGCATCAACATCTAAAAGCAACCTATCTCCTTAATCATATTTGCAATTTTTTCCAGAAGCGAATCAACAATTTATTTATGATAATGAATGAGAGTTTGATACAAACATATGGAAGCTATTAGTTTTATTTGCCTGCAGTCAGGAATTAAAAATCGCCAGGACGGCAAATTTAGAGAATTAGTAACTCGTCGTTACGAATATATAAACTGGAACGAGACAAGTAAGGACTAAGGACTATTGAAAGAATTGGCAGCAAAACAGTATCTGAGTCTTCAACTACTGGAGTATAAGTAAGTGTGTACCTAATAAATCAATTTCCACGAAATTTGACTTGCCATCCACCAAACACTAAAATGAAAGGCTCGTCCCATAATAACAAGGATATACTTTCTTTTTCCCCGTAGCAATGTCCGAATGAGGAAACTTAAAATTCAGTTGGAGGCCTATATCGTATTTTTGAATTCTCTTATGGGATAGGATCATGTAGGCGATCAGTTGCTCTGTTCTCAACCCCGGTCATTCAGACACATCCCGCGATTTAATAGTAGTAGTGTTGAGAGACGGAATTACTATCTCCATGAATAGTCTAATGTAAGCCGGGAAACTGGATATAAAAAAAATATATACTTTCTTTATACACCATATCAGTGCACCAGAACGGGTACCTGATACATCCAATATAATAATATTGCCAACTTTTTCAAGAAAACACATTTAGCAGCTAGCTTGAAAATTGACATCCAAACCAATCTCCCCTATCGCTTTCCTCTCTGTTTCTCGAAGCAAATTCTTACAAACCCCATATCTCTATCAATCTATATTCTTCTATCTATGTAACTGAATCACCAAAATTTCATTTTTTTTTCTCTTCTTAGCTGTCTTTGAAAGAATCCCAGTAGCTAGAAAATACTACACTACTAACAACTAACCCAACTAATGACATTCTAACTATTGATTCCTCCTAACCATTATTAATAAGAAATTTCCAAACTTTGTTTTGTCACTGGGGCATACCCATTAAATCTCTGGTCTTTTTGTTGTTTTAGCCAAATTTAGACTTATTACTTCCACTACAGAAAATGAGGAGTTGGATAAGGTTTTTATTGGGATTCTCTATTTTGTTTTCTTGTTGAAAACTGAAGGGTTGAGATTTCATAGGTTTGAAAACACTGAGAGAATATCAGGTACATTTTCTTTTGGGTGCTAATTGTTGTGGTTTAGCTTGGAATTATATGTAATTTCATGTCTTATTGAGATGGGAATACTTGTTTGTTTTAGTAAATTAGTTTTTTCCTGATATTGGGTACTTGTATGAATTTCATTTGGGCTTTTTGTTCTCAACAAGTATGTCCAGATTCAGCTGGTTCCTTCTCTCAAATGATCTAAGAGACACTACTGAAAATTCATGTTGGTGAGATTGGAAATATTAGCTTTAGTTTCTACATAAGGCTTTTGTTTAAAGGCTTCAACATTATTGGTGACTTCAGCTGGCTTTATTCATGAATTCTAAGTTCTATAAGGAAAAAGTAGTGTTTAACCTGTAAGAACATTCCTATGAGAAATCCCATTCTTGATTATGTTGTTTGTTTGTTTTGGTTAACCTCCTAAAAGGAGCAGTTGCAGTGTGTGGAATATAGTTGTTTGCACCACCCGTACTAATGGAAAGATGGAAATGTTGTTATGAATTTAGATAACATGGCGGACATACTACATTGCTTAGGTTTCTAATGTAATCTAGCCTGCATTTTCTTTGTTCTTCCACAGTATCATATTGATACTGTTTTTTAATTAAATCTTACCTTATCAAAAAAACAAAAATCCAAATGCATGTGCTGGTGTTGCTAACTGCTTAAATAATGGCATTATCTGCATATTGATATGCTTTTGGCCCCCAAAGTTGAGAATCCTTCTTTGATGATGTTCATATTGTATGTTAGATTCAGAATCTGTAGGTGGGATAAAAATTGTACTGCTATTTATTCCTGACCGTGATATATGTTGCTTTTGCAGTCAAACTTTGGTAGTAGAGGGAAGTTATTTCATAGGTACTAGGTATAATGGTCTTCTGCATTTGGATTTTTAAGCTAAATGAAGAACTTGTTTGAAGACTTTGGTATGTTTTAAGGGTTTTTATAAATTTCCAAGGGGTGTTTTGAGACTACCATTAGAACAGATTGGTTCTTCATACATGTATTTAAGTGGAAAATCAAATATAAATGGATGTTTCAGCATCAAAGATAATTTGTTGGTGAATAATTTTAATGTTGTAGGTGACACCGCCGACCATTGTTGTGATCATAAAGGAGCATATCTTTTACCTTATCCAAAAAACAAAAAACAAAAAACAAAGAAGAGTATATTTTTTAACCAACTGAATATGTTCTCCTGTAATATAGAGTATGTTGCCAAAAATATAATCACATTCTTCTGAGCAAATAAATACACCATCTTTTAACTTGTTTAAATGGTTTAGCCTATAATGACATGGATACTTGCTTAAAACACTAAGTACTAACTCCTTTATTTCCCTTCAATTTCCAAAATTCAGGAAGTGTTGGTGATGTCTTGGAAGATAATCGAGTTGGGAGATTAAAAGTTTTTGTGTATGAGCTTCCCAGCAAATACAACAAGAAAATTCTGCAGAAAGACCAGCGATGCCTCAACCACATGTTTGCTGCTGAAATCTATATGCATCGTTTCCTATTATCTAGTGCTGTTGGAACCTTTAATCCCGAGGAAGCAGATTGGTTCTACACCCCTGTTTACAGTACTTGTGACCTGACACCGAATGGCCTAACTTTACCCTTCAAGTCACCAGGTATGATGAGGAGTGCTATACAACTTATTGCTTCTAACTGGCCTTATTGGAATAGGACAGAGGGTGCTGATCACTTCTTCATTGTGCCACATGATTTTGGTGCTTGTTTTCACTATCTAGTAAGAATCTTTCTCTCTCTCTCTCTCTCTATCATATACATACACACAGAATTAGAGATAATAAATAGAGATAGTCCAATGCCTTTCGGTGATCTAATTTACAAAATAGCCAGCAAATGTATAGGTTATGTATATTAAGTATAAATATACATATTGTATACGTAGATATACATAATATACATATAATGTACTTGTGTTTATGTTTTGTATATTTTGGCTAGCGCCCGTAATTAATTTCCGCCAACGGGTCAAAAATGAAAAAATCCCCAAAAAATATCCCTTAGGTTCATGATTATCTGTTTTGTTATTTTCAACTGTAAATTTCAGTTATTACTTTCAAGGGTAAATATGTTTTGGTTACACTGGGTTTGCGCGATTGCAGGAAGAAAAAGCTATTGAGAGGGGAATTCTTCCATTGCTTCAACGTGCTACCTTGGTTCAAACGTTTGGACAGCGAAATCATGTTTGTTTGAAGGATGGCTCAATTACAATTCCTCCATATGCTCCCCCACAGAAATGCAGTCTCACTTGATCCCTCCAGATACTCCCCGGTCTATCTTCGTTTATTTCCGAGGCTTGTTTTATGACGTTGGAAATGACCCAGAAGGTGGTTACTATGCGAGGTATAACCAAGGCTCATGCCTATGAATAAATCACATTTGATTGTTTTCTCTTTACACTTAAATTGCTAGTATTCTTCACTAAGTTGATTAATCTGTGAAGTTAAATACAGAGTCATCAGGATCTAGAATTGATGCTTAGTTGATTGATTTATTTGATTGTGATCGACGAAAATTATTCTCATTTAGTCTACTGACCTCCGCAACATGGAAAGACAAAATAACTAACTATGATTGTTTCTCGCTTCAGAGGTGCCAGAGCAGCAGCGTGGGAGAACTTTAAAGACAATCCTCTCTTTGATATTTCCACCGATCATCCAACTACATACTATGAAGACATGCAGCGAGCTATCTTTTGCTTGTGCCCCCTGGGATGGGCACCATGGAGTCCGAGATTGGTTGAAGCAGTTATATTTGGATGCATCCCTGTTATTATAGCAGATGACATTGTCTTGCCGTTTGCTGATGCAATCCCCTGGGAAGATATAGGGGTGTTTGTAGCAGAGAAAGATGTCCCAAATTTGGACACCATTCTCACTTCTATTCGACCAGAAGAAATATTGAGAAAGCAGAGATTGCTTACTAACCCTTCAATGAAGCAGGCAATGTTATTTCCAACACCTGCTCAATCAGGTGATGCTTTCCATCAGATCTTGAATGGACATGCACGTAAACTGCCACATGACAAGAGTGTTTACTTGAATCCGGGGGAGAAGTTCTTAAACTGGACTACTGGTCCAGTTGGTGACCTCAAACCTTGGTAGAGGCTGGCTGTTTTAACTGCCAAACTTGCTTAAATTCATCTGAATTGTAAATGTTAACTATGTAGTTTTTGAAGACTCGACATTCATTTTTGGACATGTAGTGTGCATTAGAAATATGTGTATGTTCACTTTCCTACTCTTGTCCTTATGATACTAGGATGGTGTCAGAAATATCTTTCAGTTTTTTTATTGCTTCAACGTACAGGTTACTGCATTTAAGCATTCTTAATTAAAAGCTTATGTTGATCCCTGATTTCCCACCTTTTTATGTTTCATTTCTGGGTCTTGAGCGAGAGCGACCCATTCTCATCCATCCTAGCATTTTCATCGGTGATAATCTTCTCCGTCTATAGTATTGCCCCGCTCCGCATGACTTGTCGTGCTGCCAGCTTACTTTTTTAGCTCGTATATTGTAAACAACAAAAGAGATGTTCGTCTTTATTGGAAATGAAGATTGATGTATAGACAGACACTTGAACTAGAAACCCTGATTGGTGTAGAATCCTTCAATCGCTAATTAATTATGTGAATCTTATGTATCAACTCTGCTCCATTGGACCCGTGCCTAACTGGTAAGCACGAATAATGTTTGTGTGAACTCATTTTATATGGCAAGTTAAGTTCTTGATGTTAAAATTACCAATCTCTAACTTCAACTTACTATCAATTAGTTCAATTACTTATGGAAACATTTGATAAATAGAAAATCACATTAAGAGTTACACAAACTAAATACTCTTATTAGATTTTGAAATTTTAACTATCTCACTTCAGAAATCATGACCAATATTATCGTGACATAAATTATGGCAGAGAGTAACTTTTATGAAATTGGTCATAACTTTAGTCCTAATTCTTTAAGACTTTTCTTTGACAAAAAAATGTTCAAAAAGAATTCGAAGAATTTAGAGTTCCTACTGGTTCCATTCCCTAGTCCCATTTTAATACAATTTAAAACAAGCCAGAGATGTTGCAAATAAAGGATATTTGCATATCCTCCTCTATGCATTAAAAGTAGCTAATGTAATTTACAAGCAAGCATAGGATTAGGAGCCCCTATTTCTCAGTCAAGGACTCAAAACACCTTGTTCAAATGATCTTGAACTTGAGATGTATAAAGACTTCTTATAATCAAGAAAATCAAGGCTTTTCTACATAATTGTTTTGAACATCACTTTCCTTGAAAGCATGCATATGTTTCCAATAGCTTACCCTCAGAAAACAAACAAGATCCTCAACAGTATCGTGTAAATAACTTATACAGCAGTTTGGACCAAGCTATTCTAAATAACTTTATAAGCAACATTTAGAACAAATAAACTGTGTGAGCAACATTAAAACTGAAAGGATTTCTCAGGTTTTTGCTCTGTATCTGGACGACACCAGTTTGATCACTTTATCAATCATTCACGGCAACTCGGTATCTGTTTATTCACCATAGACTGAACGCAACGCCTCCATAGATTATTTGCACGAGCGGAAAGCAAATTTGCCAGAACGGACTTCACCTATCGAGCATCGTTGGAGGTAAAAGAATCTGCAAATCCAGTTGGCTTGGCAGGAATACTTCCTCTGCTGTCTTGACTAGTACCAGTGAAGTCTCCAGTATCCTCATCTTGCCAGTCCTTCAACATCTCTGACAGAGGCAGATTGTAGTCAATTCCTGAATATTCATCGGATTCTTCTACAGGTTTCCAAATGTCAACTAGTTGGCCAAGCACATTTACAGCGTGTGACATGTCAGGCCTATGATTAGGATCTCTGGCAGTGCAATGTCCAGCTAATTCAGCGATGAGGAAAATGCTCTTGTGGATATCTTCCTTCGCGTCAAGAGCTGGGTCGACGGAAGCAATGAGATTTACTTTATTCGACTTTATCTGCCAGAACCATTCAACTAGATATCGAGTTTCCTCGGATCGATGCTCATCAAGGGCGGTTAGTCCAGTCACAAGTTCCATCAACACCACCCCAAAGCTGAAGACATCTATTTTAGTTGTGACTTTTCCGGTCACTGGAAAGAAGTAAAATTTGAGTTAGGATAGATGAAAGGTGACTAGGGAATTAGTTATACGGGTAAACATAAAATTTAGTCAGCAATAGTTTCTACACCAAAAATCACAGGTAGTTTAAAAAGCAGCTGATCAGCATGCCATGCTTGTTGAACAGCTTTACGCAAACATATTTCAGTACCATGCGTCGAGAGAAAAGTATCTTAATTGGGATGGAGTTTCTATTACTTCTGTGGAGACGAGATGATTACTATGCTATGAATGATCATATGTAGAGAGGATGTGAAACCTTCTACTTGAATTATTTAACAAAGATATCGAAAAGAATGAGAATGTCACTGAGATACTAGATTGATACATCTATGTCTGAGGTAGGCACAACGGCAACATAAAGGAAAATCAGAACTGCTCCATTAGTTACTTTTGTTCTATTTTGTCTGGAGAAGGAGGACTTGGAAGGTACCCCTGGTCAGAGTTTCTATTACTTCTGTGGAGAAGAGATGCTTACTATGCTATGAATGATCATATGGAGAGAGGATGTGAAACCTTCTACTTGAATTATTTAACGAAGATATCGAAAAGAATGAGAATGTCACTGAGATACGAGATTGATTCATCTATGTCCGAGGTAGGCACAACGGCAACATAAAGGAAAATCAGAACTGCTCCATTAGTTACTTTTGTTCTATTTTGTCTGGAGAAGGAGGGCTTGGAAGGTGTCCAGGTCAGAAGAACAATTCAGCACAGTCTGGATTCTCATTGGAGAACTGACGTATTTATGAAAATAGGGACAAAAAGTGTATTGGTACCAGTTCAGGTAGAGATGTGTTCATGTAACAGATTACCAGAGAGTAAAAACTACATCTGATGCTAAAATGACAATAGTTACAAGAACAGTCGAAATGAGTGTCTATGAAAGAGATACCAATGGCAAGCAGTGCACACTTACCAGCATACTCAGGAGCAAGGTATCCAAATGTTCCTGCAAGCCTTGTTGCAACAGACCTTTCTTTGTCAGGAGCGAGTTTCACTAATCCGAAATCAGAAACTTTTGCTCTAAAATCATCATCTAGAAGAATGTTTGATGATTTGAGGTCACGATGTATGAAGCTCTGGTGTGCCAAATTATGAAGGTACTCCATCCCTCGAGCAACATCTAGAGCAATATTGAGTCTCTTTGTCCATGATAAAGGCACTAAGTTCAGGATCTTCCAGCGGAAAAGATGTCTACTCAGAGCACCCTTTGGCATATATTCATATACCAAAAGCCTCTCATTTCCTTCAATGGAGTAACCCAAAAGTGAAACTAAATGGCGATGCCGAACCTTAGAAAGCACAGCTATTTCTGCCTGAAATTCATCCAATGCCTTGCTATTGATAATCGCAGATTCCATTCTCTTCACTGCAATTTGAATTCCGTCTTCAATTACACCTTTGTAAACAACTCCAAAGCCACCACGACCAAGCTCATTCTCTGGTGCAAAATTATTGGTTACCCTCCGAAGGTCCTGGGTTGAAATGACAAGGTTTCCAATCTCAATTACTCGACTACCTTCTTTTCCACCACTACTTGTACTTGTAGTACCACTCTTTGCAGTGTACATCATGGGATCTTCTAAGACAGTGATCTTAACAATGTTATCTTGATCGAATGGGTCTTTGGGGTGGATAACAGCAGTAATCAAGTCCTTCTCTCGTTTTCTCATGCTCTTGAAAAACAAAAAAAGGGCAAGAAGAGCTAAGACCACAGAAACTGCACTCACAACTATAATGATCATGGTCTTCTCATGGTTCTCTTTGGTTCCACTAGGAGTAGTCATCGAGCCTGAACCTGAACTTTTATCTGGGGAACGTGGTGTATCTGATAATGTTGGCTGATTATCACTGGGTGAAGGGCTCTGCAGTGGTAACTCATTACTTGGCTTAGGACTGTGGCTCAATGGGGGAAATGGGCCAATACTCGGAGGAGGAGCCCCTGCAGTTACATTAGCAACAAGATGAGCATTTCCATCCGTAATGACTTTCACACCATCCCGAAATTTCGGCAATGGTGGATCAAAATTGTTCCCACCTAAGTCCAACAATCTCAAGAATCTGAGCTTTGTTAAGTTTGCTGGAACTGGACCGTGCAAACTATTTCCTTTTAAGTGAACTTCAAGCAGTGAATCCAAGTTTGCAAGTGAAGGGCTAAGCGTACCCGTAAGGTTCTTGTTCTGTAGATTAACAATCGTAACCTGACCTTTAGGATTGCAACTGATTCCCAACCAAGGACCTGTACATGGATCATTACCGGACCATTCAGCAGCAAGATTGGCTGGATAATTCCAACCACCAAGAAGATCTAAAAGTGCATTAACTTGGGGAGCACAAGGAACACTAGGAGTTGGTTGACAGAACGAATTTGAGGAATATGTAGCCTTAGCAGCTCTAAACTTTGGGATAGGACCCATTAGCTTATTATTGTTCAAGTCTAACATACTCAAGTTTAGATTCGCCAAACCTTGTGGAATCAGACCAACGAGTTGATTACCATTAAAACTAAGATTCTTCAAAGAAGTCAAATCACCAATTGTATCAGGAATTGGTCCACTAAAGCTGTTACCTTGAAGCCATAACGACATAAGCTGATCCATAGTACCAATTAAGTCGATTGGACCAGTCATTCCAAGACTATTTTGATTATTCAACCACAAAATCTGAAGCATTGAATCATGAAAACTGTCCGGTATCTTACCGGTTAAACGGTTATATGACAGCTTCAAAGCAGTGAGAGAAGGCAATTTTCCGAAAAATTCAGGCACAGGTCCAACAATATTGCAAGACATGCAAGAAAAAATTGCCAACTGAGCTGAATCTTGCAGCACAGTTGGAATAGACCATCCACTCTTATTAAAGGGATTCTTATCCAAAGCCAAAACTTGAACATTGCTAAGACCATCAAAGAAATCAGCAGGGATTGTATCGAATTGATTTTCATCCAAGTATGCATATTTCAAATCAGATAATCCACTGAAAGTAGGTAATTTCCCATTAAAACCATTCTTTTGAAGGCCAACATTTTGAAGCTTATCGAGTTCATTCAAGTTCTGAGGTAAAGGGCCCTTTAAACCCAAACCCTGAACCTGAATTTGGGTGACTCTATCACTAGAACAAAACACATGGGGCCATGCAGGAGGACCACATGGATCATTCCCTTTGGAAGGCCATTGCAAGAGCTCTGGATTCTCTAATCCATTTCTCAAATCATTAAGAATCTTGAAATCATTTGGATATGTAACACCAGAAACAACATTTACAAGAAAAACACCTAATGTACATAAGTATACAACTCCTCTATAATCAAAATCCATATATACATGCATCATGACAATTCAATATTATCATAAAAATCCATACTTTCCCCTCAAGAATTCTAAACCTTATCAGATGAACTAATAATCTTGAAAATGTTTACATAGAAAAACATTTACATAACTAGAGAAACCTCATAACAGAATTGTAAAATGGTACCTTTTCTTGGAAAAAAAGAAGAGAGATAATGTAAGTGAATTGTGGAACAGAGAAGAAGGAGAGCCTAGTTAGCTAACAGTTCTGGTGGTGCAGTGTTTTCACTCATTTACATAACCCTAAAGGCAAGTACAAATTCATGACACACTGTCTTTCTGTCTGTGCATTGATTTCTCACACTTCTGTTTTTTTTTTTTTTTTTTTTTACTTTTACTTTTACTTTGTCCTTTTTTCTTTTATGAATCTTTGTTTGGTTTTGCTAGTTGATTAAATGTGTGAATGGATGTGAGATCTTCAGTATCTTATATCTAAATTATTTATTATTTTAATTAAACTAATCTCATTGGACGGATTAATTAAAAAATATATATATATATATATATATATATATATATATATATATATATATTGTTGGAGCAATTAGACTCAAGATTCATACATAGTTACATACTACACCTACCAATACCATCACTAATAAATGTGTCATTGTTTGAGGAGTCAAATATTTTTTTTAATTTATATTTTTAAATTATTTTTTAAATACTTAATAGTATTAAGTATGCTAATTTATAACACTCCCTCCATTGCAATTTATGTTATAATCTTTCTTTTTTATTGAGTTCGAAAAAGAACGATTCATTTTTATACTTAGTAACAATTTAATTATAAACTTATTATTTTATTATTAATAAAATAATTTATAGCTATATAAATATTTAAAATTTATTTTAAATGATAATAATTTTTTTTCATTCTTAAATTTCGCGTACAATTAAATATTATCACATAAACTTAAACGGAAGAAGTTGTACTTTTTATATGAATTTTAATATATAAATTTTGTTTTAAAAATTGGAAATCTATGTTTGAATTCACAATAAAAGATAAGTAGGCGTTTGATCCTAATTTTTTAAACTCCTTCACGTAAATTAGAACAAAGAAAGTAATACTACTCCGTATGTTTTTTTATCATTACCCCTAAAGGATAAACAAAATCTATTTGTCGATTCCTCACAACAGAACTTTTATGTTTTTAGGCTTTATTCTAAGTGCAACTTTGTTTTTACGTGTTGTCCAAAAAGAAGACTCATATTTTTTTTATTGAAAGTATGTATGTCCTAGAGACAATTATTATTAGGGATAAATGTATTTGAATACATTCGTATTATTAATAAGATTAATATTTATGGCATTTGCGATTATTGAATTATTATTTGATTATTTGTAATTATTCATTAATGAGCATTCCTTGAGCTTACGTTGTCATTAATAGAGTGAGATATTGATGATAGAGCGTAACTCCAAAATAGCCTTGACTAATGATCATCGAGAATGTGATATCGATGATATGTTATAAGTCGACATGTGGTCTGCATCACATTCTTAGAGAATGTAGTATGTCTCACCTGCTACTAGTAATGATTACTAGTGATGGACACATGGATACTTTTGAAAAGTATTGGTATACCATGCTGATAAACTATTTGTTAGACATGTCTAGAATGTTATCAGCGTGTGGGATATAAAGGTCCTTTGACTTGAGGTCAATACGCACCTTGTTTATAGAGTAATATACTTTGACCGTGTCCTAAGCTTAAACTCCTTATAGGATAAGACACGGCTTGTGTTGGGTACATTATGATGTGAATTAATGTGGTAATTGAGCCAAGAATAGGATTCATTCCTCGATTGTATTCGAGAGAGCACTCAACTTCTCAGTGATATTAGGTTGACCAAGTCATTGGCCAATGCAAGAAACATATTTAGAATATGGTCTAGTTGTCGATTAATATAGATGAGATAAAGTGATCAAGCCATTTGGATAGACACATGGCAAATCCTAAGCTTGATCGAGTGTGTCGCGAATGAGTGGAATTTATCATCTCACATAAAGGTTATGTTTGCTGGATTCATGTAAACGTACTTCATATATTGAGTTCGTCGTACGGTGCAGTCTAAGAGTTCCGTATGGACCTTAATTGGATTAGTGTCGATATATGAAGGCCTATAGGGTCACACTATATCGATTGTCTCTTCGATCTAAGGGTGTATTGAGAAAATATTAAATATTCGATTTGAAATCGAGATATTTAAATTGATAATAACTATGGGATAATTTCTATTAGATGTAAATTATTTAATTAAATCAAAATTGGATTTTGGATTTAATGTGCTGAATATATATGTTAAACGAAAAATGGGAAACATCGTTTGACGTAAGGCGCCGCGGCGCCTGCTAGGCTGAGCCGCGGCGCCGACCCGGCAGTGAGCCCAGTCAGACTGGCCCACTGCACCTCGGTTTTGGGCCAGGCTTGGAGCCCAACCCTAATCCATTTTGTGACCTAAAAATCACTATATATACAACACTAATCTCTAGTTATTAACACACTAAGAACATCAATTCTATAAACTTTCTAGACTTAGAGTCTAAGACGAAACTCTCTCAAACCTCTGCCAAGATTTCCTGGCTTTCTTGACAGAGGAATACACCGTAGCATAATGTTTGCAGTGGAAGGACAGAGGAATACACCGTAGCATAATGTTTGCAGTGGAAGGATAGAGGAATACACCGTAGCATAGTGTTTGTAGTGGAAGGGATAATCGTGTGTACTCCCTAAGTAAAGACTCCAGATAATACAACTTGTAAGTGTTCTAGTTTTATGTTACAGGTTTTGATTGTCATATAACCATACTAGAAGAAATTGTTGGGATAAGTAGAATAAAATTTTAAACTTTCGTTGTGTCTATTTATATATTTTGAACCCAACAAAAATCCTACATTTATTGCATAATTCGTGAAGTTTATTCGATTTATTAAATGATGAGTAACGAAAATGAAATTTACACTTATCATGTGAAAGATTTTTATCGATGCTTTCACAATTGCAAATGATAGTGTGCAAACACACACATTAGTAATTCTTTTTATTTTAAATCTTTTTGTATTATTATTACTCTTTTCTTTAGAAAACACGTGGCATGTTTTGGGGTCAAAGGAAGAAATGGTGCTGTCGGTGCTGTGGGTTTGGACTTTGGATATGATGACGAGTTATGATGAGAGCAAGTGAGCAACATCCGACAACATGACCTTCTCTTTTTTGTTTTTATTTTCTGTCCATGGGTCCAAATTTTGAGGTGTCAAGAATTTTAGACTGGCAAGTTAGGGTAGATGTTCTCTGTTTGTTCTTTCTTCTCTTATTCCAAAAGGTGGAATCTCCCACCCAGAAACCCCCACACCCCGATCCAACAGGTCTGTAAAGGAGGTAAATCATGGTGACTATTACATTATTGGTATCTATTACAGTAGTTACTTTAGTTTCCATGTAAATAATACTCATATAAGTTACTTGTGTTATAGATATCATCATATATTGTGAATATTTATATTTAAGAGAAATATTATGATTAATTATTTTGAGACCAAGTTAATTTTTCCTATAAATAGATATGTTTCTCTCATTGTATTTTATCATTCAAGAGAAATAAGAACTCTCCTCTCTTTTTCAATAATATTATTGTTCTAGCTTTATTATTATTTTATAACACGTTATCAGCACGAATCTCTAATTTGTTAAATTAAAATTATTTTTCTTGTTAAAAATAACATGTCATCGGTGCACAATTGTTCCGATGGAAAGAAAGGTTGAACGAGAGGCATCAATTGAGGGTAAGTCTCCAAAAGCTAAAGTCAAATTCAAGATATCAAAAGGTAATATTTTTTCTATGTTACTTTAATTGTCCAGATGGTCAACAACGAGTAATTAAGTTTTGCAATGGACAATGTACAAATAGACTATTATATCTAGGTAACTATGGTGACTCATAATGAACATATTTATGGCACTAACTCTATGACTATATGATTATCAAGTGTTATGTACAAAATTCTTTTGTTAAATATAGTTCTTTAAGTATAGATGCATCATATAATATGGTTTATCCTTTTAGTAATTTATCAAATTATTGTTTATCTTTTGTTTTCAATTCATTTTGGAGGCCCAATATG
Organism: Anisodus acutangulus; assembly: GCA_029783415.1. Classification (NCBI taxonomy): domain Eukaryota; kingdom Viridiplantae; phylum Streptophyta; class Magnoliopsida; order Solanales; family Solanaceae; genus Anisodus; species Anisodus acutangulus. The sequence continues at coordinate 40,863,010 of CM056494.1, read as the reverse complement.
ACTAAGATTTACGTTTATACCACCCGAAGTGGTGATATTGTCATAGTCCGCTTAAGACTAAATTATGCTAATAACCATCAGAAGTGGTAATAATTTTTATAGGCTTGTTGTGATTACAAATGAATATATGTTAAAGAATAATTTTCTACATTATATACATGCCTCGATTTGCTCCTGAAGTAGTAATATCTTAAAAAGGTTCTAAGCAATCATAATTTGACATGGTTAAGGACACGCTCAGATGATTATGTTCCATTTTCGAAGAATGAGAATTTTTTTATAAATGTTATAAATACAGATTCATTCCCTGAAGTGAATGTAATAGTATATAGTAAAGCTTATAAATACGAACATGTATTTGGTTGTGAATTTATCATGACTCATCTCCAGAAAAGGTAGAATAATTCAGAAGAAATATTTTGAATATTATATGCTTTACTCCCGAAGTAGTAAACTCAGAAATCTGCTCCCGAAGTAGCAAATTTTGAACTCTACTCCCGAAGTAGTAGAATTTGGAACTTTACTTTCAAAGTAATAGAACTTTGAACTCTACTCCCGAAGTAGTAGAACATTGAACTCTACTCTCGAAGTAGTAGAAAATTTAAATTTACTCCTGAAATAGTAAAACCTTGAAATCTATTCCTTGAGTAGTAAGACTTTGAAATTTACTCTCGAAGTAGTAAATCTTGAAACTCCCGAAACGGTTATAAAACTCTGAAACTTTACTCCCGAAGAAGGAAGAATTGGTAAAATATCTGAGAAATATTTTGAAGTAATATCTTCTTGTGCTTGAACAAAATAATGAGCTATAGATGAACGTTGTGTTGGAAATTTACTAATGTGGAATTAAGTTTATCCCATTATTTATGACTCGAACAATTGGGGCCTCGCACGTCAGAAACATCTTTTCCACACACGTGCACACGTAGTGCCAAGTATCGCAAATTTCATTAGTGAAAGAGATATTGGTACGTAAGTAATACGTTTGAGACATAGAATGATGGACGGTTATTGGCCAAATGACAAGTATTCCACGTTGGTAAACGAAGGAAGAAGTGTAATATGAAACGAGTCAGAAATCGCCGCGGAGCCGTGAAGTGCCGTGGCGCAACACCGTTGGAGCAGCGACGCCGGAGTGCCGCGGCGCTAATTGGTGGTTGGGCTACTGGAGCCGGGGAGCTAATTCTCAGAGCCGCGGTGCTTCGGAGGCAGAATGCTGCGACGGAAAGATGGAAAGTTCTGACTTTTGGGTTGGTTTTGTAGCATTAAATCTCCATTATTTGGCAGATGAATTCAACCATTATTTGGCCGAATGTAACCCTTCAATAAGTGCCATTACATGGCTATTGAAGGGCATTAGTTGGATAGTTGAGGTGTCATTTCCTTACACTATAAATTGAGGCATTTGGCTCAATTGTTCAATACACTTAGAAATTTTCTGAAATCTTTTTCTTCCTCTCTAGCAAGTTTTCTATATTCAAAGTTCTTCAAGAGTAACACTTGAGTTTCCTTTGCTCATTTGTTAAGTTGCTGTTGTATCTTAGGAGACTATTGCCCGACAACGTAAAAGGATAAATACGAGGCAATCTTGTCTTAAAGACAGAGTGTCATCACTCGACTCAGTAAATCACAAGGAGTTTGTAATCGTTCTTATTTACAGTTTGTTGTAATCTTGAGTAGTTTATCCTTTCTAGCATTTATAATATTTACTTACTTCCCATTTTCTGCAATTGTTGTATCCCACAATTTTAAGACAAGATTGTTGTAAGTGCTTAGAAAGATGACTGGAAGAGAACAACTCGCTTCTGATACTGCTGCTGCTACTCAATGCAACCCCTTTGCCTTCCCCACTACTGCTCAAGGCACATCCAATGCCTTCACTACTTCTCAAGGCACATCCAATGGCTTCACTACTGCTCAAGGCACATCTAATGCCTTTCATGTTGCTCAAGGGAACGTGACAGTTCCTCCACCATCTGTATTTCACCATGAACGCCCAGAAACGTTCATGGGCTCCAACTTCAAGAGATGACAACAGAAGATGTTATTTTATCTGACTGTTATGGGAATGGCTCATTTTCTAACAGAAGATCCTCCACAAGCTGAAGATGAAGTAGACCATCAACCTAATGAAACGGCTGAAGGGGGCCAAGGTATCCATGTCGTTAATAACATGAAGATGGTTCTTGATGCATGGAGTCATAGTGACTTCATGTGTAAGAACTATATTTTGAACTGTCTTTCAGATCCACTCTATACGGTGTATTGCACCATAGGCACCGCCAAAGAGTTATGGAAAAACCGCAGAAGAAGTACAACGCACAAGATGATGGTACAAAGAATTCAATCGTTGGGAAATTCCTGAAATTTCAAATAGTGGATAGCAAAAATGTGATGTCCCAAGTCCAGGAATTCCAAATGATTCTACATCACCTGGATTTGGAAGGTATGAAACCAAATGAGCAGTTTTTGGTTGCATCACTAATTGAGAAGTTACCTCCCTCGTGGAATGAGTTTATGAGTTACTTAAAACTCAAGACAAAGGAAATGACCTTTGAGGAACTTATTGTCAAACTCCAGATTCAGGAAGATAATAAGAAGGCCTTGCCTAGGGGAAAATAACCCGCTGAGGCAAATACAAATATGGTTGAGGCCAAAGGGAACCCAAGCAATAAGCGCAAGTTCCAGAAAGAGGGCAAGACCCAGGCGGCGGAGAAGTTCAAGGGGAACTGTCACCGCTGTGGGAAACCTGGTCACATGATCAAGGACTGCCGCAAGCTCAAGACTGATCAACAAGAGAAGGCCAAGGCCAAAGGTAAGACACATGCTAACGTCGTCAAAGACACGCTTCTTAACGACATGATTGAGGAGTTCTCGGTGGTGGTGCTTGAAACAAACCTTGTTGAGAATCTCATACAATGGTGGATAGACACGTGTGCTACCAGACATATCTGTTCCAATAGAGATGCCTTCTCCACATATACACCAGTTACAAACAAGAATCTTTTCATGGGTAACAACGCTTCCTCTGACGTGCTGGGGGTAGGAAATGTAGTCCTGAAGATGACTTCTAGAAATGAGCTCACTCTGAAGGAGGTGATACATGTCCCTGAGATTAGGAGAAATTTAATTTCAGGTCATTTATTGGTTAATACTGGTTTTAGGCTAGTATTTGAGTCCAATAAATTTGTAATCACCAAGAATGGAACTTTTGTGGGAAGAGGCTTCGTCTGTGAAGGCCTCTTCAAAGTTAACGCGATGTCTGTATTACGTCCAAGCAAAAAAATTGAAGTTTTTTCTTACTTGCTTGAGTCTTCTAATTTATGGCATCATAGATTAGAACATGTTAACTACAAGTCCATCCAAAGGTTGGTGAAGTTGGAGTTGTTGCCATCTATCGACGTAAACCCTCAACATAAGTGTGAGGTATGCGTAGAGGCAAAACTCACAAAGATTTCTTTTTGATCTGTCGAAAGGAATACAGCTCCTCTAGAACTTATTCACATAGATATATGTAATTTGAAGTTTGCACAAACTAGGGGGAACACGTACTTTGTGACATTCATTATTGATAGCACAAAGTATTGTTACCTTTACTTGTTGAAAAGTAAAGATGAAGCCTTTGAAGCATTCCGATGTTACAAAGCAGAAGTTGAAAACCAACTAAGCATGCAGATTAAATCCATTCGTAGTGATAGAGGGGGAGAATACGTAGCGCTATTTGAGGAATAGTGTGCCGAATTGGGCATTGTTCATTAAACGACAACTCCATACTCACCTCAGTCGAACGGTGTTGCTGAACGCAAGAACTGCACGTTGAAGGGAATGATGAACGCTTTGCTCATCAATTCCGGTCTTCCCCAAAACATATGGGGAGAAGCTGTCCTTACCTCTAATACGATTCTTAATAGAGTCCCACATAAGGGTAAGGACAAAATTTCATATGAATCATGGAAAGGAAAGAAACACACCTATAAATACTTAAAAGCGTGGGGTTGTTTGGCAAATGTCGAAGTGCCCTAGACAAAGCAGGTCAAAATTAGGCCTAAGACTGTAGATTGCATTTTCATCGGATATGCAAATAACAGTAGTGCTTATCGCTTCTTATTGCATAAGTCGGATATTCCAGATATCCACGGGGGTACAATCATGGAATAAAAAAATGCTCAATTCTTTGAGGATACTTTTCCCAGAAAGAAAAAAGACATAACCTCTCGCAAACGAAGTTATGAACAAAGCTCTCAGGAACCAGGAGTCGTTGACTGCCAGGATCTAGATGGTTCAGATCTAGTGGACTTCAAAGTGGCCGAATATCTAGGATCTAGTGTTCCAGATTCTCAAAACTTGGAGACTCCAGAGATGGAACCGAGGCAAAGTAAACGGACCAGGAAGGATAAATCATTCGGTCCTGACTTTGTAGCTTATATGGTTGATGACGAACCAAGGACTATTGCAGAAGCATTGTCAACTCAAGAAGCACCATTCTGGAAAGAAGCTATTGAGAGCGAAATAGACTCCATCCTGCATAACCGTACTTGAGAGTTGGTTGATCTTCCTCCGGGAAATAAACCGTTGGGTTGTAAGTGGATACTTGTCGCACCCGTTTTTGACCTGCGGGGTCGAAGCGGAGTACAACATATCCGGTGATTCCTGGGTATGATTAAGGAGTCACCACCTAATTATTCTATGGTGAATTAGGACACCTAAATATTAACTAAATGCTGCAATATAACTCCAATTTTAAGGTCTGTGAAACTAATGAGACTCTAGGTAAGGGTTCTTTATTATCCTAAAGGGAAGGGGTTAGGCATCCTTTAAGATCCGCTAACTTGCGGTTATCCGATCAAACTCAGGTTTAATATTATACTACGAAAAATGCATGTTTAAAGTGTAAAGTTAAAAAGATATTTGCAAATAATTAATGAAAGGGATGCATGTTATACAAGTATTCATTTGTATGATATTAAGAAAATACATGTAGAAGTGAAAAGGTATGCATTTGTGATAATTAATAGTAAGGAGAAAAACGAATTACTTATAATGCCAAAGAAGTAATTTTGAAAATCATTTTTTGAGTTGTACCATTAATAAAGTGAACAGAAGATGATCAAAGTTTATTTTGAAAATTTTAAATATGCCTGATGAGCCTAAAAATAAATAAACTAGCGGAGGGTTTCCATGTTTGAATTAACCGGGCCTATAAGTAAATAAGCTAGCGATGAGTTTTAACTACCCTACTAATTATCCATTCATGGCCTAATTATTCTAAATATCCTAACAATCACACAAACATTAAATAATTATTACATGCCCCAAAAATAGAAATAACAGAATTAAAGAGTAATAATAAAAGGGACTAAGGCAGATAACAATGTCATCTAGCCCTATTTGTTTTGAAATCACGAGGTTGGAGAATGCAAGGAATGTGGATGTAGGTCTTCGCTTGACAATAATCATGATGAGTCTCACACCGAGACTCTTCATTGCTCCCGATGCATTTCATGTAAACGAAAGAAAAGAAAAGGATTAGTAGACAGAACATATATATCCAATCAACAGCTTGAATCCAACAAAGGCCCAATCGAAAACTGTTAGTACTACTGAAATCATGAACCTCATTTTAAAAAGAAATAAGGAAAGCAGGCAGGCCCAAACTCTAAAGATTAAATCTGGGAACATGCCCAACCCATTTTCAAATATCCAATTAACACATAAGACTGATATACATAGTGCGTTACAGATTTTTTGATATATTTGGAGTTATACAAGAGTAAACAGCCTTGATATACACCTCATGTATACCTAAGATTTTATACCTTATATACCTTAAAATACATCCTGATATACATCAGTTCACATATTTCCTAGGAGGGAAAACCTAAATTATAAATAAGCATGACATATGGCGGGACTGAATAAGAGGCAATAGATAGGATGCATACAAAATCACATATGTAAAGTCAACTTAACATGTCTTAAAGATCAATTAATCTATAGCAGTATTCCTTGGAAGGGTAGGTCCACACATATGCAGCATACAACAAGATGAAACTTTAGATCATAGTGAAGACAGATCATTTCTATGTATTCTAAAACATATGATGAGAAAATGAGCCATGATAAAATAATAAGATGCCAACACACGAGAGGATACCCAACATTTTTAATACAAACAATGAAGCTAAGTAGATGATCAAGTTCAGGTTTCAGACCTCATATATCACTAGAATAGACAAACAAGTCATACAAAGAGGCAAAAAGAAAGGGAGAAATGCTGACGGTATAATTGCATGATTTTGAAAGAGTGAGCCTAAACCAAACACTTTGGTGAGGGTCTGATTCATAAGATCAAAAGAGTCACAGTCACACATTATTCTAGGCCATAAACTTCCTAATCAATGCAAGGATCATGACATAAAAGTATATAGGTTTGATCAATTGCAAACAGGGGACACATATGGAACTAACCCATTAATCTTAAGAAGACACACCTACTCTCAACAGAACAAACTGGATAGGCAAACCCTTATGCAGACTAAAATTGTAATCAAAATGGCACAGAAATAAGGTAGACTTAGCAAGTACAATGCATTGGTCCAAACATCATGTGGACCATGAAAACATACATGCATGACATCAAACATGGTTTTAAAAGACACTCTATTCTGGCATAAGGACATCTTGACATTTAACCCAAACAAGACAAATACATAGTTAATTTGGGAAACAGTCAGGTATGCAGAGCCCTAGTTATGTTGTGTAATCCCTTAGACATAGGCTAAATATGCAGAGCCCTAGTTATGTTGTGTACTAAGCATAATGACACTTAGACAAATAAACCAGAGAACATCATGAGTCAAAGCTAACACATACATTGGGGTTAAACTAAAACCAAAACAAATAGGAGCAGACACATACACACTTTCAATTCAAACCTAACTCGATATACTAATCACTTGGAATATACATGGCATGGCTAATATAAACTTAAACTTATCATTTCATACCAAACAAATCTGATACATGATAAATCAGATACGAGATCCTAGTATGGGTAGACAAATTTCATATAATTTTGCCTAAAGCACCTATTTCATCTTAACATGAGACTTATATAAAAAATTATCATTTAGCACATAACATGATATAGTATGGTTCCTAAGCAAATAGAATAGTCATAGAGGACAAGTAGGGTGTATAGAATGGTCATTTAAATACAAAATTCTAAGTACACAGGGTCAGTAGTGACAATCTGGACATACAAAATCATCCTCACACAAATAGTCGATCATTATGGCCTTGCCATTACTTAATATGAGGCTTAGATGACTCAAAACAATCAAACACGATCATATATTCAGGACTGATCTAGGCTAGACATGATCTACCAACCATTCATGTTATGAAACATACTTAAACAAACACATACATCATATAAGATTGAATTTGAGTCTTAATAACAACACATTGATAATACATAAACTACTAAACAGACATAAACTGTCACAATACATTCGAACTATCCCTATTATAATCCTTCTAGAAGATAAACAAGTCCAGAACTCAAGCCAAATCAGGATTTTCACTTAATCAGTGCAAATATCAGATACTTATTTAAGTACAAGCTTACCAATAGGCTCAGATATAATCTAAATCAAAGTCATATAACCTTAGTAAGTTATAATCTCATTTTAACACATGGAATCAGATATACATGGCCTTAATAACTAAATAGCTTAACTTAATCATGATCAACTGAACAACACCCAATCTGACATGATTTAATCATACATGTTAAGCACACAATGACATACCATAACCAATTATACTAAAAATCTAAATCTTCAACTAAACACATCAAATAAAAATAAAAGAGAGGAATTCGAATTTACTGACCTCCTCTGGGTAGCGAACCGAGGCGTGTTTCGAATCGTTAAGTCCGCTCGGAGAAGTGTGTTTATGCGATTGAAAGGGACAAGAGCCTAAATGTTTTATGTCTTTGTCGAACCAGAAATGGGAGTAAAAAAAAACTTACAAAAAAGTCAATTTTTTTTGTTTGGCTTTTGAAGAACCGAGAGTTTTTCGTCCAAAAAAAAGCCCCTCCCAAATGGACTCCACATGCTAATATTTATAAGATGAACTTAGGGTTTGCTAGGGCTCCTTTGGGCGGGATTTTTAGGCTTTAGATTTTGAAATTGGTCAAACGAAATCCTTCAAAATCCGAACGTTTGATGGCTTTGCAGGCTTCACGTGATTCATAGCACGAAAATGGAGCAAACATCCTCTGTTCCATGGTTGACAAAGCTACAAGCTTTGTCTAGAAGATGAAAGGGGAGCTGCTGCTGCTCTGTTTTTTTTTGGGAAGGGTGAGAGAAAAAGAAATGGTGAGGGTTCGGCGGTGTCAGGGTAGGGTGGCGACGTAGGGGCAGGGGTGTAGGGGGTGTGCGGCAATTTGGGGGGGGGTCTGGGTGTGTGTGAGATATTTTTTAGGGTTTTGTTTGGTTTACAGGGTTAGGGCGATGGGTGATGGGCGGGTTCGGTGTTGGGCTGATTGGGATTTCTGTTGGGAAGTTTGGTTTGGGCTGTTTTGATGGGTTTGGGTATAAGAGAATGGGTCGGTCGAAAATAAGGAAGAGGGTTGGGTTTGGGGCCGACGGGTTTGGCCTTAAGGGGTGTTGGGCTGGTGGAAAAAGTAAGAGAGGGGGTTGGGCCGGCCGGTTGGGCTTGGGTTTTGGGGCGGTCGAATATAAGAAAAGGGGGGTTGGGCTTTTGTTTTGATTTAGGCTTGGTAAGTTAGGCCGAAAATAGGGGTTAATTTGTAGATGGATTTTGGGGTTGATAGAATGTTTTGGGTAGAAATAATTTGGGTTGGGAAATAAAGTGTGTTATGGATTTAAAAATATAAAATGGGTTTAATATTAAAAAGCTTTGAATAAAAAATGCAAAATTATTTAGAAAATAGTATAAGATGTGCTAATAATAAAACATAATATTAATGAAATGCTTAATGTTTAATAAAAAATAAAGAAATACGATGTCATTTTTTTTTTTTGCTAAATAAAATAATATAGAATATTACAATAGAAACTACGATCATGATTTAAAAGGCAAATGGTTGTAGATATACGAATAATAATAATAATAATCATAATAATAATAATAACAACAATATTGAGAATAATAATATATATGTATATCTATGCCTAGATGTATATATATAAAAAAATATTTTTGAGGTGTCAAAAATATTTAAAATTGCAAATAAATCGAAAAAGATGGGACAAAATTGGGTGTCAACAATACTCAAACGGATGTATAAAGCAGATAGGTCTATAGATAAGTTCAAGGCCAGGTTGGTAGTCAAGGGCTATCGGTAGAAGGAAGGCCTTGACTATTTTGACACGTACTCCCCGGTGTCTAGGATGATGTCCATACAAGTATTCATTGCGATCGCAGCGTTGCGTGACCTTGAAATACATCAAATGGATGACAAGACAATCTTCCTAAATGGTGATTTAGAATAAGAAATTTATATGGAACAACCCGAGGGGTATGTGGTTCTAGGGCAAGAGAAGAAAGTCTGTCGACTTGTCAAATCTCTGTACGGGATGAAACAGGCCCCGACGTAATGGCACGAAAAAATTGATAGTACTCTACTATCGAAGGATTTCTCCATTAATGAATGTGACAAATGTGTCTACACGAAATGTTACTATGACTCGTTCATCATGATATGCATGTACGTAGATGTCATGTTGATCACAGAGAGCAGTCCAAGCTTGATCCTATAGACTAAGAACATGTTGAAACGTCATTTTAGGGATAAAGATCTCTAAGACGTCTGACAGACTGGTCTTATCTCAATCTCACTGCATCGAGGATGTGTTGAGAAAGTTCGAGATGTTTGACAGTTCGCCTATGAAGTCACCACTGGATAGAAATCAAAAGCTTGATAAAAATCGTGGTGCACCCGTATGCCAGGAGCAATATGCACAGGTGATTGGGAGTTTGATGTACATAACAAACTGCACCCGACCTGATATTGCTTATGCAGTCAACAAGTTGGCTAGGTTTACCCGTAATCCGAGTAATGATCATTGGAAGGCGTTGAATCGGGTACTACGATACCTGAAATACACGCTAACTTACGGGTTGCATTATTCGAGATATCCAGCTGTACTAGAGGGGTACAGTGATGCAAACTGGATATCTGATATAGAGAACACCAAGTCCACCAGTGGGTATACATTTACAATTGGTGGTGGTGCTATGTCTTAGAAATCCTCTAAGCAAACTTGCATCGCCCAATCCACGATGAAATCAAAGTTTATCGCTTTAGACAAAGCAAAAGAGGAAGCTGAGTGGCTTCACGACTTCTTAGAGGATGTCCCTTGTTGGGACAAACCCGTACCTTCTGTAATGATCCACTACGACAACCAGTCGGCTCTAGAAAGGGCACGAAGTTCTATGTACAACGGCAGTCTCGTCATATTCGACGGAGACATAAGACCGTTAGACAGCTGGTCACCACGGGTATAATATCCATTGATTACATAAAATCAAAGTATAACATAGTGGATCTACTGACAAATGGCTTACCCAAAGATCAGATGTTCTGCCTGTCTAGGGGAATGGGCTTAAAACCCAAGCTATAAGGACCAATACGATGGTAACCCAACCTTACTGACTGGAGATCCCAGAAATTAGGTTCAATGGTAAAACTAAGCTGTAAAGGTTCAGTTCAGCGCTTTGGTGGAAGCATGAGCACTTCAGATAGTGATTTCTGTAAAGAAACATCAATCCAAAGCCAATCCCGCGATAGACATTAAGTGCTATCTGCAGTGTGGGTAAATGTTAAGTTTCCAAAATCTTTAATGATTCTCAACGGTTGAGGTTAGATTTGGGGAAACTTTTAATGGTTCCTAACACTTGTAAAGTATGGTATTCAACTATGGAAGGTTCAAAGCTGAAGCTACCTCTCCTGATGCAACATCGATTCGCTGAAAGATTGCTGGAAAAGGCACCATGTGAGTGCGCCAAAATCTCTTTCAAGAGGGGATTGTTGGAAATTTACTAATGTGGAATTAAGTTTATCCCATTATTTATGACTCGAACAATTGGGGCCCCGCACGTCGGAAACGTTGTTTCCACACACGTGCACACGTAGTGCCAAGTATCACAAATTTCATTAGTGAAAGAGTAATTGGTACGTAAGTAATACGTTTAAGACATAGAATGATGAAAGAAGTGTACAAAGTGTAATATAAAATGAGTCAGAAATCGCCGTGGAGCCGTGAAGGGCCGCGACGCAACACAGTTGGAGCCGCGGCGCCAGAGTGCCACGACGCTAATTGGTAGTTGGGCTACTGGAGCCGAGGCACCGCGACGCTAATTCTCAGAGCCACGGTGCTTCGGAGGCAGAATGCTGCAATGGGAAGATGGAAAGTTCTGACTTTTGGGCTGGTTTTGGAGCCTTGAATCTCCATTATTTGGCAGATGAATTCAACCATTATTTGGCCGAATGTAACCCCTCAATAAGTGCCATTACATGGCTATTGAAGGGCATTAGTTGGATTGTTGAGGTGTCATTTCCTTACACTATAAATTGAGGCCTTTGGCTCAATTGTTCAAGACACTTACAAATTTTCTGAAATCTTCTTCTTCCTCTCTAGCAAGTTTTCTATATTCAAAGTTCTTCAAGAGTAACACTTGAGTTTCCTTTGCTCATTTGTTAAGTTGATGTTGTATCTTGGGAGACTATTGCCCGATAACGTAAAAGGATATATACGGGGCAATCTTGTCTTAAAGACAGAGCGGCATCACTCGACTCAGCAAATCATAAGGAGTTTGCAATCGTTGTTATTTCCAGTTTGTTGTAATCTTAAGTAGTTTATCCTTTCTAGGATTTGTAATATTTACTTACTTTCCATTTCCTACAATTGTTGTATCCCACACGTTGTATATCAAGCACTTTTCTATTGGAGAGAGAGATACATACTATTCTTGTGGTATAAAAGTTATTGGACTGCGTACCTGTCGTACGTAAAAATATATTGATTAATCTTATAACATGTGGTTGAATTCTCCCATGGAGTACCTTGTGACAGATTGGTTGAGTAATTAAATTAAGATTGAATTTCTTTCTTTTATTTCTTTAGTCTCACGGACAAGAGCTTTAACATTTGGTTACTTGACAATGTTGCAATTACTGTATGGATCAATCCAACGTTTGACATGTGCTAGCTTGAATCATAAAAAATTTCTTGAAGGAAGTGATAACTATACAATTGTCATTTTGCTAAAAAACTTAGATATTAATTAGCCTCCCTGAAGAAGACGTTTAAAATACTGAAGTTTAGAACTTAACGTTTACTTTTCGTTCTTTATGAATTTAAAATTATTTTTAAATAGTCATTTGGTTACTGTTTTCTTTCATGACACCAGCAATGTCTAATTAAAATTTTCTTTTATGACACCAACAACATGTTGAACTCTGTGGAATCTAAGGGGAAGGAAGAGATGGGTGGTCTGGGAACAACAACGAGAGAGGGCTCGTAGCCCCCCCCCATCACTCTTCCCCACGCCTATTTGTTCACCCGAGATGCATAACTCTTTTTTCCTTTTTTGTTTGATTTGATATACAAAATCAATTAAGATCTACAGAAGAGCTAACTATTTATCAAGAAGATCATGTCATTAGTAGTGTCCAAACAATATGTGATTATTTAGAATAGATTAAAGGCTCATGAAGAGCTTATATACTATTATGTCATTCATTATAGATTGTAATATACAAAGTTGTTATGATCGAAACACAAGTTATAGTAAACCCGAAGTTTACTAAAGTAAATGACTATCATATTGAAGCTATAAATGATTGGAGGATTAAATATCTTTAAAATCATATTGGATAAGAAATATGTATTTGAAGGTTCCCCCTTTTATTCTCCAAATTGTATTACACAAATATAAGCATGATGAAATCACATGTCACGATAAACAAGAAGTTTATTGTACAAAATAGAATTCATGTTATAGTAAACCAGAAGTTTACTAAAACAAATAGCATGTGGCATGATAAACTTGAAATTTACTAGTATAATATTTTTTATTAGTCGGCATGAGCGATTTGGCCATCCTGATTCAAATATGATATGTAGATTGAGTATTTGACATTAATTGAACAACTAGAAGATTCTTCACGAATTTATTTTGTTGATTGTTCTCATGATAAGTTGATTACACTGGCTAATGTTGGGATTAAATTTCCTAAATTCTGAAAAAATATAAAAGGTGATTATGTGCCCGTTCACCTGTTATGTGATGTCTTAAATAGATGCATCGATAAGACGGTCACATTTGCATTTATTGTCACTCCACAGTTTGACATATGCAAAGTTACTTGCTCAAAATAATTGAGTTGAGAGCACAATTTTCAGATTATGTAATCAAGATAATTCATCTTGTTAATGCTGGTTTATATCCAAGTTGGTTTAGCGTTGAATGTCTGCAATAAATAGCTAAGCCATTGCTAATGAGAATAAAGCTTCATGTGTTGATTTGAAATATGATATATTGCATACAACGACGATTGTATGTTTCAGATTAATAAATTATGATAATTTCTCCCCTCATAATTGGTTCAAGGTTAGAAACCAAATGTTTTCATCTAATACTTTTTGTTGTGTGGTATATAATTAATGAATCTACCACGATGCACACAGATGAATTCCCCAAAGAAAGTGAAAATGTATGTTAGTTTTTCTAACATAAGGGGGGGGGGGAGAATAAACAACTAAGAAATATGTTGTGAATTATTACCAGTATGATCCTCGTTCAAACGATAATTCAACTCAAACGCTAGAAGCATTTTCTGACCCAACTATTTCATATTTCAGCTACAAGATGCTCATAAATGTCCCTGAAGGACGGAGTTTACAACATGCGTAAAACATTGTAGATAAATCGGTACCAAATGCAATAATCCTTGAAAAATGAGAGGATCAAAATGATCATAATAAGGAGGCAACGTGATCTTGAAGAGCCTACAACATAACACTTCATGAGGTTCAGGTACCTGAAAAATAATGAAGTAATAAGATCTCAGTAAGTTATGTCTAATTGCAAACAGATACAAAATGATATCTCATCGACGACTTTGATATAATATAGTGCGCAATATTGTATAATATTATGAGGATCTGAATTCTACGTCTCTTGAAGCATGTTGATGTAGAAATAATTATCAAATAGATGCATCTTGATAAGGGTAAATTTACTGGATCTGCCGTCCTGACATCAGAAGATGTCATGTAAATTAAATACTAAATGAAAATTGTCTTAGCCTATATATCTTACGTGATAAAATATATATGAATTTTTTTTGAAGGATTCAAAATGCCTGAAGCATATACAAGTTATTGAAAAATTTGTTTGTAATCCTTAAACGGATTAAATGAACTAAGGTTGATGTATTGAAATCACATTAATAAATATTTATTGATGAGGGGTACATATATGACTCTGTTTACTCTTATCCCTTTATGATATCCAATTTTTTTCATAATGTTGTGCAAGTTGTTGACTTGAATATTATTGGAGCTTTTGAAGAGTTTTCGAAAAGCAGTAGACTACCTGCTAAAAGAAGTTGAAATGAGAAAAAATTAGATTGGTCCTGAAGTACCATATATTTATTCCATTGATACATTTATTTATCTTGCTATAACTATGAGCATGATATAATTGCTTCCTTACATGGAGATACTGAACTAAGATCAATTACATATTGTCGATTTGATGAGACAAGTTTTTCAAAATTAGGGGGAGAGAATAATGAAATAAAAAGGGAATTTTTGTGGAATAATCCATCATTGTCTCATCTTGATCCACATGCTTCTATTTGTGAGCAGGAGGTCCAAAAGATTATTCTATTGTAGACAATAGCAAATCAAAGGTCAAACGCATTTATAGATTTGAAAGGATTACCAAATCACATATCCATGCAGAGAATGTCCCAATTCAGATTGATGTCCCTGTAGGACCATCTACTAGTGTCATAGAAAATGAGTCCAAAGCACGTCTGAAGCGTGATAGACCATTGAGTTCTAATGATCGGAATCCTAAAAAAAGAAAAATAAATGCTCAAGATGACACTAAGAAAGAATCTCATAAAGAAATTCAAGATTTGATCAATCCTGATATTCTTGAAGAAATCAATGAGTCGCAAACTCAAGAAAATGAAGAAATATCAATAAATTCAATTGATGTTAGGACTAATTTGAATCGCTTGAAAATAAATGTTGTTTGAAATGTGACAAAATTCCCACAACCTTATATGAAGATAATGCAACATGCATTGCTCAATTGAAGAGAGGATTCATAAAAAGGAGATATGATAAAACACATTCCACCAAAGTTGTTCTTCACACACAAGCTCTAAAAGAATGGTGATATCAACGTGCAACAGATTCATTCAAGTGTCAATATGACTGATTTATTCACTAAGTCTCTACTAACTTGCAACTTTCGAGAAGACGGTGCACAAGATTGAAATGCGAAGACTCAAGCATTTGGACTGAAGTTTTCATTAAGGGGAGTTAATACATGTTGTACTCTTTTTTTCGTATAAGGTTTTGTCCCAATGGGTTTTCTTTGTTAGATTTTTAATGAAGCAACCAAAATGTGTATTATTAGAAATGTGTGTTTTTTTCCTTCATTAGAATTTTTTCACTGGGTTTTTTCTAGTAAGGTTTTAATGACGCATATTATCTATCAAAATAGACATCCAAGGGGGAGTGTAATAGATATTATCATATATTATGGATGTTTATCTTTAGGAGAAATATTAGGGCTAATAACTTTGGGACCAATTCAATTTCTCCTATAAATAGATATGTTCCCCTCATTGCATTTCATCCTTCAAGAGAAATAAGAACTCTCTTCTCTTCTCTCTTTCTCAACAATATTCTTGTTCTAACTTTATTATTATTTTATAAAGATTTCTTTTTCGATTCATCCCTGGCCTCATTCAAGAATTGTTTTTGATCCAATCCGCATGAATCAATAGAAAAGGCAAATCCCTTATGATACACCAGATCAAAAAAATTATTTTGGAGATTGTGTAATGCTTACTCTCAAACTCTTCGTTTACACAGTAGTGATATTTTTTGTTTCTCTCTTCATCTTTGTAAATTTATATAAGTATTATTTTATGAAATAGAATGTGAAGAACTATTTTTTGGGGTATCATATAAAACTTATTAGATCAACTAAATCAGTCTATATAAGGGAAAATATTGAAAGTATGTATGTCCTAGAGACAATCATTATTAGGGACAAATGTACTTGAACACATTCGTATTATTAATAAGATTAATATTTATGGCATTTGCAATTATTAAATTATTATTTGATTGTATGTAATTATTCATTAATGTGCATCCCTTGAGCTTACGTTGTCATTAATAGAGTGAGATATTGATGATAGAGCGTAACTCTAAAATAGCCTCGACTAATGATCATCGAGAATGGATATCGATGATATGTTATAAGTCGACATGTGGTCTGCATCACATTCTTAGAGAATGTAGTATGTCTCACATGCTACTAATAATGATTACTAGTGATGGACACATGGATACTTTTAGAAAGTATTGGTATACCCCGCTGATAAACTATTTGTTATACATGTCTAAAGTGTTATCAGCGTGTGGGAGATGGAGGTCTTTTGACTTGAGGTCAATACGCACCTTGTTTACAGAGTAATGTACTTTGACACTGTCCTAAGCTTAAACTCCTTATAGGATAAGATACGGCTTGTGTTTGGTGCATTATAATGTAAATTAAGGTGGTAATTGAGCTAAGAATAGGATTCATTCCTCGATTGGATATTCGAGAAATCACTCAACTTCTTAGTGATATTAGGTCGACCAAGTCATTGGCCAATGCAAGAGACATATTTAGAATATGGTATAGTTGTCGACTAATATGGATGAGATAAAGTGATCAAGCCATTTGGATAGATAAATGGAAAATCATAAGCTTGATTGACTGTGTCGCGAATGAAAGGAATTTATCATCTCATATAAAGGTTATGTTTGCTGGATTCATGTAAATTTACTTCACATATTGAGCTCGTCATACGGCGCAATCTAGGAGTTCCGTATGTACCTTAATTGGATTAGTGTCGATATGTGAAGGCCTATAGAGTCACACTATGTCGATTGTCTTTTCGGTCTAAGGGTGTATTGAGAGAATATTTTATATTCGCTTTGGAACCGAGATATTTAAATTGATAATAACTATGAGATAATTTCTATTAGATGGAAATTATTTAATTAAATCAAAATTGGATTTTGGATTTAATGTGCTGAATATATATATATATATATATTAAATGAAAACGGAAACAGATTTTTACGTAGGGCGCCGCGGCGCCGACCCGGCAGTGAGCCCAGTCGGACTGGCCCACTGCACCTCGGATTTTGGGCTAGGCTTAAGCCTAACCCTAAAACATTTTCTGACCTAATTGTAGCTATAAATACAAAACTAAACCATTGTTATAATACACCAATTCTATAAACTAATTCTAGACTTAGAGTCTAGGACGAAACTCTCTCAAACCTCTGCCAAGATTTCATGGCTTTCTTGACAGAGGAATACACCGTAGCATTGTGCTTGCAGTCGAAAAGGGAATCACGTGTCCACCCTTTAGTAAAGACTCCAGATAATACAACCTGTAAGTGTTCATGTTTTATGTTACATGTTTTTTATTATCATATAACCATACCAGAAGAAATTGTTGGGATAAGTAAGAACAAAAAATTTAAACTTCCGTTGTGCCTTACTTATGTATTTTGAACTCAACAAAACCTTACAAATGTTACCAACCATAAAACGTGAAGTAATAATATAGATTTGTTAAAGATACTTAACAGGTCCACCTAAGATGACAAAAGCTACTCTCAAAAATCAATGCACACAATTTTTTGGTTTAAAATTTTAGAAAACTTTAAATACACTATTTCGTTCAATGATTTATTGAGAAAGTTTTTATCCAACTATAGTTATTGACGAAGGTATATATGACTCATGAGATATATGCACTTTTGATCCTAGATTACTAGTAAATTCTGATTTTGTTCTTTAATTTGTAGTAATATATGATTCATCGTATTTAATTTTTAATTAATTAAAAATATGTATTCTTTAAACTCTCAAATATACTATATTTGAACCATTTGTGGAAGTATATTACACCTAAA
Organism: Anisodus acutangulus; assembly: GCA_029783415.1. NCBI lineage: Eukaryota > Viridiplantae > Streptophyta > Magnoliopsida > Solanales > Solanaceae > Anisodus > Anisodus acutangulus. Next base: position 40,844,747 of record CM056494.1, on the reverse strand, counting down.
TATGGTATAACATAAGAATTTAAAAATAACACATAATAATAATTAAACAGGAAAATGACTAATAAATCTAATAAATTGTGAATATATATTACGGGTAAGTGCACTTTCAAGTAATTACGGGTTAATATCAAAAGCACGTAGGGACTAATTGTTAACACTCAAAAATAACTTACGTGTTTAGCCGAATTCAGTGACATCCGAACTGTTCCAGAGCCGAATTTACTCCTAGCCCTCGACTACAAGAACTTCATTGGCTACTAAGGCATCTTAGCTGAATTGTTAGTTAGATGTACGACTGAGACCCACTCAGATGCACACGCCTCAACGACAAAGTCAAAAGGGTTTCCGAACCCCTATAAGCGGTAACGACCAACAACAACTAAAAGAAAGGGCCATTATCCAATCAAGAGGAGTAGAGGGCGAGAAAATCGGCACCACCTCCCCCATAGCCGGCCATTGAACTTAGTGGGTTACTTGATGGCTGACATGGGGGAGGGGGGAGGGGACACATGGTTGTATAGTTATTTTTCCTTTTTGTATTATAAATAGGATCATTCTTTGTATATGGAACACACACAATCAATCAAACAACTCAAATTTTATCTATCTTTCTATCATTTTATTCTTTACTTTTACTGTACTCAGTTGTATTCATGTTTTTTACCTCTTAGTTTACTCATACCACTGTCCTAACGCTTTTTGGAGTAGTTGGGGAACCCATTGCTGAAAATTGAAGTTCCGTTTCCAACCCAAATTGCTTAAGTTAAGGAATCAATTTGTCTCCCAATTTCATCAGCCGATGCAACGACATATAGCAGAATTTAGGGCGAGAACAAATTTGGCATGCCCATTGGGACTATAGGTGAATTAATTACAAAGTTTGATTCTCCAGGTCAGGATCATTCTTGGTGTATGCGCCTAAGGTCCGGTAAGAAAATGAACCTCGAGTCCAGTCCACATTCTAAACAAAACCCTCTCAGAAGGAACAACGAACCAGCATCCTCCTCGGGTATGCCTACATCAGTTGATACCCTTCCACTTCCTCCATCAACCCAAGTTGTGGAAGAATCTAGCCAATCTGAAGGTTCAACCATAATGACCACGTTTTTTATTAGACAACAGATCGATTTGGGCATCCACGACATTAGTACCAAGTTTCTAAACAGTTGGCTGACATTGTGAAGCCGATGGTACATAATGAGGTTCAGCAAGTAAGGGAGATGGAAACCAACTGAATTCACCAAGGAGAATGTTCGGCTAGTTCTGTCATCCGTCTGACGAGCAGTGTTGTTCATCATGAGACCGTGACTCCCGGTGTTGTTGTTGACACCCAATTTTGTCCCATCTTTTATGACTTATTTTGCAATTTTAAACATTTTTGACACCTTAAAAACAATTTTAAAACATAGGTGTATATATATATATATATATATATATATATATTATTATTTTGCATATTTATTGTCATTTGCATTTTTTATATCAAAATCATACTTTCTATCCTAATATTATATATTATTTTATTAGTTTCACAAAAACGACGTCGCCTTATTATTTTTTATTTAGCACCAAACATTTTACAAATATTGTATTTTTATCATATTGTCATCTTTACAATTTATAAATTTTGCAAAGCTTCTTTTTATATAATAAAATCCCTTTTTATATTTTTAACCCATAGCCCTTCTTATTCCCCAACACAAAACAATTTCTACATAACCCAAAACAATACAACTCCCCCTTTTATTTTTCGGCCCAACTAATCACCCCACTTATCCCCTACCCGCAGCCCAACCGGCCAGCCCAAAACCGAAGCCCAACAATCATTTTTTTGTTTCCCTAACCAAAACTCAACCCCAAAAACAATTTCCCCCAAGCCCAACCGATACAAACACAAGCCCACTCACCCCGTCGGCCCAACTCCCACTCGACCCATCCATTTTTATTCCCTTATACCCAAAACCAAACGCCCCCACCCAAAACAAAAAATCCACAAACCCTAACACCCCTAACCCCCAAACTGGCGTCGCACCCGACCCCACTCGTCGCCGGTCACCTCTCCCTGCCACCACCGACCCCTGACACCACCAACTCCCCCCTGTTACGCTGACACCACCAACCCTTCGACCCATACCCTTATCCCCTTAAATCCATCCCAAATCATCACTTTATTTTGAAAATTCAAACTCGTTCTCGAACGTTTTAAGGGGGAATCCACCTATAAATACCCCATGTTGTTCTTCATTTTTGGAGAGGGATTTTTCGGAAGACGATTCCATATATAAAATATTTGTTGTGTTCTTGATTTTAAGCATTTGCCTTCTTTGTTGTTCAAGAAACAAGTCCGAAAATAAGTCCAAGGTTCAAAGAAAAGGGGTGAGTTTCGTTCTTGAACTTGGGGTTTTAAATACTTCTATTTTTGCCTTGTAAGCCGAATCCGAAAATCTGCTTTTGTTTTTGTTGTTGTTCTTCACTGATTTCGGGTCGGGTCGGGTCGACCCGATTTGGACATATTCCAGATTTTTGCATTTTTGTACATCTCTTGTTGGTTATCTGAAATTGCTGAAAATCTGATTCGGGTTTGACACCTGATTCGGGTCGGGTCACTGACCCGGGTCGGGTCGACCTGGTTCGGATATTTTCCAGAATTCTTGCACTTTTATATCTTGTATGTTGGTTATCTGAAAATCTGAGAAGAATTTGATTCCGGGTTGAATCTTTTATTCGGGTCGGGTCACTGACCCGGGTCGGGTCGACCCGGTTCGGATATTTTCCAGAATTCTTGCACTTTTATATCTTGTATGTTGGTTATCTGAAAATCTGAGAAGAATTTGATTTTGGGTTGAATCCTTGATTCGGGTCGGATCACTGACCCGGGTCGGGTCGACCCGGTTTGGATATTTTGCAGAATTCTTGCACTTTTATACCTTGTATGTTGGTTATCTGAAAATCTAAGAAGAATTTGATTCCGGGTTGAATCTTTGATTCGGGTCGGGTCACTGACCCGGTTCGGATATTTTCCAGAATTCTTGCACTTTTATATCTTGTATGTTGGTTATCTGAAAATCTGAGAAGAATTTGATTCCTGGTTGAATCTTTGATTCGGGTCAGGTCGATCCAGTTCGGATATTTTCCAGAATTCTTGCACTTTTATATCTTGTAGGTTGGTTATCTGAAAAATCTGAATTCTGATTCCGATTCTGGTCACTACTTCGGGTTGCATTTCTCGGGTCGTTCATCCAGGTCTATTTTTTTTAGAATTGGGTCACCCATTCTGGTCACTGCTCAGAATCCGGGTCTGATTTTTCATAAACACTTCTGAATCCTATTTCGGTTTTGAAATTTCAGAATTCGGATTGGATACTTTAATTGCTCAATGTTTGTTTCTTTGACACTGTTATTATTGATTGAACTAATACCACATTCTCTTTGTAATTATATTGATTTGAACATGATACTGTTTTGATTTATTGATTTAACATTGCATTCGGGCCAATGAAATTGAATTTGAGGCCGCGCCCCTTCGGAATTGCCCCCCCCCCTCTGTTTCTGCTTGTTGCCTCGGTAAAATTTACTGATTTGAACAAATACTACACTTAGGCCGATGAAATTGAAATCGAGGCCGCACTTTTTCGTTTTCTGTTTCAGCATTAATTCTCTGTTTCAGTTTTGCTGTTTTGATAATTTACTGATTTCTGTTTCGGTATTATTTTATTGTTTCTAAACACCGCATTTAGGCTGATGAAATTGAATTCGAGGCCGCGCTTTTGTTTCTCTGTTTTCAGTTTACTGTTTTAAACATCCATGCGACGGATATCTTCTTGTTTCTCGCTTTTACCGCTTTGAATCGGCAATCGCTTTTTCGCTTTCGCTTGTCGCCGTTTCAGACATCGCTTTATCGCTTTAAACTAAACACCGCGTCTTTTCGAAATTGGCTCTTCGCTTATCGCGCATCGCCATCTGCCGCCATCGCTCCGATTTAATTTTGCTGATTTGAACACGATACTACACTGGCCGATGAAAAATATCCGTCGATTTTGAGGCCTCCACAGTCGTAAAGACGGAAATATAACTTCTGGGCAAGGATGAGACTTAAATCTTTTTATTTCATCCGAGATCAACATGTTTAGTAGGCGGGGCGACTAAAATAACCAACAAGTTATATGTTCGCAGCCACGATGTGATTATAATAATCTTTTCTTTTTCATCCGAGAGACCAACACGTTTTGTAGGGGAGGCAATCAAAATAACTACCGAGTCATACGTTTGCAGCCACGACGTGATTGGAATGGTCTTTTCAAAATTTAAGTCTGAGCCCTCCGTGACCAAAACACTCATTTGTTTTGGAAACGGATCCGAAGTTATTCGTATTTAACTGTCTCTAACCGTTTGTTCTTGACAGCTTGCACGGAATAAAGTAAAATAAAGTCAGATGTTCCTCGGAGTTTATTTATTTTATTTACTTTCTTTTAATTCAGCTTTTACCCTGCTCTGTATTGTAATATTATTTATCGCACTTATGTAACTATTGAAATGCTTAGAATAGGCAAACTTAGAATTAATTCATAGGGTAGTTAAGACTTGAAACCCGTCGCTAGCTTATTTATTTGTAGGCTCGGTTAAATTCAAACTTAGAAATCCTTCGCTAGTTTATTTATTTTTAGGCTCGTCATGCATATTTAAAATTCTAAAACAACTTTGGTCATCTTTTATTCTCTTTATCAATCATACAAATAAGTTTATCTTTTTTAATTTTTGCAACTTAATGATTTCCGAAAGATTTACTTCTTTGGCATTATAAATAATTTGTTTTTACTCTCAATTGTCAAATACATATTTTTTTCCAACTTTACATGTATTTCTCTTTAAATACCATACAAATGCATACTTGTACAAAAATGCATTCTTTACTAAATATTTGCAATATTAGTTTAACTTTCTATTTTAAAATTGCATTTTCCTTAGTACAATAATTAACCTGAGTTTGACCGGATAACCACAAGTTAGAGGATCTTAAAGGATGCCTAACTACTTCCCTTTAGGATAATAAAGAACCCTTACCTAGAATCTCACTAGTTTCGCAGACCTTAAAATTGGAGTTACATTGCAGCATTATTTTATTTAAGTGTCCTAATTCACCGTAAAAAATAATTAGGTGGCGACTCCTCAATCCTTAATTTACCCAGGAATCCCCAAATACATTGTGCTCCGCTCCGACCTCTCGCGGGTCGGGTTAAAAATGGGCGCGACAGTTGTTCCTCAACCGTATGTGCATAAGCTAGTGCCCACTCAGGCACAACCGATAGCGCACCTAGGAATACAAGCCCAATCGCCTGGCAACCAGCACACTGCATGGTCGCCGCCGAACCTTGGGGGCAAAATATGCCACTTGACCAAGCGAGTTTGTAGTATGGGCAAATCGGAGATCAGTTCAGAATCCAAGACACTTTGGATTGCCGTACGTTTATAGGAATGGCCCTACGATGCATGCGAACAATGTTGGGCAGCCGATGGCCCCTGGCTATGACTTAGCTCAGCTATCTGGTGACGCTGTTTATAGCGGAATACCATTCCAGCAGTCATTGCCAGTACCCAATCCATACCTTCCAGGAAACATAAATTTTCTAAAAACGTCCGACGTCCGAGGAGAGCAGCCATGGAACACCGTTCCACCTTATCCTCAGGCTCTGTTAGCCGTTCCAGGAGCTAAGGTTGCAAGCTTTGGTGGCCATACCCAACAACAGCCATGGGGCATTACCCACCTATTGGTAATGGCCAGCAGACCACCTACAACCTTCAAAACCCTGTCAAATAAAGTACAGAATGGAGGCCGCCAGTGTATAACGCCTACCAGCCGAATCCAGTCGAGAATCGGCAGGGGACGTCACAACTGATAAACCCGAAAATTATTGCTAATACCATGCGGACGTACTTCAGCATCCAACTGAAACCTTTGTACAAACCTATTTATAAGAAGCCTTACCCCGATTGGGTAGATTGTATAACACCTTTGCCGAGGGGCTTCAAAACACCGGAGTTTTCCATCTTCTCTGGCGATGATGACAAATCCACTATCGAGCACATCAGTAGATTTACTGCCCAATGCGGTGAGGCTGGCCAGAATAAGTACCACAAGTTGCAGTTATTCCCTCTCTCTCTAACGGGAACAACTTTTGCATGATACTTCTCTTTGGCTCCTGATTTCGTGCAGAGCTGGGCTGACATGGAGGGTTGCTTCCATGATAGGTTCTATTATCTCCAACCTCAAGTTACTGTGACTGATCTAACGAATCTCAAACAATAAGTCGATGAATTGGCTGCCAATTTTATCGAGAGGTTCAAAAAGAAGGTTGGGAAATGGTGCATTTCCCCGAGTCTGAGTGTGCCCACATGATAATCAATAATATACACCCTCAGTTAAAGGAGAAGTTGGTGGGACATTCCGGCTTTGACCTGAGCCAGTTAGCCGAAAAGGCTTGCCAAATAGAGAAGTACGTCCAGGAAAAGGAGCGAAGAAGAGCCAGCCAAAATTGAGGCTCCCACTAGGTATCCATCATTGAAGCGGATGAGTCCAACTTAGAGTCAGCCGTTTGCATGGCAGACGTAATGGTGGCCGAGATTGTTAGGGGTAAGGTTTACTCTTGCCCAGCCTTGAAAGTCGTAAAAGGCAAGGAGACGAGTTCATCCAATGACAGGGTCGGTTACTCGTTTGACATCACGAAGGCAGATCAGATCTTTGATCATCTGCTCAAAGATAAGCATATTCGGCTGCTTGATGGTCATAGGATTCCGCCTGCCGAGGAACTCGAAAATAAGAAGTACTGTAAGTTGCATAATTCATACATTCACTCTACTTCTAATTTGGTGGTCTTCAGAAAGGCGATCCAAAAGGGCGTCAAGGAGGGGAGGTTCAAGCTAATCGATAAGAATATGGCTGAAATATCCATTGATACCGATCCCCTTTCCTGCGGTACCAATATACGTGGTATCTTTTGCTAAGCCCGATGAGTCAAGGGACACCAAAGGGAAATAACCGATAAAAAAGGTGTGGGTCCCAAAGAAACCTACCGAAGGGGAGAAAGCCACAAGGACCTCTATGTTCAACCGGTTAGGCAGCCTACATGACATTCGTGATGACTGGTAGTCAGCTTGGAGCAGTTTTCATGACCGCCCTGAATAATCGAGGGACATTAAATGAGAACTTCAGGAACAAACCATGAGGTTCAGAAAGGTCCCTATCGACGCCAGACATAGGTCTGGGGGAAGTACGGATGCCAACCAACCGACAGCCAAGCATGTCTCGAATAAATGAAGAACCACTTCCTAAAATAGGGAAACCGTGTTTCCAGTGGCGGACGGGTGAGTAACGCGTAAGAACCTGCCCTTGGAAGGGGAACAACAGCTGGAAACGGCTGCTTATACCCCGTAGGCTGAGGAGCAATAGAGGGCGATCGAGTTTAACGTAAATGAGGGTGTTTCATCCTTAAGTATCATGGCAAGAAATGAGGACCATACGAGATCTCGAAGAATGACAGCCGCCAACACAGAAGAAGGGAAGTGGTCTGTCAATCAAGCTCACAGAAAGAAAGAGGCACCACCAAGGCCTTGCGTAAGATGCAACAAACATTGCATCTAATTTCCAACACCAAGGCAGCAAAAAATTAGGAGATTCCTGAGTCTGTCGTAGCCGAGGCTATCGAGCGGGCTTTCAGCTCAGTTGCTTCATGGGCAATGTCACCTGAAGGAGAGACGTCGGGTCAACCAGAGCTGGATGAACAGACTATCGACAACCCGACAGAGGAGCCCCGGCAAGAGAACATGGCCCCGGATGGACCTTTGACCTAGGCAACCCCACAGATCCTATAGAGGATTCAGTCAGAGGATCCCCAGCTGATCCCCATTTGTCTCCAGGAAATGGAAGATACGAGCTCCTGGTCAGCCGAATTGAATAAAGGAAGGGACTCCATTATCGATTTATTCAGTTAAGACCTGGTTGATGAGATGTGGGCAGACATTGAAATGATCAGCTTGATCTCATGTGAGTTCTAGGCCATCCGCTCTGCGCTGGATAGCCTAGAAGGTGATGTTTGCATAAATGACGCAGAATGGGCAACAATAGCCGATACCACGACTAGGGACTCTTTGAGCACCGCATTTGGCACACCCACAAAAGATATTGTTAAACACCTCAAGCCTCTCTATATGACGGCGTACATCAACGGCAAAACCATTAGCCAAGTGTTCATCGACAATGGGGTTGTGCTGAATGTGATGTCGCTGCTTACTTTGAAAAGCCTCAATCAAACCAGAGAAGATCTCATCCCAACTAAAATGAAAATGGCTAGATTTATGGGAGAGGCTTCTGAAGCTTTGGGGATTTTAGTGGCAGAAATCACCGTGGCTCCCAAGATGGTCAGATCTGCATTCTTTGTGATAGACGGCAAGCCGTCCTACACCATTCTACTGGGTAGGGACTGGATTCACACCAGCCGATGCCTTCCATCTACCATGCATCAAAATCTCATCTTTTAGGAAGGAGACAAGATAGAAATCGTCTCACGGATGATAACTCATTCCAACCAAGGGTTCAGATAATAGAGGTTGTCCTCTATTCACCCTATGTGGCTCCCATAGCCGTCACAGAGCAGTATGAAGAAGGATCTTGGGAATCCTATAACCTTACCTCACGAGAGTTTGAAATAAAATAATTAGTCAAACTACAGCTTACCTTGGAGGATTTAAATGGTTGAGAAAACCCAAATCATACGTGATATATGGCATCGGCTGACCACCCTAAGTTCTAAGGCAAGGATAGCCGAGGCATCACAGATGGGAAACCAAGACATCGAACCAACGCTCGCAGCCGATGAAGTTGAGCTGCCGATGGAACTTGAATCGCCCATAAGAAGGACTATGCCTAGTTTTGAGTCTCAAGATCCTTTGAAAGATATCAACTTGGGAACTGAAGAAATCCCTCGGCTAACACACTTTAGTGGTTTGCTGAAAGAAGAAGACAAACAAGGTATAGTAGCCCTTCTACTGCAGTATAAAGACTGTTTCGCATGAGATTATCATGAGATGTCTGGGCTGGCACACACTTTGGTAGAGCATAGACTGCCAATCAAGGAGGGTTTCAAACCCTAAAAATAGCCGCCATAAGGTATCACCCTCAACTGATGCCTCAAATCAAAGCCGAGATCAAACGACTGCTGAAATTCAGGTTTATCAGAACGACTAAGTATGTGGAATGATTGGCAAACGTCGTACCAGTCAAGAAGAAGAATGAGAAGGTTCAGGTATGTATTGATTACAGGAACCTAAATCTAGCCACTCCTAAAGATGAGTACGTCATGCTAATCGACTCAGCGGCCGCTAATGGTGTATTGACCTTCATGGATGGATACTCTGGCTATAATTAGATATCGGTAGCCGAGGATGAAATTCACAAAACCACCTTCAGATGTCCAGGATCATTGGGCATTTACGAGTGGGTAGTTATGCCATTTGGTCTAAAGAACACTGGTGCCACTTATCAAAGGGTAATGAACACCATCTTCCATGACTTGATCAACAAGACTATGGAGGTTTACATCGATGATGTAGTAGTGAAGTCTAAGGACTTCAAGGATCATTTAGTCGATCTTGAACAAACATTAAAAATGATGAGGATTCATAATCTCAAAATAAATCCAGCCAAGTGCATGTTCGGAGTATCGGCTGGCAATTTCCTTGGCTTTTTGGTACACAAGAAAGACATCAAGATAGATAGTAACAAAGCCAAGGCAGTAATGGGATCCGCACCACCCAAGACAAAGAAGAAGTTACAAAGCTTATTGGGAAAGATCAATTTCTTAAGGAGGTTCATATCTAACTCGGTTGGCAAGATGAAGGCTTTCTCACCTCTGCTCAGACTTAAAGAGTCAGAAGAGCTAATATGGGGTCCGGAACAGCAAGAGGCCTTTGATCAAATTAAAAAGGCCTTAACTACGCCGCCGTACTGGTGTCTCCCGTGCCAGGGAAGCCCTTGAAATTATATATTTTGGCTGTAGAATTATCTATCGGCTTCTTGCTAGCACAGGAGGCCGATGATGGAACTGAAAGAGTGGTTTATTATCTTAGTCGAATGCTCAACGATGCTGAAACTAGATATACTCATTTGGAAAAGCTTTGTCTGTCTTTGTTCTATGCTTGCACAAAACTCGAGTATTATCTAATACCTCACGTTATATATGTTTTGTGCAAAGTTGATATTGTCCAGTACTTACTAAATAGACCTGTCTTGCAAGGTCGATTAATGAAGTGGGCAATCAAGCTCACTGCATTTTCTCTCGAGTATAAACCACTCAGGGCCGTCAAAGGGCAGGCGATAGCCGATTTCTTGGCAGACCACCCCTGTGTAGATGCGGAGGACCCATGCGCCCCTTCTACCGCATATATGGATGTCATCCATTGGACACTGACTTTTGATGGGTCAAGAACCCAGAAAGGAGTTGGAGCCAGGATAACGATAACTGATCCTAGAGATGAAATATGGAGGTTCTCTTATCGGTTAGATTCTGACTTGACAAATAACCAAGCCGAATATGATGCTCTCATCATAGGACTCAAACTCCCAATCTCTATGAAAGCAAAATATATCAAGTTTCGCAGAGACTCTCAGTTGGTTATAGAGCAGTTGGCCGGGGAATATGACTGCAAGGATCCGAATTTATTAGCCCGTTACGAGATGGCTAGCAGGTTACTTAGTAAGTTCGCATCATCTACACTAAGTCATGTTCCCAGAGGCATGAATGTTGAGGCTAACGACTTAGCGCAAGAAGCTTCTGGCTTTAGAAAGTCTCTACTCACTTTAAAGTATGACGAACTGCCAGCCAAAGTGTTAGCCGTGATTAAATCAACTCATGGAGGCAGTTACTAATTTACTACCTAAAAGATCCCTCTAGTTGCAAGGACCTCAAGGTTAAAAGAAGAGCCTTGAAATATGTGCTCCCTGACGATGACCTCTATAAAAGGAGCGTGAATCAGGTACTGCTCAAGTGTATTGCCAAAGCAGAGGCCTTGAAGGTCATGAGAGAGGTCCATGAAGGAGTATGTGCATCACGCAGAGCGGGGCCAACGATGAAGTGGCTGATCTATTGCCACGGCTATTATTGGCCTACTATCACAACTGACTGCTTCAAGTATGCAAAAGGATACGAAGAATGTCAGAAACATAGACCAATCCAATGGGTACCAGCCGAGTTACTGCACTCAGAAGTAAAACCTTGGCCCTTCAAAGGATGGGCTATGGACCTCGTCGGCAAGATTCACCCACAATCGGCTAAAGGCCACAATTTCATTATCGTGGCTACCGATTACTTCACTAAATGGGTATAGGCTCAGCCGATGAAGAGGGTCCACCAGACAGATGTCATCCAGTTTATCCAACACCATATCATATACAAATATGGTATTCCCGAGATGATTACCACCGATCAAGGGACGATGTTCACTGGTTCTAAGGTGGCAGCCTTTGCTGAGAAGTTCGGTATCAAGATAATCACATCTTCACCTTATTATGCACAGGAGAATAGGCAAGCCGATACAGCCAACAAACTTATTATTGACACAATTAGTAAAAACGTAGAGGATAAACCAGGAATGTGGCATCTTACTTTGGATGAAGTCATTTGGGCGATCAGGAATTCTAAATCTACAGCTATCGGGACGACACCGTATCGGCTAACCAATGGCCAAGATGCAGTGTTGCCGTTGGAAATTAATGTCAAATCATTACGGGTGGCCAAATAAAACTCTATAAGTTTAGAGGAGTATCAACTGGCCATGCTAATGGAGTTAGACCAGCTAGATGAAGATCGATTGATGGCCTTAGAGAAAATAGAAGTCGGTAAACGTAAAATGGCTAAAGCATACAATAAACATGTTAAGCCTAAGAGGTTTGCCGAAGGAGACTTAGTTTGGAAAAGTATTTTGCCAATTGGGATGAAAGATCGTAAATTCGGCAAATGGTCACCAAATTGGGAAGGGCCTTTCATAGCAAGCCAACGGATCACCGGCAACGCATATCAACTAATAAATATGCATGACGAAGAAATGGATAGGAATGTAAACGACAAGTATCTAAAAAAGTACTATCCTTCGATTTGGGGCATGCATGAATAAATGACAGCCACAGACAGACTGTCTAGTCACACAAAATAAGCTAATTCCCTCCGATGAGAGATGATGGCTAAATGACAGCCACAGACTGACTGCCTGGTCACAAAATATAAAGCCATTTCTTTTACACGCCTGTGTCGTAAGGTTGGTCGCACTGCTCAGGCGAAGACCATCCCAAGTGGTCAAAGATAATGACCCATCAAATCTGCGGGGTTTATTCTAAATTTACTTAAGAAAGCCTAGAGCAATGCTGAAGTTAAAGGGTATGGATTCTCACATCCAAGTAAACCAAGCACAAAAATAGAGGCGCCGCACATACCCGAGCCCGGCGCTACAACGGAAATCAAATTCCGATAGTGCGGCGGCATCAAAAGGACCCAAGTGCCTCAATTCGGCTTCTGTGACTAATCCCACTCGGTCCAACCAACCCGAATAATTTGTCCAAGTACGAAGGTTAGCCGAACAACGGTCGTCGGTGAACCAGTTGTTCATCAACAAAGGCCAAGGCGGGGGTCAGATCACTATCGTCTAGAATGATTTTTCCTGATCTCCGAGATAAAACAGATGAAGCCATGGTTTTCAACTAAGAAAAGGGCCAAAGATTACGTGAGAAACCTATGGGGGGATACCTTTCCTCAAATAACCTGCAGAGGCGCGACTGAGATTAATTTATTATTTTCAAAAGCGCGGCCAAAAATCATCAGAGCCAATTCATGGTAATGAAGACGCCTCGGTTAAAGGGGAAACACATCTCAAGAAGTAATCATCATTGCACACACTAGAGACGAGACGATTTAAGTGACATGCGCGGCTGTCAGACTGAAATGATGGCTACTCTCGGATACATCAACTCAATAGTCACACTCGAGTTAATGTAGGGGGCAATTGTTAACACTAAAAAATAACTTAAGTGTTTAGCTGAATTCAGTGACAGCCAAACTGTTCCAAAGTCAAATTTACTCCTAGCCCTCGACTACAAGAACTTCATAGGCTACTAAGGCATCTTAGCCAAGTTGTTAGTTAGAGGTACGACTGGGACCCACTCTGATGCAAACGCCTCAACAACTAAGTCAAAAGGGTTTTCGAACCCCTATAAGCGGTAACAGCCAACAACAGCTAAAAGAAATGGCCATTATCCGAGCAAGAAGAGTAGATGGCGAAAAAATCGGCACCACCTCCCCCATAGTCGGCCATTGAACTTAGTGGGTTACTTGATGGCTGACATGGGGGGGACACGTTTGTACAATTGTTTTTTCTTTTTGTATTATACATAGGATCATTCTTTGTACATAGAACAAATACAATCAATCAAACAACTCAAATTTTATCTATTTTTCTATCCTTTACTTTTATTGTACTCAAATGTATTCATGTTTCTTACCTCTTAGTTTCAGGGACGAAGCTAGCCAATTTTTTCTGAGGGGGCTAGTACTATATTATACAAATTTTAAAAAGTAGGCAATAATTTAAATTCTAAATAACATAAATACAAATCGTTCAAGAATAATGAAAATATAATCACATTTTTTCTCGACGAGATTTCATAGTCTGAAACCGTTGCATAACGGCTTCGTTACTGATCTCATATAAAATTTCGTTCTCAATATGAGGTACTAATAAATCATTAATCCAATCATCCGATATTCGATTTCGCAGTCGATCTTTGATGATGCTTATAGCATAAAAGACTCTCTCTACACTTGAAGTAGCAACTGGCAAAGTTAATGCATGGTAAGAAGCGTGTAAACCAAAGGATAGATTACTTGTTTTTTGTTTCCACCATCTTCTTTGCAAGATCTCCAATGCCAACAATTTCTGAAAATTCAATGCTACTACACATATCAATAATATAAGTCTCAAGTTGATTATCAAGTAACTCTAGATCATATCAATAATATAAGTCTCAATCTCTATGATTAGCATCGTAACTCCATATTGTTGGTCGCTTTCTAGGGTCTGCCGGGAGATTGTCGAAGTCAATTTCAACATTTGAAGATCTCTTTTGAGCATTTGATTTAGAAGAATCAACCATTGCAGACTTTCTTTTATGAAATTTCTCCATCAATACAATCTTTAAATCCACAACAATAATGTTCTACAAAAATCCAAAACTATATGATCATATATCAAACACTAATTACTTCAAATAATAATAAATTTGCACTAAGTAGGGTTCACAAAAAATAACTATTATAATGAAATTGAATAGACGATGGAAAAATCTTACATGTACTAAATAAAGATGAGTAGCGCAAAAACCAAAGTCTTGAAGAAGATCACAAGAAAATAACCGGAAGAACTGAAGAAGAATTGTCAATTTCTAAGTTGGTCTCGAGCGTGAAACCCTGAAGAAGACAAAGTGTTTTTTTATATATTTTAATAGAGAATGACAACGCTATTTTTTAATCAGCACATACGCTGACTTTGTTGTGTATTCATAGACTAGTACTTTTTTTTTCTTTTGTTGGGCTTATGGATTTCATTTTGCAAATTTATTGGGCTTGGATAATTTAAGAGTAGCAAAAGGTTGGGGGCTAATATTTTTTGGGAGTGGGACTTTTTAGCAATTGTTAATATAGTAATAGTAATTTGTCTTTTGTTGGGGTCTATAGCCCTAGTGGGGCATGTGAGGCTTCCTCCCCGCTTAGTTTACTCATACCATCGTCCTAACGCTTTCTGGAGTAGTTAGGAACCCATTGTTGGAAATTAGAGTTCCATTTCTAACCCAAATCGCTTAAGTTAATGAATCAATTTTCTGCCGATTTCATCAGCCGATACAATGGCAGATAGTAGAATTCGGGGCGAGAACACTAATATTTATATTTAGAAGTTAAAAATCTTTTAAAATTTGATTATTAGAACTTTCCTTATTTGAATTGCGCACCTAAAATTTAGGAGCTTGAAATGAAGTAAAATTATAATTATTAATTTTTTCTTATTTAGTTTATATATAATATAAAATTTATGAAAAAAAAGTTAGTAACACGTACAGGAAAATTTACATTATGAAAATTTGGAATTGTTTATGGTACTGGCATTCAATTACTTTCCATCTAAAACCCCTATTCTTATAATTTAGTTGTCAACTTTGTTTAGGAGAGAGTTAATCGTCTTCGGTAATAACAATTTATTAGTTTCTTATATTTATTTTTTTAAGATTTAAGAAATAGAGTTGTTATTTAGTACTATTTTTTTTCCAGATTTTGGTGTCAAATAAAATTCTATTAGGGTTAGAAAAATGCATTTATACCTCTATAAAAGAAGTTTATTGATCGGTGAAACAAAAAACCCTCCTTAAGAACACGTTTGAAAGTCTTTTCTTTTGAGATTGTGTTCTTTTGTAATTATTTAATCTTTTATAATTTGCATAGATTAAAATTGCATATGATTGATGATGTGTGATTAATGATTTTTTTTTATTGATTGATTCATTCATGCTACAAATTCTATTGCTCCATTCTGCTGATTTCTTCAGCTTTGTTACCTAGCTCGAAGGTAAAAAAGGTCAAAGTTTTTCGGTTTTAATCGTTAAAGGTATTTATTAGTTCACTTAAACGATTTTAAAATTTATAATTTATCAACATGTGCAACACACGTATACTAAAACTATCATTAAGGATTAAGGTAAGGGGCCTTATTCTAGAGCTGCCCTTGATTTATCTGCATCACGTGCTCGTGGGACAAAAAAGGAGGACATTAGTTCTCAAATCTTGGTCATTCAGGCATATCCCGCGATTTACTAATAGTAGTGTTGAGGGATCAGAACTACTATCTCCAGGAATAGTCTGGCGTAAGCCGGGAAGCTGGATATAAAAAAAAGAGGAGGACATTAAATATTAATCGTTGTGTACACTCGAATATGAGTCTCTAGAGGTAATATTTTCCTTTATGTATCTTTGTTAGGTTATTATTATTGTAGATATCTTGATGAAAAATGAAATAAGAAAGAGGAATATACATCCCTCTTTACTTTTTCTAGCAATAAATCTTAGTAGTTATTTTTATTATTGGTGTTTTCTTTAAGATACCAAAAAAGAAAGAGAAAAATAACCGCAACAAAAGAGATAAGTATATCGTTATCCAATTATCAATTAAATGTAAAGTTTTCTTTCCAGAGATATTATAATAAGTTAATAACATACATGACTTATGGAAGAATGGTTGAGGGTAAATTTATATTTAATTTTTTATTTTTGATTGGGGAGAATAAAGAACGTCAGTCATAAGAGAAAACAAAATAATTATTAAACGTATAAATGGTAATATGTCGATTAACTTTGAGTAAATTATGTATATCTATGAGGGGGTTTTGCTTTTTCCGGAATTAAGATTTATTTGTTCTATATAAAAGAAACTTACTCATACAATCTAATAGTCACTTTATGCAATTCTACTAAGGAAATGTTTTACGCAACTTTGTTTATGTTGCGGATCGGCATAATTCATCGACTCTATCTTTTGAAAAATACTAAGAGATTGTATTCAAGATGACTGTGACAATTGATTTTTTTAGTGATGATTTATTGAAAAATGCAACTAATCCTTGATATCGTGACTTGTGAGTTATGAAATTAATTATTCTATATTTGTTGATAATATTAGTCGAAAATATGAAATACATAGTACAAGAAAGTGATTGTCTCACCTAGCTTATTGTTTCATATTGAAAAATCTATGTTATAAACACTTTGGACAAGGCGTGCCTAGCTATTATTTGAATCCACCTTTCTGCAATTAATTTAATTTCCTTAATCACTTGAATTTTTTCTCCAACATTAATTTCATGTATCTACTTTGATTAAATAGGCACATCCATAATTTTCTTCTTGAATAAACTTGTACATGAAATTTTAATCATATCAAGTTTAGTGGATCTTTGAAGTATAATTTTGACATGATACTAATTAGAGTTATAGATAAAGACTAAAAATCATACTCCTAGAAGAAGATTAATTATACTAAAAGTGGTTATTTTAAGTTTATAAACATATAATGCGGATCTCTACTAAATAAACATGAAAGCAACTAATAGTTAAATAATAAAATTCCTCGCTAATTCTATTTAGCAATGAATTAGTAACGAATTATCAAAAAAAATCTTAGCTATGTACAATTTAGGAACGGATTAATATCTAACTTCGTAGCTAAGTACAATTTCTTTATAGTGTTTGTTGTCAAATGAAGTACGCGATTTGATCACGCGCAAATCGCGTACACTATAACTAGTAAGAACTAAAATTAAAACTCATCAATAACTGAAAAAACAAAAGTGATGTTAACCCCATATTGTTTTTATATTATACACTTTATATTAAGTTTTACATAGAACAAACATCACACAAGAGATGCTTATTTACTCAGTAACGTAATAATAATATTCACTGTATTTCAATTTAAGTATTAACTTCTCCATAAAACTGGTTCATTAGCAAATTAATACTTAACTAAGAATGTAAATTTTTGCAAGGATTAGAGAGTAAATTCAACTTATTAATCCCCTCCACCTTTAGAACTTGAGAAACAATAATATTTCAGTTTTGGGTGGAACATAAACCCACTTGACCTCAAAGTCTATTAGCCAATCATTGCAGGATTTTTAAAAAGGTAAAATTGACCCTTAATTATATGGATTTGAAATAAAAATAAAATGTCAATATACAAAAACCACAAGTTAAAGTAAAATATTTATGGTTGCAGTTATAAGAGTACTCCACTTAAGAGAAGGACAGGTATACAAAAGTTTGAACTCCAAGGAAAATATTGCATAAATCTTATAATTTGTTTGAAATTAATTGAAAGAAAACATTTAGACGAGAAATAAATGTATACTGTTTCTCAAAAGCAAAACGACTAGGGAACTAATTTAATCTACTCTAAAACATCTATGAAGTTGACATACTAGAAGTGGTGATTGAATACAAGAACATTATGGAAGAAATCACTTGAGTGCAAAAGATAAAATATTTTAAAGAAATTACCAACTTCTATATATTATCTTTCTTAGATTAAAATTCTTTCTCAAAGTAATGCTTTTTTTGTTCAAGTATTTTCACCGTTTTCTTCTTTATGAAACTAATTCAGCAGATTGAGGCAGTTATAGTATGTGTATAGTGGGTTCGATTTAATTCAATAAGTTTAATACCGAGCATATGTATGTTTTGAGTGTATGAGAAAAGTTACTACTCCTAAACTTATAACAGAAGTATTAAATCTTGAACTCAATTTAAAAAAAAATACAACATGGTCATTGATAAAAAACCTCTAAGGTTACACACATAAAATATAAATTTATATCTATATTTATATATAATATAAAGTTAGGAATAACCAATCATATGTGACACCTCTCTATGACCAATGATCCTATTTATCTTTTTTCTTTTTTTTTTGACATTTTTCTCTATCTTTATTATTATATAAGAATAAAATATGTCGATTAATCATATTCTTTAATGTGAGACTTGAGGAGGCTAAAAACTCTTTTAATCCTCTGATTTCAACGTGATAGTTAATGCATGTAATAATTTTTTCATCTTCTCCTCTCTCCCACTAGCAGATTTTAATTCTAATATTAATTAATAAGAGTTAATCAAAAGTTATAATTTATTGTGTTAAAGTAATATTAATTCAATCTTCTATCTATATAATAAAGCTAGGCAAAGGAACATTAATGTGACATCTCTCTTTGGTCAATGATCATATTTATCTTTTTTCTCCTTTATTTGGGTTTTTCTTCCTACTTTCTATTTAACTTATTGTAAGAATAATTATCTCAATAACTTTAATTTTTTATTATTTCCATTTCCTATGATTAATGTTCATTATTTTGTGTAATAAATGTGCAAATATTACTCCTATGATGTTACAAACAAGTCCACTAGTCACATTCTTAACCAGTCATTTGGTAATTGTGATTGTTTCGGTTACTTCTTTTTTCTGAACATATATGTGTTGTGTTGTGTTATGTTATGTTGGTTGATTTTCTGGTGATGAATTGGAGTATTTGCTGAATTGCATAAAAGGTTCACCTTTAAGTTTTTATGTTGTTTACTCATTTAAGTTTCACTTGTAGGTACCTATTTGGCACCTGAGGTTTATAAAGATGAAATATTTGACCGGAATGTGGATATATATTCATTTGGCATTGTAGTCTATGAGGTATGATTTCTTTTTGTCAGATTACTTCAATTCATGTTGTAGCTTAATTCAGAAATAGTGTAGAATTCTTGATTTCCCATTTCGGTGCAACACTTTGTGATACTTGGATGATCTTATTTTTTAAGAATGCAAGTTTTGTCCTCTCTATTTATCCAGATATCGGCCTATCAGCATCCTGGAAGAATGAAATAACTTGTGGCTCTTTTCTTTCTGCTCTTCACAATTTAGGATATCTATTTTACATTCTCAATAACTTTACCTTTTATTTTCTTTTCATTTTCTAAGATTAATATTCATTATTTTGTGTAGTTATGTGCAATATACTCCTATAACGTTACAAACAAGTCCAACAATCACATTCTTAATTCTATTAATTATTCTTACTCTCCATTCTTATTCCATTTTTTTAGGAATTAATGCATATTGAATCATTTGTAATATGAAATATACTCTTTAGTGTTTTTGTATATAAGTCAAACAAAACTAGGAGAAATGGGTATTTGTACATGCCATTTTTTCTTTTCTTCCACCTATAATTGCCTCCTTCCCTTCCTATCTCAAGTAGCTATTTCTCCCTTTTGTTCTCTTTTAATTTTTACTTTTAAATGCATTTTCGTTCTTACTGTCTTTTGTTTCTTAATTTAATACTCAATCCGTCTCAATTTATGTGATATAGTTTGATTCGACAAGTTTAAGAAATAAAGAAAGTTTTGAATTTTGTCTAAAATAAGCAAAAGATATTTGTGTGGGATCATCTCGTTAAGCGTAAAAGGTAAATGTTAAAGTTAAATTGTTGCAAAATAAAGAAATGTATTATTCTTTTTGGGACGGACTAAAAAGAAAAGTGTATCACATAAATTGGAATGGAGGGAGTAATTTTTTTAGTGATTTTGATATGACAGCCCTTTGGGTTGGTGAACATAAGAAAACAAGGAAGTAAACAGTGATGAAGTTAGCAAAGAGGAGGCAGAAGCAGGAACGGGGAAAATATTTATTTGAAAAATTAAGCAATTCGAATCATAGAGTATAGATCTTATGTAAACTACTCGGAATAACAAATTGTTAACAAAAGATTGGGTATAGTATTTCTTCAATTTTTCCTATTTCTTTTTATTTCATTCTTTTAGTCTTATTTTCTTCCTTTATTTAGAGAAATGAAAAATGTGAATCTTGTGAAATATAAGTATTGAGAAATCATACTAAAAATATAATTAAGAAAAAGAGGAAGAAGAAAAAAACAATCACATCTCAGGTTCATACTTCACTAATTTTAACATACCATCTTTTGTTTTTTCATTAGATTTATTTTTAATATTTTACTTTTTCAAATTCACATATAATGATTTCTTATATAAGTTTTTCCATATTTAGTTTAACCTAAAATATTTTTCATAAACTCTCTTTTATGAATATGTGTGAGTTCCCTGAAATTTTATTTTAGTTCTTTTTATAACCGCGCGAAGCGCGGACAAGTACACTAGTATATAATATAAAGCTAGACATATATGTGACACATCTCTATGACCTCCAATGATATTTATCTTTTCTTTTTTTTTTGACTTTTTCTCCTATTTTGTTATGTATCTTGTAATAACATTAATTGGCTATATAATTAATACTCCACTTCTTCCTATTCCTTTCAGATATATGTTACAATAGAGAATAGAGTTGTAATGTTTATTTGCTGCAATATAATAAACGGTACCAACATAAATGAAAAGGACTACTTATTGCAATTACATTCACAATGTTCACAGGTTGATGAAAGGAAAAGTTTCAAGAATAACAGTTACTGTTTCAACCTTTCAAATTCCTTAATTATGAAAGGAAAGATTTTCAAAAATCTTGAGGAGTTACTAGACTTATAAATACACCACAAATAGAAATATGTAATATGTGAACCAAATTTCCTCAAGTAGCTAAACCTTTCATGAATTTTTCCTTCAAGATGCTTTTTTTTTTTGCTTCATATCGCCACCAAAAAGGAAGGCAGAAAATTCATATATGTTACTAATGAAGTTTCAGTCTTCTGTTTTGCGGGATGTGGTCTCAGATTTAGTATTGCTAGGCTGAAAGTTATATGTTGATTGGGTATGTAATTAAGCATTATTCTTACACTAATAATTAGACAATAGATGGATGTGTCTCATGGGAGAGGCATGATGATTCTATGAGTAAGTCAATACTTTATAGCTTTATGCATTTGTTGAAACTATGTTAAGTTTTTCACTCATCAATAGAAAAAATGCTAAGCTCTTCTATGAATATTAGCAGTCTGGTTCCAATTCCTTGCTCTTCCGACGGTTAGAGTCGGAGAAACCTTCTGCCAAGTGGTCATCGTGGAAAAAGTTAATTAACTTACTCGGCGCCAAATTACAAAAGTCTTTTTCATATCCTTGAATCAATATATATGGAATAATTTATAAAATTATCACTTAATAATTCATTAATAATCTCTTTCTCTCCATCTTCCAATATGAGTTCTTATTTAGATATCAGTCTATATATTTTAGGAGAATCAATATCTTTCTTGATGATACCGATTACTTTCATTTTAGCATTGTAATTCTTGTGGGAAATTGATTTTATTTGCTTTCTGATCCAACTGATGTTGCCAGAAAAAGATTTGAGGCTAACAAATTTGTGTTATATTCTTATTCCTCTTTTCTTTTTATTTTTCTCCATCTTTATCTCTTACTGTTCAGTATATCTACAATTTTTTGTGCTTTTTCAGCATGTTAGTTCTACATTTTGTGCATTTATATAGTAAAATGTTATTTCCTTGGTCAAAATATTACTCCCTTTCTCAATTTATATGAGGGGTTCGGGCCAAAATTGTTACACCTCAAAGTTTCCCATGCCAGTAAGAGCGTAGTTGACCGACTTGAGCCCCGGCAACTCGATACCCTTCCTAAAGGTCATGTATGACTTATATGAGTATTACGAAGGTATACGGAAGGTTGAAAGTCAATTGGATTAAAGGAAGTACAACCCGACGAAGATTGACGAAGTTTCAACGATACGCCATGCGTTTTGTGTCACGGATGTGGCCGCAGATCAGGGCCCTTTTTCCCACCACCTCACTGCCACCATATGCGACCTGGCCGCATATGTGAGGCGGTTAGGTGGCTATTTAAGCCCTAAAGTCGGCCAAATTTAGTCCTTATCTCATTTTCAACCCCTTACACACTAGACACCTCCCAAATACTCTCCAAGACCCTCTCCACCATTTGAAGAACACTCCAACAAGTATCCAAGGTGATTTCTCCTTCTAAGGATCAAGAATACCTTGAATTCTTTGTTAACTAGCTCGGTAAAGTTGTGGACTACGTTGAGAGTGAGTTGAAGGTTGTTGTAGAGAGCTTCTTGGCTGGTTAAGGCAAGGTTTCATCCCTTCTATGTGTTATTTAAATTCTCCTACTTGTCTTGATTGATTGATGAAAGTAACTTGGGAATTTGAGAGTTTGATAAATATGATCTTGGAAGAACATTTCTTGTTGTATGAAAGTATGTCAATTATTATTTGGGATTGTTAATTGGGATTGAAAGTAGATATGGGTGTTGAATCATGTTGATAAGGTTGTGAAGTTGAGGAAGAAGGTTATTAAAGATGGTGGTATTAAAGTGAGTAAGGATTCATGGTAGTATAACCCTAGAACTTTACGTATGCAAGTTGATCGACGAACTGCCTAAGTGAAACCTTTTCTTGGATGTAAGCTTGATATTGATACGAATCCCTTGTTTAATGTAGATACTCGTCCACAGTACGTGCGAGGCCCCGCGGAATGCAACTGGCTCCATCAACAAGGTATGTTAAGGCTCACTCCTTCTCTTGTTGGCATATTTGTTGAAGTATCGACGTCCGCTAAGAGATATGTTGTTCTTTACTCTTGAAAGGATCCCATGGTCCTGTTTGTCTCTCATTGGTTTTTTGATATGTAGGAACGTTATGTCTTGACCTGTTAAAGTTCATATGAAAAGAATGGAAAGATTACAACCTTTGTTGGTGTCACGAAGGTTAGGGATAGAGTATCATACCCCGTTGGCTCTTATGAATAAGTAGACATGGAATGGTAGGTTGTCATTATAATGATAGTCGAAAGTATTGAGCTTTGTTGGCTCTTATGCAAAAATAGAAATGGAATGGTAGGTTGTCATTATAATGATAGTCGAAAGTATTGGGCTTTACTCTTGATGGATTAGAGCTCGGGTCTATGGCTCTTATGATGAATGTATTCATGTAAAAAGAATTTATGTAGCCTTAAGATGAAGTGAGAATCGTCAATGATAGACCTCAAGCTCTAATTAAGAAAGTAACGATATTACGGATTGTGATAATTGTATATCTCTTTATGCATGTATATACGTATGGAATACCAATAGGGGTGTGGACATAATAGTATGACTTACCACCGGGCGGCAGTCAATTGGACAGACAAGAGTTACCACTAAGCTATAGCCAATTGGGTAGACAATTACATACCACCAGGTTATGGCCGGTCGAGAAGACATATATTCACCGCCGAGCAATGGCCGACTAGGCAGATATGCGTTATACCACCAAGCGATGGTCGGTTGGGCAGATGAGCACTGTCACTGCAGTTAGGCACGATAACACCGAGTCCCGTATATGGGTCGGGTACGACCGAGTCTCTTCTTAAGGCCGAGTACGCTATGATATTGACTATGTTTGGAAAGATATGTATCCACCACCGGGCTATGACCGAATGGACAGTCGTACAGTTACCACCAGTTGGGCAGTTACATGTCTTTGGATACCACTTGCTGGGCAGATATGTTATTTACTACTAGTTAGTCAGCTAGTCGAGCAAGTACATCCAGGGTGTTGATGTAAGGGTATAGGTAAAGATATACAATAAGCGAGATCTTGATAAATGTTGTAGCCTCAACGGTATGCATAGACTCAGGTTGACTCGAACCTCCCTTTTCTTTTCTTATAATTATGCCTTATCATGTTTTATTTTCGCCTTACATATTCAGTACATTATTTCGTACTGATGTCCCTTTGTTTGGAACATTGTATTTCATGCTGTGCAGGTTCAGGTAGGCGAGGAGAGGACCCGCTACGTAAATCGTGTGCAGATATCAGTGTTGTTAGTGAGCTCCATTTCCTTCTGGAGTATTGCCGAGCGGGGCAGTGTATATATGTCTTTTGACACTTTAGGTGTGTCGGAGGCACTGTCTCAACTTATATTTTGCGTTGACAATCGCCTAGAGGCTTTGTAGACAGATCATACGTTGTACAGTTGTTCGATATGGCCTTGTCGGCCTTAGTTGTATATATTTGTTAGGGTGGTATCTTCTGTGTGCAAAATTTTATGTCAAGTATGTTACTGGTACTATTCTAAGGCCTCATCGGCCCAGACGATGGTATATTGTGCAATGATATCCAGGTGGTTCATCAGGATCATCCAGGCGCCGGGTACCGGCCACACTCCCCCAAAGTTGGGGCGTGACAAAAATAATTTTTTTTTTTTTTTTTGATATTGATTTTTAAAAATAAAATATACATACTTAAAAGTTACACGAAAAATATTATAAATCAACATAATCAATGATTCACATGTGAAAATAGTTTGAGAGAACTGTAGAAAAAACATTGTTTGACTTATGAAACAGTAATATCTTCATATGAAATGAGACGGAGTACTTTGGACGAAATGCGCGGATTAATGTCTATACCTCTATTTTACTTATCTATGTCAACTTTTTTTTTTTGTATTTTCCAATATTGTTCTTCCAAAAACTGTAATTGTTGTATTTGTAAGAGAAATATTTTTTTATGACTGCACGAATCGCGGGCATGTAAAGTTGTAAACTAATTTTCAATAAGTCTCTGACCCTGGAAAAGAGGGGAAATTAATTGTTGTAGCACGTAGGTTGGACCATTTGTATTCAAATAAAGTCCACCGATCACGGGCTGCACGCCTCCTTAGCAAATTGATAAAATTCACATTAAATATGGCTTTTTCTAGTTTGCATTTGAAGCTACTAATAATTAGTCAACTTTCGTCATCAAATAAATTTGGGAAAAGGGCCCAATTTGCCTTCGACTTTGCAATTTGCTTCAAATTTACTGTTTATTAATACTCTCTAAGTGTACTTTTACTTGTTAACTATTTTAAAAATAAATTTTTATTTTACTTATCACTTTTTGCATATCAAAGAAAGACAATATTTTTTCCTGTTTTACCCTTAATTTATTTTCTACCAAGAATTCTTGAAATTGTAAGTCAATTTTAGGCTTTTAGCTAACCAATACTTTGTATTGGGATTGACACACCTCTTTATTAAAGAGATGGATGAATTGTAAAGTGCTACTAATATCTATAAAAACTTAATGTTGAACTTTGAAACTTCATACTAGCTCTAATAATTACCTATAGAAATTTGTTTTCAATTATTGAGTTTTTTTATCAATTAATAGGGGTATTGTGGTAAAATGTCTATATCAATTATTGTTTTTTAAGAGGCGTGAAAAAAATCTAAAAATGACAAGTAAAAGTGAACTAATGGAGTAGTTGAAATAAAATATGCATCTTCTATTATAATATTGATTTAATGTGCCTTTATTTATTAAAAACAAAAGTTTTCAACATATAGGCCTTTTTTACAAGGAAAAATAATTAAATTTGTCATTAAACTAGGTGAGATACAGATTTGCCACTGAACTTTGTGAAATTATCCAAATTTACTTTCTCCCCCATCCATCATCACTCTAAATCAATCACCAATAGTCCTCTCTCCACTCTCAAAACACCACTTTAAGTAAGACCACCATTACTCCACTCACCCCACCCACACCCCCACTTAGCCCCAACGACACACGAATGTAAAATACTATGAGAAAATAATCAAATACATCTTTTCACCCATAAACTTGCGATTGTAATTATTTACCCCCTAAATAATAGGGGTGAGCACGGGTACAGGATACCCAGATACCCGACCTGAACCGACACTAACGGGTAGGTTTCGGGTAGATATATTGTAATAACGGATAGGGTCCGGATAGTAAAATTAGGAACCGATCAATGTCGGGTCCGGTTCCGATTTCGGCAAATAGAGACAGGGTATCCGGACCCCGGAACCTATAAAATATTAAATATTTTTACTTTTTTGAGAAATATTTGGACCACTTTTAACTTTCTCCAAAATTATTTGCTCCACGCCTGCACATTGATTTTCCCCACCCCAAGACGCAAATATTTCAATTTTTTCACCCCTTTATTCTAGAATGTTATTTGTGCCCTAAGAGAAAACACATAAAACTCTCTCTATAACAATGACGTTTTAGCTACACCACCGAGCTTCATCGTCCTCGTTGTTGAAGCTTTCTCTCAGGTACTTTCATCGGTGTCGTCGTTGAAGTTTCACCTTTGCCTCTTTCTCTCCCTTGGTTGTGTTCACGTCGTTCATAAAATGTATCTGTGTTCATATCTAACTCTTCAATTTCTTTTTAATATCCTATGCTTCGCTCGCTAAAGTATACTCATCTTCAATCCGTATTACTTTTTTTATTTGAAATGTAAATCTATTTTTAAAATTTGTGTATATTTTTATAGCTGTGAAGATGAAATTTAGGGATTTACTAGTATAATTAAGCTTTTCTTTTGTATCGAAGAGCTTATGAATACAAAAATAAGTGTAATTCAGATATTTCCAAATTTATTTTGAAATCAACACATTCAATTAATTGAGTGTCAAATTTGGCTTGCAATTTTAGGTTTTGGTTACAGAATTAGCTTTTCTACAATGAATAAGTTTTCTAAAACTTCTTATAAGGGTACTAAAAACACCGATTGCTGGCTAAAAAACTACTGGATGAATTATTTTAGAACGCTTTTTTTGATTCTCATAGGCTAAAAAATTGTTGCTCAATTTGTGTTTTTTTATTTACCGGGTATCCGGGAACCTACCCGGAACCGCAGGGTCCGGGTAGGTTCCGGGTAATGATTGCTACGGATAGTAAATTTAGGAACCGAACTTTTATCTGGTAGGATCCGGGTAGTTAAAAAATGTTAGGGTACCCGGACCCGCTCACCCCTACTAAATAACTTATATGTGAATAAAACTCAATCTTACGTTGCCCAGACCAATCTTATAATGGGCTGTGTAGAACACTCTTCGGCCACATCAGCAATTGATTTTTTTTGTTTGTTTTGGTATTAAATTTTAAATTTGAACTCACTTTTCTAATTTTTTTTATATTTTTCATTCATTGTTTTTCTTTTTTAAAATCCACAATTCGAATTTTATATATATAAAAAAGATCTTTTCAACCCTTCTTCCTCCATAAACCCACATTGAGCTTCTTTCTAGTCAGTTCGTTCAACACAAGGAGCTTCATTGATTTCGATTTTTTTATTAAAAAAAAATTGAAAGACACAAATTCTAAAATCATACCCAAACCAAAGAAATACTAAGCTATTCAAAGAGAGAAGGGATTTCTTTTCTAATCAATGTATTACATTTCTCCCAAAGAAAAGGGACAAAGAATTACAAAATCCCCACTTAAAAATTTAACCATACTTTGAGAAATTCATTCAACCAGTTCATTGTGAGTCAGAAATTTTAAAAACTGAATCAACTTGGTCCAAAGATAAGATTTTCTTTACCAAATTCCATGGATGCCTTTGCTCTAATCTGCCTATTTATTTAGTATAGTTGAGATTTACAACTCTGAAGACTCATTATTCTCTAAATATGTTGCCAAGAATTAAAAAAAAAAGGGAATTGAGGTGGGTATGAAGATCTGAGTTTTTCTGCACAAAATTTGTGTTTGTTTTTTTCTTCCACAAAATTCATGAACTTCTATATCTAATTCATCAATTTATTTCTCTCCTACATTTAGTGAGGTGTAAATGGAATATATAATGTTGTGGCAACGGAGAAGAAAGTACTATTGGAGAAGATAATAAATAAAAAGAAAAAAAATTAAAGAAAATATGGGACCCACAAATTTTATTTGTCTCAAAGTAAAAAAAAATAGTATAATTAAAATATATATTAATATATCAAGAAAAGATATTAAGAATATTAATTATATATTGACCAATAAGAAAAGAATATGTGTATCATTTTGTAAGTTTTTAAAACTTTTTTTACTTTTTACTTGCTTAGGTGAGAAATTCTCTACTTAGAGGTTATTTAATACATTGTCGACAAGAATAAGGGGTATTTAAACGCCCGTAAAGTTACAATGTTAAAATAAGTTTTCGGGACAAGTTAATGAGAGATTTTATGTATTTTGAATACATATGTTAAACTATTTATGATAACAAAGAAAAATAATTTTATAAAGTTAAAAAAAAAGTTACACTATCGAATACATAAGTTAAACTCCAGATTAATAGATACATATGGATGACTGGATGTCAGTTGATATAGTTGTACCTATGTTTCCTTAATATTCATGTTACAGATCAAATTAGCATATCCAAAAAAAAAAAATCGAGAATTAGATATTTATATTAAATCAATAAATTAATACAAGACAGGTGTCTTGTGCTTCATTACATATACATATATTTTTAAGTGATCGATATGTTTAAATTAATTGAAAGGCATATGTAGCTGATGTCTCTGTCTAACCAATTCTCTCTTTAGATTTTTCTTTTATGTGCAGACAGTTGGTGAAGTGTCTTTTTCAAATTTTGTCTGCCGACTAAGGATGTATTGTTTTCAATTCCTATGAATTTCGTATCTCTTGACAACTATCACAAGCATCCCTTTTTTCAATACAATCTAACATAGTATTATTTTCTTTTCTTTTCTTTTTAGTAAGTTTTAAGGAAAATTACTTCTGTATTCACATTTGAAATACACAATCGTGACATCTAATGTTAATGACTTCGTGTCCTTGTGCTACTAGGATGGTATCAGAAATTTCTTTCAGTTTTTGTATTGTTTCAACGTACAAGTTGAAGCATTCTTAGTTTAAAGCGTATGTTGATGTGCCACCTTTTTTATGTTTCATTTCTTGTCATCCATCCTACCATTATGTGTATCTGAGTGCCTGCTCTTTGGACTTTGGGCATTATGTTGGACCGTCTTGCACTCATATGTTTGATGTAAATACTCGATGCGGGTAGGGTTTACCAAACAAGGATAAAACTGTTGGCCAAGGAGGAGCCTTTTGCTCCCTACTTTACAATTGATTATTGAAGCACGAGTACACTATAAAATGGTCGAAGTACAGTTGATCATATCCATACCCGGGTTGGAGTGCGCACCAACATGTGAATTTTTAAATAGAATGAAGTAAACACTGTTAAATATTTAAAAAGGAAGTAGGACAGGAAGTACCAGAGAGGATAAGAAAGGTTCAAAAAGCAAAAACGTGGATCGACAAGTTTGCATGGGACCGTTTTCTAAAATTTCGAAAGTTCCCTTGGTCTAATGATTTAGGTTTGTTGAACATTTCTCTGAATTGCTATTGTAGTATGTGGTGCTCCAAAACGTAGAATCAGACCTTTTGAACCTAAAGTAGCCACAAAAAATTAAGGACAAAATTGAAGAGACATCAAATAACCCATTATGAGTCTTGCCTGTGCAGGAGAGCACTGCCCATTGCTGCACTTGCTGGTTTATATTTCTACCTGAACAACAATCTCTAGGTTGAATGCGAAAATGCCATAATCAAATTGTTACAACTTATACGAAAATTCACTCAGCAATTTGTTGTTGTATCAATCTACCAACTTCCTCTTGTGCAAACAGCAGCATGCCAATTAGGCACAGAAATTAGAATGGTCAAGTATTGATGTTTCACCGGATCTAGACTATTACCAGTCGGGCTCGAATAATCTAATTCATTTATGGGCAAGATCCAAATTCCTCAATAGAACTTCATGACAACCACCAATCTTAATTCAAGGGGTAATTACTAAAAAGGGTCAGCCCAATGCACAAAGCATCCGAGTTAGGGTCTAGGGGTAATTACTATTTCCACAAATTCAACTCTCATTGGCCGACAAACCTTTCAACTATTAAGAGGCATCTCAGACCAAGACCAGGAAACTATCATGAGCATTTCGATAAGACAGTAATATTCTAAAAAATAAGTTGAGATTTACTAAGATTTAAACATAATACTAATTGAGTTATGATTTACATTATGTGGGCAATGGGGGATTATATAACAAGAAATCATTCCAGGAGGACAAATGAACCCTCTATTCTTTTCCCCACGGGTTGTGAAGCAAAACTCAAAGGATTCAGCACATCGTCAAAACTTGAAGCAGGAGCAGACTTGAATTCATAAGGACCTCCTTTTACACCCCAAACCTGTAATATTTGGGAGGGAAAAAAATTCAATTATTTATTAGCGGGTTTTATCTTTTAAGGAAAAAGCACGTATGCAGCATATGGAACTAACTTGATTGCCATCATCATCATAGCCTCTATCCCAGGCATGTATCTCATTGTTCTTCAACACAGCTAGTACTGAGGTACAGTATGTTGCACCATTCTGCTACACAGGCAAAATAAACTTCCAAAACTTAATAGGAAAGGAGAAAACAATCACAGGCTATCATGATAAGGATCTCAGCATTAAAATAGATGAAAAACTTAGGTAAATACCCATGAATTAGGAAATCCATCTGCAGGAGTTGAACCTTCATATAAGCATCGTTTCCCTCGTGTGCGCTTTAGATGAATGGTAGTCAAATGTTCAGCAATGTCCTGCGCATAACAATAGAATTAAATTGAATTTCCAGCGAATTCTGGGCACAATACGTTCTTGAACTTTTTTGTTTGCATCAAACTAGGAATACATTAAACAGTTTGTCGTGGTAGACTTGATTACTTTAAGCAATAGAGACATTGAATAAGGGAGAACACATTGTACAAGTTACAGATCTGTCTGTATTCAGATGCAAAACATAAAGACAAAGTAGTTCGATCTTAATGTGTTCGAATGTTTACCCCAATAACTTCTTCAGGTAGCGGTCGCTGGTCCCTAGGGCGATCGCAGAAGTTCTTGTACTCCTCTGCATCCCTGATAGCATATGTGCTTACCTAGAAGTTTGTACAGGTCGCAACAAAGAAGTCTTATTTGCAACGAAGAATGGAATTGATGGCAGCAATATTATTAACAATGCTTGGTTTCTATCACCGATAACCCCAACCCACACCCAAAAAAAGGGGAAACGATATTAGCAGCACTAGGAAACCACGTTCGTATATCATTCTCACTATCGTCAGTGACTCAGTGCAGAAAAGAGTATTTTCCTAACAACCAGAAGACTTGATAATCCTCTCACCCACACCCACCAACAAAGAATTAGAATGAGTAATTTATTCAGGAAAACAATCCTGTAAATGAAGTAGAATTGTACCCAATCACATAATACTACATAATGCAAAAAAGAAAGGATGATGATTCACACTAAACCATGTGCTTTAAGTTTATGCTGCTTGTGCCAAACAAAAGTGTGAAGAGGCTTAGCAAGGGGAGTAGAATTCAGAGCAAAGTCTAGTCATAGAAAAGATGAATTCGCACCAACCTCAACATCACATTTCAACTCCTTTGCACAAGGCTTGACCATGAAAAATCTCTGCAAAAGAGTTCTGTTAGAATTCAAGTGCTCGTTTGCTCTTAAATAAAAGAGCAACTAATCAAAATTAAAAAATTCTGTGATGTCATCTTTGTTGATTATGCCTGTTTCAGCAACCAAAGAAAATTAGACAAAGAAACTTGACTAGAGGTATCAGGTCTATAAGGCAAGAAGTTTGCAATGCAACACAAGAATAAGTAAAAAATATTGGATGTTACTAACTTGTCTAAACGGTTTATGGGGTGTCCTCCAAAATGCCTGCAAAACGAAAGTAAATCCATAAAAAACAGATCATCGTCGGTCCAAACCAGCAGCATGAATTTTTTTTTCGAGATATAGACTTACCTGCTCAAAATATAAAACCTTAGAGCCATCTACCATGTCTGCAGCAGGACACGAAAGCCATCTAGACATATAAAAACATGTAAGTGGTAATAACGGAAAACTTTCAAATAACAAAACTTCCACCAATTTTTTTCTACATCAAGAGATGATCATATGCTAGAAGCAAAACTTCTGGAGAGAAGCATGCTTACACGCCTGAAGGGGTCATTGGAGGGTTTCTATCCAAATTATGAGAGGTATGCATCCTAAAGTTTGTGACTTTGACACCCAAGTGTGTGACCTGGTGATCAATAAAGTTGGTTGAGAATTATGACATCTCAAGTTCAAATCTCAGCTGAGGCAAAAACACTAGGTGATCTCTTCCCATTTGTTCAAACCTTAGTGGATAGATTACCGGCTACATGTGCCGTGGAAGGTAGCAAGTATCCAGTGGAATTAGTCGAGGTGCACGCAAGCTGGCCGACAACATAGTTCTAAAGAAAAGTTTGTGACTTTGCAGGCCAGTCAAACAACATACAACAGTGGCCAAAATATCAATATTTAATACTTTACGTGTTTTCCTCCTCCTACACCCATTAATCAATCCACTAAGCTTCAATTCGTTGCTATATTCGTTCCGCTCAATTCGAGCCAATCTCGTTTCATGAAATTCAAGTTAATAAGATTCAACACATATTACATTTCATTATACAGCAAGGGACCTGCTATGCAAAACTCACATAAGCTAATTTGGCACCAACATTTTTAACACAAATCCAAAATCAAAACACCAAACAGTGAAAACTTTAAACGAGAAAACATAATACCTGAAATTAAAATAATTATCAGGATCCCTAACCGCTTGCTCCTTTGACAACTACAATAAAACCCGAAAAAAAATCAGTTACTACCACTTGCACAGTTCTCGAGACTCAAAAAAATATAGCAGACATATTAAAAAGTAACGCAGTAAAAGTACCTTTTCACCGTTAAGTGACTCAGCAACAATTCGAGCATGGTCCCAACGTGTGGTCGACTTAGTTAACCGTCGCAACAATAAGGCGCCTCCGATTAGCACCAGTGACTTGAGGACCGCTCCACGAGCTCGGCTCCACCCGTTTGAGTCCGAACCCGAGTCCGAGCCCGTACACATGCCGGCACTTTAACACTTACAGTGGACTATCCAACAGCAGATTATTTGACAGATAAATCATTCTCAATTTTCACAAATTAGCGGGGAAATTCAATGGTTAGGTTCTGCTTCTCGGGTTTTGTGCAAAATCTTAAATTCCTGAAAATGGGTAATTTGAAAATATTATCGGATTAAACGGTGGCGCAGAAGCATTAGGCCGTCCGCTCAATCCCCTCCACGACACTGAACGACTTCGGATAGTAGAATCTTCCATTGGGCTGAAGCCCATACTATTAGCCCAATCTCATCGTGGATTTTCCGCACAAATTTCGGGGTGATCTTTAATTTTGGTCCTTTGACGCTTTAAGCATGGCATAACTTCATATTTCGGCCGGTATGATTATTGTTTAGCTTCGGCATATTATCATAATATTTCAACAGTTATGTCGGACAAGAAATAACTTTCAACATTTAACATATGGAAAAAAAACTTCATAATTCAATCGGCATAGTTAGTGTTTAAATTCGGCATATGCATCATCACATCCGCACAAGTTATGCCGGAAAAGATAAAGCTTTTAACACCCAACATAATCTGAAAAATACTACACAACTTATGTCTCATAATTTAATTCCTACAGAACTTTTACCAAGCGAGACAATAGTTCAGTTCCGAAGATAAAAATATTACAGAACTTATGGGCCAACAAAGCATATTTGAATATTTTTATTAAATAAGCAGTACGGACAAAATTTAAAAACCACAAATATGAGGAGTAAAAATTAAATACCAGCGCAAAAAATTGGCTTATGCTCAGTTGGAATTGGCTGATTTACTCCAATATCCCCATTTAGGCCTCATTAAATTTTATCCTAACTTAAAAGTTGTGCAAGTATGACTTTGATAACTTTCTCTTTCGGAATGTTAAATTATATTCTAATATTTGCTTATATATTGCTCAATTTTAGAAATTGTGTAAATATGACTACAGCTAATCTTACGTAGAAAGTGTGATTTGTATTTCTTGAGAATAAAGTTACCTGCTATAGTATGTAAAACTAATATTATAGTGTAAAAAATCTTTACACCGTCAACATATATTAGTTACACTCTTTTCTTTTCTTTTCTTCTCTTTTTGTTTTTTTTTCCCCTCTAATTTTTGTCTGGGATCGCTCTTAAATCACTGATTAAAATAGTTATGAGTAGTTAAAAGTCAATGAAGCTGATTAGAATTCTACCTTCAAGTCATTGATCCATTGAGAAGCTGAACCGATGCAAGTATGCTAGAAATCAAGATTAGAATGTTACCTTCACCGTCTGAGATTACGCAGTTGCATCAAACACATAAAGACCAATCTCTAAAATATCACTCCATACAATATGGAATTGCTTCATAGAAATTACACAAGGGAACTATTTGCATTACAAACTCAAAACATGGGCATATCGTCCAAGTAGTGGTAGGTGCATATTTTGTCAGGCCACTACATAAATGGTTACTAATTTTGAGCATTTGTATTTATTTATACTGTGTATATTGTCACCAAGATATAAATTGAAGTAATGGCTCAATCTTGATTCCACCCCTGACCCAAAGCAGCATAAAATGATCAATATTGCCCGACATTTCAATTTCAAAATTAGTGATCATGCATTAAATCAACCTGTCCATTTGTCACTTCTAGATCGCCTCTCATGAAACTCCCACGATGAGTTAAGTGAGTGGTCTTGAGCTTTTCCTGCAAAGGTTTCTTTCCTTTCTCTATCTCCTTGAAGCAGTAAGCAGGGGCTTGCCACTTAGACTCCTCCAGCACTTTCCCCACCTCAAAGGTCATAATATGTTCAATCAATCCTGCATTATTTCATCATAAATGTAAAAATAATACAAGCAGGTAGGCTATGAGAACCTTGGGGGATTTTGGGTCTGATTTAGCTTATGAGGTAATGATTGTTCAAGATCATATATAGAGATTCACTTTTAAATCCCCAATCAATATGGAATTTAACAGCCCACAGGACTAGGCCTGGCAAAGCGCGGACAATATAATATGGGAGTCCAATATCTATGAAAAAAATAAATTTTAAGCCTAACTCAATATTAAAAGTAACTTATCAAAAGACCCAATTTTAAATCCCAACCGAAGTGGACTCTAACCGGCTGGAATATTTTCATGATGTGAGCATTTGGGTAAAAAATTGCAATATTTACGACTTATCATGTTTAAGTGATTTAATGAATAAAAAATGCATATTAAATTATTCATAATTAAATAAAAGAACTCTTTATTACATGCATGTATATATTGATTTGATATAAATAGTAAGTTTTTAGCGTAGCGTTTGATAGGTAAATGTAGTTAAAATGAAACGGTTCACATAATTTAACAAAAGAGTTTAAAGTCTTACTGGCATACCATCATAAAAATGCCAATAAACAGGTCTCTTAGTAACAACATCCTCATAGTACTCTATGAAATCAACCTTCTCCCAAACATTACATAGGAATCCATCCTTGTATCTCTGTCCCATATAATTTGCACCTTCAAGCCAATTGGGTCTCAAAATCCCTACTGGGAAATGCCTGATAGTGCACTCCTGAGTAGAGTCCAAAGTGAAGTAAAAGGAAGTGCCATTCTCCCATTCAACATCATACAAAGTTTTTCCCAATTGGTATTGGTTTATATGCAAGTACCTTTTGTTAGGCCAATCGTACCAGAGGTCTACTTTACGAAGACCACCTGTGTAGTTCATTATAGTAATTGCGTGGAACTGGTGTGGCCATGGTGATGAAACTGGGTCTGTGTTATCTGATTCTAATGCAATTGAAGGTAGCCAGAAAGAGGATAAAGAGAAAAGGAAGAGGAATTTGATGAAGAAGAACATCTCTTTTTCTTCTGGGCGTAGGGAAACAAAGATAAAAAGTAAACTGAGAAATCACGTAGGAAGTGAAATCGAATATGTGGATCATAAAACATAGACAGCGAAGTAGATAAGCTGCTGCTTCATTTCTCAAAGATATTTTACCAAAACTTAAAATATTTATGGTCAAAGACTCAAAAAGATGGACTTACTATCTTTATTAGTTTATCTAAAAAATACTGATTTTTTTCTATATTTAAAAATAATTTAATTTTATGAGATCATTTATAATTACATAAATATCTAAGATTTATTTTGAACCACACATTTCAAAAATCTTCCTTTATTTTTTAAATTTTGTGTCAAATCAAATTAGGCCAATCTTTTTGCGTTGAGAGTATTATTTTTACTTTCTTTAAAAGTACATGTGCAATCAATTTAATGATTTCTCTCTCTAGAGTTTAAGTTCTGTATCGATAGTATAAAAAATATTCATACAATCAAATCACAAATGATTATAGGAGTTTATACAATTTTTTTCAATCACATAATTAATGTTACAGGGTAATTTCGATTCCAATAGGTGGAAGGAGGAGCTTTTTTAACCCAAAAATAAATGTCAAGGGCAATTATGGTCCAATAAGTGAAAGGAATGCATATTTAAACTATTTTCAGTATGTTAAAAGCATTTTTTACCCTTTTCCATTTTAAAAATTTACATGCACGTTAACTTCTTTGAAATGGTTACATGCAATTTTACATTATCATAAAAGATGCAGCACGAATTCAAGTATATCTCAGAATCTCAATCCTACACGGATCCCCTTTTACATAAATTTCCATTATCATAAAATGTGATTGTTGGACCAATTCATAGTTGCAATAAAGTTGCACCTTTCGGCTAAGATAAAGTGTAGTTGAAATAAAGTTACAAATGGTACACGAAAAAATAGGCATATGAGCAGAAATATCCAGGATGTGATTATTAGAAAACCAGACCTCTCTTTCAGCCCTTCCCCAACTTTAACGCATCCTCCAGAGTTTGACGACTAGGTAATCAAATTTAACAAGTTATACCGATACCTATAGTTTCCCACAAGCAATTTCAATTTTCAGTAGGCATTTCTTCAGTGAGCAGAAGAAGCTTGTAACATTAATCTCTATGGAGCAGTACTCTAGCTTCTATTTGTACTAGAAACTGAGCTGATTCTCGTTTCAAAAGCAAAAGAAACTGAACTGATTCTTGAATTAGTCTTCAATGCCCACTTTAGAAATTTATCTCACGCCTCTCAGCAAAAAACTTACCACTCACAAACTGCTCCGAGACAAGGGCAAGCCAGACTGCAGTATCAGCAGCGACTTCCGGAGACATATGGCCAGCCCACGCGGTCATGGCAGTCTTCACCCAACCTGGGCAATAGCAATTCATATGTATCTTCTGACCTTCTGGCCGATCTGAAAGTATCCTCGCCATTAGCCTGGTGTAAGCATTAGCAGCAAGCTTTGACAAAGAGTAGTCAGTGAACACTTGCGGCCATCCCCCAGATTCCCATGTTCCATCTTTCACTTGTTCCAAAAATGTGTTCATGGTACTATCAATCAGTTCCTCTGATAGGGAATCCACATCCTCCAGTTGTTGTCTCAAACTGACATTTGCAATTCTCTGGTGGGCATCAAGCAAAAGTAGATCATTTTGAGATGTAAAGAATAAAAACTATTTGCATATCAGACACCTCAAGTAGTTATTGCTTTTGACGAATAACAAACATCTCCTACGAAGAATTCCAATCAGGATGAAGTATCAAGCAAACTCGATTTCGAAGTAAACGAACGAGAAGACTCCTAAATAAGTGTATATGAAACTCATAATTAGGGATTCATTTTGTTCAGATGGAGCATGATTAGAGTTTGAAAACAGAAGACACTGCTGGTTTACACAGAGAAAACCCGTAACTGACAAAATCTCTCTTAATACATAAAAGAGAAGCTTAAGCAGACCATATATGAAATTTTCTGCAGTCAATTTAGATGTCATGCTAGCACATGAACCATAATGAAAAAATCCCGAAGAAATAGATTCCACTTTGGGAACCTTGAGGAGTTGGCTAAAAGAGCAAGCAAGATGAACAAAGAACAATAAGAGTGAAAAGAATAATAAGAATGAAAAGGAACACTAAGGCGCTTACATTCCGTCTGCCATTAAGTCTTCCCAATCGTGAGGTCACATTAACAATACGAGCGCCAAAAGGAGAAGGCCTCATTAATGGAATCATAGCTTTAATCATACTTTTGGTGCCAAAGTAGTTGGTCTGGATAACGGTTTCTGCAAACTCCACTGAATTATCTGAGCCGAAATTGAAATTGACTCCTGCATTATTGATCTTAATACTTCCATATCATTAGCCAAAAAAAGGGCCAGATTTGTCAAAACAGTTAACAGACAAAAGCAATAACAACATGAAAGAAAAATGACACCAACATTGGCATATCTTGTCCTCCCCCCCTCCCCAAATAATAAAGGAAAATGGAAAAATAATACTCTTTGTCCCAATTTAATGTGACACTCTTTCCTTTTTAATCAGTCCCAAAAAGAATTGATACATTTCTATAATTAGTAACAATTTAAAACTTCTCATTTTACCCTTAATGAGATGATTTATAGCCACACAAATATCTATAGCTTATTTTAGACCACAAGTTTCAGAAGTATTCCTTTCATTCTTAAACTACATGCCCAGTCAAACACCTTCACATAATTGGGATGGAGGGAGTAACTAAGAGCATGGTCAAACTGTGAAGTACAAGAAAATCCAGCACCAAGCAGTAAGCTATTATAAACCAGTCCAGTTGTATATGCTATTGGACTAATGCTAGACAATAAAGAGAAAATAGAGTAGATGGATTACCAGTATATCTAAACCGCCATATTTTTCTTTTATCCA
The DNA here is from genome assembly GCA_029783415.1 of Anisodus acutangulus. Lineage (NCBI taxonomy): Eukaryota > Viridiplantae > Streptophyta > Magnoliopsida > Solanales > Solanaceae > Anisodus > Anisodus acutangulus. The sequence continues at coordinate 40,805,588 of CM056494.1, read as the reverse complement.
ATCAGAAAATGTTTCAATTGATGCAGGGTCCACAATATCCAATCGATGAAATTCCACGTTCAAACCTCCTTCTTGCATGCTTTCCGCTGTTTCTTCACCAACGCAAGTATCTCGCGATGTAAGAACTACTGTTAGGCCATGTGATGCCAGTTGGCGAGCAATTTCAAATCCAATTCCTCTATTTGAACCAGTCACGACAGCAATAGTGTCAATTGACCACCATCTGAAAATCATCCGCTGTCTATAAGTGTAATGCTCAGAATCAACATCCTAATGTAAACCAATTTTGACTGAATCCATATTCCATTTCGATAGTTATGCTGTTGAAATACTGATTATCTAGATCTTCCCATAACTAATGGGAACAATTAGTAAAAAGAGTATCAAGATTCTTTGGAGCATTATCTTAGTTCATTACCAAGTGAATCAAAGAACTGATCATTTTCCCATGATACAGTCTGTTGGAAAATTGCTATTGGTTCAGGTCCACCCATGAGGGGTGCTAATTAGCCCGTTAACCCATTAGCTAGTCCTCCTTCTACAACCCTGCCATTAAGGGTGTTGAAAAAAAACAGTTTTTCAGTAGACTAGAGACGGCTATCATTTTACATACCAAAAGACTAATCTGCATCGAAGGGATTTTTAGGCTGTGGAAACAGTGAGTTCATCCGTCTTGTGAGGATTGCCAACGACCAGTAATTCGAGTCGGGTTGCTGCAAATGTTCTGCTTCCGCTAAGGAAAATATCGTAAGTCTCCAAACTAGTTTTTACTTCACAGTCAGTTTATGTTATAATTGTTGGAAATTTGCCTTTGGTGGGGAGGTGCGTCTATTTAATGACTTAAACACTAGGGTTCCGTATGTTGGAGGCTTTGTCTCTTCACAAGTGCATAATCTACTAAGTGAGTAGATGACCGTAGGCCAAGAATCGTCAAATTTCATTGAGAAATGAAAGAGATATTAGTCCACGAAATAAGGTGTTTGAGGAATGGAAATATGGTGTGGGACAAATCTACCACATCGGTGGGAAAATGAAGAATTGTTCTCTTTATAAGTCTCAAAATTGGCTAAGGGTTTGAGACCCCAAGGGGTAACCCATGTGTTTGAAGGAGGAAGGACCTAGATGTGCTTGGGTTCAAGGCTAAGTCCACACGCGCACCGCCGCCGCCCGCCCATCCCGTCCGGTCGTGGGTCTTGGGCTTTGGGCTTCTTCTGATAGACCCCCAAATTGTTTAATATTTACAGTTTGGCCCCTGAAGTTTCTGGAAAGATGAAATTGGGAACGACAGAAGGCAGAAAGTTTCTGCCTACCGTTTGGGTTGGCTTTTGGAATGTTGCACATTAAATCAGCCACTACATGGCTGATTAACTCCCTCACTAATGGTCATAAACAACCATTACTTGGCTGATTAACTCTCATACTAATGGCCATAAACAACCATTACTTGGCAGTTGAGGAGTCCCTCCCCCTTATGCTATATATTGGTGTCTTTTGGCACAATTGTGGAGACTACAAGACTAACATATATACACAGAGACAAAACAGAAGAGTAAAACAACGTGAGCAGAAACGTTGGGAAAAAACAGAAAACTCTTCCTTCCTTTTCTATTCTTCAGCAAGTCGTTTCGTGTTTGTTTTCTTCGTCAGAATCAACCTATTTGCTTTGTAGTGTTGATTAGTTGTTGTTTTATATTGGGAGACTATTGTCTGTTAACGTAAAAGCATATATACGGGTCAATCTTGTCTTAAAGACTGAGAGCCATCTCTCGACTCAGCCACAGTCGTAACAATCCAGATTTAGTGTTTCTTGATTTCAGGTTATCAAGATTCAAGATTCAACATGCTTGCGGCAGTTCTGAACAGTGGCTTGTTTGTTTATCCTTTCGAACACTTGTAATATTTATTTACTTTCCGTACTGCTTTACATATCCAACAATAATTCATTGTGAAAAATGGAAGAAAAACAATTGTAGCTCGAATCAAATTATCTTAATATTTCTTTTCTAAATCTGTTATTAAGCTGATTATACAATCAACGATCTCATTGTTTCCCATCTAAAAATGCTAGAGCAAACATGCAGAATAGATGAACCAAGCATAACAGGTACTTATTAAAATCCTAGGCTTAACAAGTTAAACCCTTTGACTAGTCATTTTTTATTCAGGCACGGGTACTTTCAACCCAGTTAGGGACAAAAAGTTTTTATATGTATCAAAATACAGTTCAATTAGACAGTAGTAATTAAGACTGAATAGTGTACATCCTTGATGAATAATGAATGTAACACAAACATAAAGATGTAAAATTTGTAAGGGAAAAAAAACAGACCTTTGGTGATCGGAATAAGGAATATTACGGAGAAGAGAGATTTCTTGGCGTCTCTTGTCTCTTCTCTCTTGCGCCCTCTCCGTTTTACCCATTGTTATTTGATCTTCACACCCAATGGCCAGTACTCATTTCAAGATTTTGGTTTTTTTAAAGAATTTAGAGCAAACCCTCCTATTCATCATATATTTCCTTTTCTATTTTTATCTTTTTCTATTATGTTTTGATTGTTACGTTTGTTTGAAAATATAAAGTTACCAAACATGTTTAGTCAATACTCTATTCGAATTAAAATGAGTGTTCAGTTGACCTTTATTTTTTTTTTAGTTAAAATGGTTAAGTAAACCCTATGTTTGATCAGAAGGGAGTACTACTTTTGGTCTATATTAAATGTCATTTATGGAGACATTTGATAAGTTTAATAAAAGTATTCATTTTTCTCTTAGCATCGTTTTATTAATAATTTACTAATTAAATATTAAAATGAAGTGAAATAACAGAAACACACGGCAATAATGGAGATGGAGAAAGAATTTGGAGAGGGAGAGAAATCTTTTATTTCTCTTCAATTTTTATTTCTTACGAAATGAACTTAGTTAACTTTTTATTTATAAAATAATACAAATTGCTTGCAAAGCAACTTGTAGGCTGCTGCTTATTAAAAAGTTGCTTGCTATTTTTTGTTCCAAAATAAATATTATCTTAGCAAAAATCACATCTATTAAAAAATTAATAAAATACAATGTAAAGTTACTAAACTATTCCTATTTTGAGAATTGAATAATATTAAAGAGGGTTATTTTTTCAATGCTAAGGACATAGTTAAAAATATTTGTCAATTTTTATTTTGAATTTCAAGGTGACATTTATTCTGGACCTAATATATTTTTGAACGGAGGGAGTAGTATTTGTAAGCTACATCATCAAAATATTGTTGAGTTTATAAGGTCAGGTAACATTAACTGGTGATAGCCGGTTACCATCCAGATTAATATTTAATTTTTTCTTTTATATTTTTACAGGGCATAATTAATTGCTCCACACGCGCCCCAACCGCCCATCCCCGACCCTTACACTCTCTCTCTCCTTCAAATTATTCAACCTCATCTATCCTAGTCTCTCCCCCCCCCCCCCTCCCCCTCCCTCTCCCTCCAAGTTCATAAGAGTTTCAAGTTAGTTAACTTTAAAGGAAAAGGGTAAAAAATAATACTCTACTTTCTTTTATTAACTGAGTTTGTCCTCCGTTATAAATTGGGGTTATTTATACCCTGTCGTTGGTGAAGTTAACAAAATTATACTTCAATTGGATGGTATCCCCAAATCAACCTTAATTCGCTAATTTAACTTAAAAATTTTCATTTTTTTAATCCGACCCACTAAAGTAATTTAACTCATAAAAATTAAACGATTTGATCACTTTACCCCTCTAAAATTTTAGTGATACGATCACTTTAATACCTCAATAAATATTTTAAGAATGAAATATCAAACTCACAATTGCATCAAAGTGTGACTGAAGCCTAAGGACTAAACTATGGTGGATCAATGGGACGGGACAGAGATTTGGGGGTGGTGGAGTGGGTAGGGATCGGGATTAGGGGATAGGAAGTGGTCCCGTTCTGTCCCACATCCCACTATCAAAGGGAATGGGATTTAGAGGGGACGAGATTGGACGGGAAGGGAATTTGGGGGACTTTTTAAAAATAATTCTAGACACTTAATTTTAAAAAATATAAATATTTAAACATTTAAATAACTGAACAAGATAGTAAAAAAAATATCTCAAGGCTAATTGTCTCTTATATTATTTAATAGAAATATAATTTTTTTCTAATACAGTTTTAAAATTGCAACTTTGTTTCGTAGTTCAAAAGTTTCAAATCATATAGTAAAATTGACATTAAAAAATTACATATGCAACCATACTTTTTCTAATTTTCTGATAATCTCTTGAGGATCTTCTGTTGGAATTGAAATCTATTGGTCAAATTGTTCAACGTCGCTTCCTGCTCCATCGGATAAGATTTCATTGTAATTGTAGTCATCTTCTTCATTGATCTCTAGTTGACCGCACCTTCTACGCTCCGCACTAATCCAATCTCTAAATAAAACTGCAATCTCCAAACTGTCTCCCGCCAATGATTGTCTGTGCTCTCCTATTTGAAACATTCCAGCACAAACAGCGCTTTCAGAAGCTGTAGATAACGCTTGAATATTCAACATATCTCGGGTCATCTTTCATAGAGTCGAAAGTGTCTTTTGATTCTCCCTCCATTATTTCAGCAAGTCTTCATGTCCATTCTCATTAGCAATTGGTTCGAACGGTACAACACTCTGCAAAGCATAAATATCAAACTCGCTAATTTGTGAAGCACTTGAAGCACTATACATTCTATTTCGAAGGCCTTGAATACTTAAAGCAGAAACCACATGTTTTTATAAGGTTGAAGTGAAGTAGAAGAAGATGGTACAGAAACCGGTTGATTATTTACACTTTTCTCTTGGTAATACATATACATAGTTTTGCAATGTGTTTGTATGTTAGAGATAACATCTTCTTTAGTTGGTTCTGTTTCAAGTATTTCTAGGCATTCATAAATCGATTCAATAAGGGCATTACAACTGTCTACTTTAATAGTAGGATTTAATACAACACCAATAAAATAAATAGTGGGAATATGAAAAAAATATTTTTTAAATTTTACAATCATTTTTGTAATAGCTGGAGTGTAAGTTGGGTTTTTCATATATTCATTAAATAACAAAAATATTAGAGCTATATAAAATAACATAGATGAAATAGTAGGATAATAAATATCAGAAAATTCCTTAGTAGCTAGAAAAATTTCTCTAAGAATACAATAAGTTCCCAAATTTTATCTCAATCATCATTTACAAGCATATCCGAATGATTTTGATTATGTGCGTTAAATACTAAAGTTATATGTCTTCTATACTCGTGAATAACAACTAATTGTTCATACAAAGAATTTCACCTAGTTGCAACTTCTTCTGGAATTTTTCTATAAAGTAATTCACAATCATGACATATTTTTTTTTTAAACTCTTTGTATTTTATTACCTTTAAAAATAAAGCTGATAGCAATTTGTACTTTATCAAGAATAGAGCTAAAAAGTTTTAGATCATCCTTTACAACTAAGTTATAAATATGACATGCACATCTAACATGAAAAATATCAGGAAAATATGAAGTCCATCGAATTTTTAAAATGTTTACAGCATAATCATTACAAGAAGCATTATCTAATGTAATAGTCATAATTTTATCAGCAATTTCATAATATTCACTAATTTCATGAATATTTCTTGAAATAAAAATTCCAATGTGTCTTTCATCAATATATCTATATGCTAATATACATTTTTGCATAGACCAATTGTGATCTATCAAATGACATGTAACCGTTAAATAATCATTACCATTAGTATTACGGCATATGTCAGAAGTGATAGTCACTTTGCTCATAAAATGATACAATGCATAACATAATAAATTGTTGATATTCATGCGTAAATTTAAAAATATCTCTTCTAATAGTTGATCTAGGAAAACTGTTAAAAACACGATTATATGTTTCTCAAATGTAATGAATAAAATCAGGAGAGGAAGGAAATGAAAAAGGCAAACCCTCCACAATAATTAATTTTACTAAATTTTCTCGATCCTTGTGTTTATCATATTTCGGAGCTATAACTCGCCCTGTCATCGGGTTAATTCAACCATATACATGGTCGGGGACATAATGTGAACCTTGTTCCGACTCAGAAGGCATTTGCACACCAGTTTTTTCAACCAAGTATTGATTATACCTTGCTTTGTGATCCTTTTCCACATGTCTCATTAAACTTCTTGTCCCACCTTGACCTTTTCCAGTTTTTAATTTATAAACTTCACGACAAATTTTACAAATAGCTAGTTGATTAGGAATGTCCCTTTCAAAAAAATCGCATGCATGTGAAGACAATGAGGTATATGTTGAACAACCAAAAGGATTTGAAGATCCTTACCATCCACCCTTACCCCTGTTACCGCTACTACCTCTACCAAAAAAATATTTACATCGTTCCATTATAATTATGCAAATAAAGAATTAAAGTTAAGAAAATTAAGTACGATAATTAAAATTAAACAATAATAATTTAAATAAAAGAAGGAACGAGTGTACCAAACACTGACGTAACGTCGACGTGTAACCGAGGTTGAAAATTAAAATTTTGCTCGATGATCCTCAAGCTAGTTTCCAACTTCACTCCCAATTGTTGAATTTTGATAGAAATTAGCAAATAGAATATAATGTTTAGTGTGCAATTTAGACTTGTAGAGAGACAGAGATGGTAGAAAGATTTGTGAGAAAAATGAAGTATTTATAGTTTAGAAATAGAGTTAATGTGTAAATATACTAACTTAGTGGTTAAAAATAAATATGAAGGGGTAGAGAGGTTTATGGGGCTAGGCCGGGGCGGGATCGGGATAGGCGGGACATGCGCTTGTTCAATCCCGATTTAGAACCCGACTAGAGTCAATCCCTATCTCCTAATTTACCCGGCAGGATCAGGCCGGGGCGGTATTGGGACGGGCTGAGGCAGGATCGGATTGTCCCGACCCACTGGCTAGCCCTAGACTAAACATGAGATTCATAAGGCAAAAGAAAACAGATAAAGCTTCTGAAAATCTCAATGCAATAAAAGCTACTTTCCATAGTTAGCACACAAGCAGTAGCATCAGGAATTGAAAACAACAAATGCCATTAACTGGTCTTATTTTAAATTTTTGATATAACATCTAATATTAATACCAATAAAGCTGAAAGAATTGCAGCGAAACATGCAAACTCATTTTCTTTTCAAATTTTGATGACCAAGAAAATAGTTTAATTTGCTTGAATTTTTAGATGAAAATGGCAGATTCAATCATTTTTTTAAGGGAAATGAAATGGGAAAATGGGTTTTGAATTTCATTTGTTAAATTAGTTTAGTGGATCGGGTTAAAAAGAGGAAATTAGATAATTTTAAGTGAAATTGGAGAATTGAGGTTGATTTGGGGGAATTCCATACAATCGAGAGTTAATTTTATTAACTTTGGTAAGGCAGGATATAAATAGTCTAACTTGTGACGAATGACAAACTTAACTAATAAAAGAAAGTAGAGGAGAATTTTTGACCATTTTTCATATTTAAAAATTTAGAAGCTTAATGTTTGAACTTTGGAACTTCGGATGCAATTTTAGTGGCAATTAAGAAAATAAGAAGTTTTGCATTGAAAAATTATAATTTAATTATTTTTATTTTGAAGAAAACTGTATCACTTATATGATGAAAATTGACCCATATACACTTCACTATCTTAATCATATTACAATGGCTATTGAGTTGATCATATTAAATGGTTGACAATTAATTTCAAAAGTGAAAAAATATTTTTGGCCTAGTTATCAAAATAAAGAATCATTATTGATACTTTTATTACTTTTCCATCTCTAAAATCTGGAAAAAACACTTAAATATGTAAAGAATTTTCACATGTAATATAGCTTGAGATTTGTTCAATGGTGTATATATGTTGTTCATTGCTTCAATGATGTTGAAGAAATAAAATATGTATAACAGATGAATGGACAAAACCAAAACGGAATCCTTTGTATTTTTGGTAACAAGCTTATTACCTGTAAGTGTAAAAAAAAGTTTACGCGTGCATATTAATTAAACTCAATTTTATTTTGTCAACATTTTACATATTGGAGAGGAGGGGAAGTCTTGATAAGATCAACACTTCGCCCCATACAATATAGTAGGTCTAATCACCACCCTATAAAATTGGTCTTTTGGTGATTAAACGAGAATGCATCTTTCTTTCATTCCTTTGTCGTTAAAGACGGGAAATAAAGTCATTAACCTTTCCCAAGTGACACGTTTCTTTCTGGGAACACCTAGGATTGTGTACTAGGAATGGAGTCAGTTGTTGGCTTGTCGACTTCTTAGCTCTGGAACTTCCATATATCTCCAAAAAATAAAGTTCAAAATTCTGGTTTCGACTTTGGATTAGGACATCTACGTATGCATTTCGAAGAAAAAAGCTCATGCTTTTGGGGTTCTTTTTTTTGCCCTACACAACATATCAGGTGAGTTTCTCTCTGAGATCTGCATCCGACCATTGTTCTTGACAGATAAAAGAAGTATGAATATCATGCTGACTAATAGTTTATCGATCTTTCATCTCGTTATGTTTCCTTATGTGTTTAGTATGGATGAAAATGTTTTCCATGAAAAATTAACCAAGGCGTGGCTAGTGGTTAATGAAGTGATCAGTTGAGAACTATGAGGTCATAGTTCAATTTCTATATGTCCAGGCCTTGTGGAGTTATGTGGTACCTGTGTTGGTGGGAGATAACACGTTCGTGAAATTAATTGAGGTGTGCGCACGTTGGTTCAGTCACCACAGTTATTAAAAAATATTATTGTTGGTAAAAGTTGGGGTAAAGTGTATCCGAAAGGTTAAACAAAAGAAACGCTGAGTCCAGAGATGACTCTATGTTTTTAAGACAAAAATGTTTTTACGGTATTGGGGAATAGTCTTCCAAGATAAAGCAATTGTCAAAAGCACAAGTTGGTTAATAATGTTGGTTAACGTTCCAAAACCAACAGCAAAAGCACAAGTTCTCTGCCCAAAATTTAACTTACCTGAAACTTCAAGGACCAAATTGTACATATGAAGCAATTTGGGTCAAAAAGATAATATCACGGCGCGCATGTAGGCCTAGCCTCGAACCAAAGCACATCTAGGTCCTCCCTCCTTCAAACATATAGGTTACCCCTTGGGGTCCCAAACCCAAAGCCAATTTTGAGACTTATAAACTAAACAAATCTTCCTTCCCCCACCGATGAGGGAGGATTGGTCTTTACCACACTTTTCATGCTTCAAAACACCTCACTTCGTGGACCAATATCTCTTTCATTTCTCAACAAAATTTGAAGATCCTTGACCCTATGGTCATCTACTTACTTAGTAGATTATGCACGTGTGAAGAATCAAGGTCTCCAACATGAGGAACCCTAGTGTTTAAGTCATTAAAGATGGTTGGACGCAACTCCCACCAAAGGCAAATTTCCAACAGTTGTTTTATCTTGGGAGACTATTGTCCAGAACGTAGAAAGGATATATACGGGGCAATCTTGTCGTAAAGACAGAGTGTCATCACTCGACCCAGCATATCAAATTGTTCCAGTTTCTTTTTCAAGCATATTGAAATTTCAATTGTTGTAATTTCATTTTGTTGTAATACTTAGCAGTTACTTATATCCGTTTCCTACACCATTGTAATAAACAACAATAACTAATTAACTGTACAAAGCAAATACAGATGATTTTAGCGAAGAAAATGAATAAGAACAAATTGCTTGTTTGAGTTTCTGATTCTCTATTTTCTGAACAGAAGAGAAGACTTTGTGTTGTGTGTTTCGTCCTCTGTAATTTGAACAGAACTGTTCAATTTATAAGAGCAGAAAGGGAGGCAAACAGTCATGTTTGTTGGTGTCTTCAACGTTCTGTTCTGTTGAACAATCACGCCTGTTGGTGTCTTCAAGAACCGTAGTAACGTTCCAAAAACTTCATGGACCAAAAGAAAGTTCCCAGCAGCCCGAGACCATGGGCGGTGGCGCGCGTGTGGGGCTTAGCCTGGAACCTAAGCTCACCTAAGTCCTCTCCCTTCTAAACACATGGGTTACCCCTTGGGGGGTCCCAAACCCTTACTCAAACTTAGAGTTTATATATAGCATAAACTCTCCATCTTCTACTAATGAGGGAGATTTGTCATTTTTGGCCAAAGACCCTCCATCTTTATATGTCTCAAACACCTTACTTTGTGTACCAATATCTCTTTCATTTCTTAATGAAATTTGACGATACTTGGCACTAACATCATCTACTCACTTAGTCGATTAGGCATGTGCGAAAAATAATGTTTTCGATATGCGGGGCCCACATATTTAAGTCATTAAAGACGGGATAAACTCAATCCACATTAGTAAACTTCCAATAATTTCACATGAAAAATAAATTTATGTGGAAGAAATTCTATGTTAGTGTCATAGTGTTTGGAATGATTTTAGAGAGGGACAATAATGCCAGAATTGTTGATTGAAGCAAGTGATATGGAGTCAGTGTGGAGATATTTGTCGGAAAAAAATTTCCCCAAAATATTTTTCTCTATGTTGGTGAGAACATTTTCCTCGGGGAAAAGATTTTCCACAATTTAAAGTAATCGAAAGTTGGGAGATGATCTCGTACCAAAGATAGGTTGGAATTTATTTTAGAAGTGGAATTTATTTTAGAAGTGATTCAAAATTTAAACATGTTTTTGAAAAGGCACAATATATTGTGTAAGATGTTATCCATTTTTTAAAGGATATACTTATTTATTGTGAAAATGTCTCATCTAATCTTAAAGGTAAATCTACTCCTAAAAAATGTATTTCACTTTTTATAAATACCTATCTCATTGCAGAAAATTAATTAACAGCAGATCTAGATCTTTAGACTCTTTATAATTTCATTCTCTTCAATAGTCCATTTCCCTTATTTTGAATTCCTACAAAAGTAGTTGTTTTCCTTCTTATTTTGAATTCCTACAAAAAAAAAAGTAGTTGAGAGATTAAAAGGGTTTTTTCAGAACTTCTATTTGAATGCACATTTGAAGATCCCTAAGTGATTCATTGTATCTTGAAAGTAGAACGTCACTTTGCTAGTTGCACCGAATTAGCAACGGAAATCTACTCTATATGATGATATGGCGTGATATAGTTTATAACTTTGTTTTTATATATGATAGCCCTCTATGTGATGATTTATGACTTGTAAAATGGTTTGAGATTTAATCAATATTACCGTTGTTGAAAACCCTATTCCAATTGTTTGTTTTCTTTGTAATTATCGAATTGCTATGTCAAAATTTAAAACGGAATGAGACATTCAAGCTTGAGGCAGAAAACAATTATGAGTGACTTAAAATCAGAGTAATTGTATTGGAGTGCACTTCGTCAAGACAGAGTGTGGATCAACTAATGCAAAAAACTTGCATAAAGCAAGTCGCAATACCAAAATGAATGGGACTGAAGCCTTTAATTTGTAATTACTGACGGTGGCAATTGGACCTTACTGATTGGAGATCCCCTGACAAAGGTTCAATATGGTAACAACAAGTTGTCCAGTAATGGGAGAAATACCATAATTTATCTTTTTATCTTAGTTCCTTCGTGAATGATTACTTATCATGGTACTTGATGTAATGACTAGGAATAGTACATGCTTTGAATGAATTCATAGCAAATGACGCGGGATATGCTTTGGTTACACATATCCTAGAAGAATTCACATATTCGAGTGTGGTTGTGAGGCCACAACCTATGAGATTGGGCTTTTCTCTAGATCACTAGCGAATCAAGATATGTATGAACTCGATAAAAATCTCGTATAATGTGTATGTTGAATTGAAGATCGGGTTACAAGGTCCTATTTCAAAACTTTAGTTCACTATGGTCCTTCCGGTTGGATTTCGGGCATGGGTGAAATGGTAGAAGCTGGTTGGGCTTGGGTGTGAACCTCACACGTTTACCTTCAAAATTCTAAAAAGATCAAGAATTGTGTGCCCTTAGATCCCGTATTTCTTGATTATGAATAAAGACAAAAGGTCGGCAATTATGTCATCCGACACCAGTCACAACACTTAACAAAACAGAAACTTTAAAGAGTAAATGCAGCGGAATTTAAAGAACACAAAGGTTTAAATTTTCATAAGTTATATATATTATATAACTTATGATGGTCAATGACCAAATGTATTGTATATATATTATATACAATAGTACAAATTCATTTCTTTATAGATTTACAATATAAAACGGAAAGGAATTAAAAATTGAAGTCGCAGATGACTTCTGCCAGAAAAATCTAACTAAGTAGACATAGACAACCTCTCATTACAATCGCTCCATACAAAACTAATCTAGAATCTAAACAACAATTGTAATGTTGGACAGAATGTTGTCAACACACTCAGGCAACACTGATGATCCATATTTCTGAGATGAAATCCCGAGAGCTCTCTTGGTATTTTTGTTTTTTGATTCTGGATATCGATTCACTGTAGTAGCCTCTCTATTTATAGTAGACAGTCTTTCTTGAAAAGCTCATCGATTGGTTGTGGAGGTTGATGGAAAGGTGGACAACTGGTAGGATTGGTTGAAGACGATCAAGGAGCAAAAACCTCTAACAACTTTGACTTGTTCCTCACGAAAAGAAGCAGTCTTGACTCGTTCTTCACACGTGTTTACCAACTCCTTTTTACCTTGCCAAGTCACATTTACTATATAGTAATCATTACGTGAAGTAAGGCAAAATCAGTTCTGAAAATATTAGTCCGAATATTGTGCAACATTTGTCCCAACATTCTTATACATTCAAATCAATACTTCGGGAGATATGTTGGATCAAATGTCACAACATCAAATCCAACATTAACAATCTCCCCCTTTTTGCCTTTCTACACAAAACTCGTTAAAATGTAAAGTTGACTTATGGGGTTGTCACAAATGTTGTCCAACATCTGTGATCAACAATTTCAAGGTCATGCTCCCCCTTAACATGTGATGACATACAAGCAAACATGTGTATAACAATTCATAGGATTAGGAAAAAATATGAGAACCTTATGTCCTTGGAACTTGTCCTTGTAGTCCTGGGAACTCTCTTTGAAAAAATTCATAGGATTTGGAGCAGTACTTGTCCTTGTAGTCCTGGGAACTCCCTTTGAAAAAAATTGTTTCAAGCGGGTTTCATTTGGGATTTCCCTTTCTTGAGGCACACTGGGTTTGTTCAGAAGCAGATGGTTCTTTCTCAGTTAAGAAAACATAGTCCGTATTTTCACTATCACTGCTCGAGTAAGCGGGTTTAGATGTTTCACATTTAGTCCTTTTGCTACTCGAACCTGCTTGGATTGTTTTCTCAAACACTCTACCCGATCAGCGAGTAGGAAAGGTAGATGACCTTGGCCTTTTTACCCATAGATGAGAAATCAAAAGTTTGATCGACATCAATAGGATTATTATTATCTCCAGGATAGCTGATATCTAAAGGTTCATCAAAATATTTAAACACTATTGCTTTATAAAGATCCTTAGGGAGATTTGAGGAAGAATACTGGCCCGGTTGCTGAGGTGTATTCGACGGAGGGCTAATGCTCATGGGAGTGTTTGATGGAATGTTGGTTGACATTTGTTCTGACATTGGAGAAGTTTCCATCGGTGAGAATTGAGGAGAGGGTTTTGAGGAATCATGATTTGTGAAAGTGATTGGAGTTTGATTTGGTGTTTCCATCGGGTAGGTTTGAAGATATACACCCGCTGAGCTTTTCCTTTTTTTTTGTTTTTTGTAAAAAATATAACAAATGAGAGGAATATTTATATACATGGCAAATCTTTTCTTAGCAACAAGAATTTCTTATTTTTAGGTGTTTCAATTTTACACAATAACTTACACTTAAAATATTGGGAGGGGGGGAATAAACATCACAGTAGGAATAAAATTTAATCTTATCATTTTAAATTTTGAAATTCATGTAAACAAAGCATATAATAAGGAGTAAGATCTGATATTTCAACGATCAGATAAACAAAATATACCAACACATATCTCATTCTGAAGATGTTAACAGCAATGTTGGCAACATTTTGGACGACACAAGTATTTTGATCCCACAAGAATTTTCAAATTTGGCAACAAACCAAGACACGTTTTATATGCACTTTATGAGTTTGACCACTGGACCAATGTAACATTTTCCATAGTGTCCTTGATCTAATCATATAACACATATAAAACAATTTTTTTGTGTAAAAAATAAGAATACTTTTATGGTATTCTCAAATCTCTTTTGAAGCACTCGATACTCCAATAGAATAAGAACGATATCTTTTCACGGGCTTTGCCCATTTTTCACAGTTGTCAAATTTTTGTAAAGGTTTTGCCTTATTTTGGTACTCCCTTTTTATGATATATGGAGTCTCCTTTTATAGGAGTTTTATATGACATTTTCGTAATTAAAAAGGAATCTAACTATTCATCTGAATGACTATTCATCCTTTTGGCATTTTCTCGAATTATTGCTGGAATCTTTGCTTTTGCTTTTGCTTTTGCTTTTTGCTTTTTTGAAAGTAGCTTTTTCGAGCATTTTCTTTTGTCAGAATTTTGTCTGAACTCTACTCCGGGTATTTTGAATTCTTTTGGCAACTTTCTTCAGAATCCACTGTTGCTAAAAACCGGACTGTTTTCAATATCAATTTCTAGTTCTTCTTCTGATGAAGAGCCTTGTTTTGATGAAGACAGTGCAAATTTCAGAATTATGGCTTGCATTTCTTCTGGATTTTTGGCCGCTGCAAGCATTGAGGCCATCTGTGATTTCCGTAAAAGGAACTGGGTGTGCTCCGGTGTTTGTAGAGGTGTCTGTGGTGTTTGTGGAGGCACTTGTAACGGAATGGGTTTTTGGGAATCTAACCATTCCTGGACTTTTTGTGGTGCGAGGCTTTTTGGTATTTTAAAGCTGTCCCACCATCGGATTTTGAATCTTCTTCGGATAATTGGAATTTTATCTTTCGAATAATCTACGAACCATGTAAATACCCATGGTAAGTGGAATTTTGTATGAAAAAGGTGTAGGGGAACAAATCTTTTTTCTTCCGTAGAAGGTTTAAACTGAGATTTGAAGAGGCTGAAAGATTTAGTGACTTCTGGTTTTTGTATTTCTAGGGTGGATCCGAATTGCTCCCACCGTGAATTCCACCATGTTGAAAATTGTGATAGATCACATGAGGTATCAAAATGAAAAAGCCAAGTGTGGCTTTGGTTGGTATTTTGAATGAAAAAGGAATTGAACCAAGCTTGTTGGTAATCTCAGTAATTGAAAGGAATATCAAAAAATGGTTCCTTTTTGTAGGTATCTGGGAAATTTATGAGTTGAGATAGGTCATTCCCCCAATAAATAGGAGCAATTATGCTAAGTATTTTGCAAATTGAATAAGAGGGATCTGAGTTATTTTTGTGAAAATTAATTTTAATTGTCGCTGATCCTGATATTTCAAGGATAGCCTGATAAAAATATGGAGTTTTTAAAACATCTCATGATTTATAAAACCATTTTTGTCCAAAATAATTTTGTAGTGCTAAAAAGGGTCTTTATTAAAAAATTCTTTTTCAAGAGTCACAATATTTTGAAAACCGGTTTTATGAAGAATTTAGGATCAGGTTTTTTGGGGACTTGTGGTTCCACAAGTTGATTTTTGAAAATTATTTTTGAGAAAGGTTTTTTGAAGACTCTTCTTTCTCAAGTTGGAGTTTTGAAAATTGTTTTTGAGAAAGGGTTTTTGAAGATTCTCCTTTCTCGATTTTTATAATTTTTTGAGAGGTTTTTTCCTCTCCTGGGCTTTGAACAACTTCTTGTTTGGGATTTTGAAGTTGTATCAATGCCTGTTGTAATTCTGGAGATTTCGCCAGAGTTGCGTAAGGTTTTGAGCTTATCTCCTGTCTTTGGTGTGTTTTTGCACCTGATGTCGCGGTATTTTCATTTTCTTCTTTCATTACTGCATCATACCACGACAGGGGTTTTTCAGTGGGAGATTTGGCAGGAAATTTTTCTTTTTCTTCTTTTGTGAGTTTTTTGTGGGTCATGAAATTTGTTTATTGTTGTGGTGCAACAACAGGTGTATTTATTGGTGGAGGTATCTCATCTTTTCTTTTTTGGAGCAAGGCTCCGCACATTGCATGGTAACAGTATTGTCCAGATTTTCTCATGTCCTTTCTAGATATTTTTTCTCTACAACCCGGACATTGGGGCAAGGGACAGTGATAGGACATTTCTGTGTTGTAATCGATATTGGAAATCTGTGGATTTTTATAGGGATAATGCTAGGATATTTCTGTGTTGTAACTCGTATTGGAAATCTATGGGTTTTTTCTCCTGTTTTTGAGTAAACCACTGGCTAAAAGATTTTTAAAGTAAAAATTGTCAGAAATTATTTTTGAATGCAATTTTTGAAAATTGTTTTTTGATATTGTAAATTATGCTTCAAATTGTTTTTTGTATGCAAAGGAATCAATTAATTTGATGGAACGGGTATCACAGTTTCTAGGGGACTCAAAATTCTAATCTAAAAAACTATTTCTTAATTCGCCTAGATGACAAGAATAAGTTTTAATCAGATCGAGGTCGCTAGCTTTTGGTTTTGTCAGAAAAATGAATTTTAAACTCTTATTATTGGAATCAAAAGAGATGAAATCATTATCTACCTTGTAAGGAGTGATAAAATTTATAAACGGTGTTCCTAAGATAACGGAGTTGTGAATGTCTTTTACTAAGACAAACGATGTTGCTATAGAAACTCCATTAATGATAACGGACACACTTGTTTGGGAATTGATTTCTAGCTTCGTATTATTAGCTGCCGCTAGAGTTTTCTGGGTATTTTCATGAAAATTATTACGAATTAGACATATTTTTATACAATTCAGGTCAGCACCGGTGTCAAAAAGAGCAATAGTAGTAATTCTAAAATTGTCTGAGAATTTAAGGGTTATTTGAACAAGGTATTTCTTGGACGTGATCTGTCTTAAGACAGAAAGGAATTCTTATGGGACCTCTTCCAGAAAAGGATTGTCAGGAGGTTCTTCTGGGTTTTCAGAGTCGGAGTTGTCGGACTCAGAACTAGATTCAGAATTATCCTGGGTTTTTGAAAGAATTGTTTTCAGAAGAAGAGAGTCTTGTTCTTGTTTTTCTCGTAGAGCCTTGATCTCTACTTTGATTTGTTTCACCTCCCTCTGAGTTCTAGAACTGGGGTTTCTTTGGATTCTTTCATCCTTTTACCTTTCTTCAGAATTTTCATCAAATCGTAGGTATTTTTGGAGGTGTTTGGCAAAATTGAATTTTTGAAATCTTTTTTCTCGTCAGTAAAAGATTTGAGGAGTTTATTCAAATAATCTTTTTGGTGTTCGACATCTATGTGTTGAACCATTTCTAGCATGAATTCTTGATTCTTGGTTAAAACACAAACGAGTTTTATCTTACCCTTATCGGCATATTCAGAAGAACTGGTCGTAAGCAATTCATCAATTTGAAGGGCTTTGTTGTCTTCGGAAAACAGAGAAAAGTAGTCAGATTCTGACTCGGCATTTGAATCGGAGGAATCGATTAGAAGATTAGAGATTTTTTTGGTGACGTCATCGCCGAACTTCAATTCTTGTAATTTTGTATTCATTTTGCAGTATTTCGATGTATGACCTTTTTTGTGACATTTGTAACACGTAATGTCCTTGTATTTGAAATCATCTTTTTTGGTATTTGGTCTTTTGGAATGATGAGTATTTTTGTAGGGCTTTTTGTAATACTCTTCATTGATTTTGCTGAAATATCTCTTTTTGTAACCTCTTGAAGTACTCTTAAGGGATTTATGAGTCTTGTTACAGTTTCCTGTGCAACTAGAAGAGGGTTTGAGGTGTTTCTGTAATTTCAGGTCTTGACAGATCTTTAGACCTTCATGTTGAGTTATACTGACAAGTTTTCCATACGTAAACTCACTGTAGGGTATAATCTATTTATCACAATTTTCTTTAATTTTGTTCCTAACCTTTTCTCCTAAAAGGGTAGGTAGTCCGACCAGAAATTTCTCTTTTCAAAATGGCTGGTTGGAATCTTCCCTGAGCATAACTCTAGTTAAGAAGGTATTTTTGTACCATTGGAAATCACTGAGTTTCTTGCATTTGAGGTTGAAAAGTAATTCGGCATTTTTGTCTTTCAAATGTGAAGAATCTCTTATGAAATTCAAAGAGATTGTGAGAATCAAGGTCGCTACGGCATCTTGTAGGGGTTCACCTTGTTCATCAAGGATTGGTAATCCTTCTTCATCAGTTTTGATGAAATTGAGGATATCTTCCTTTTGTTGATCAGCGAGATAATTATCCCACCAACCTTTCAATTGACCAGAGAATCCTGCGATAAGCAGTTCTGCAATGGTCTTATCTTGCGTACCATTTTGGGTTTTGTAGGCATTTGCAGCCATGGTCATTTGTTGAAGAAAACTGAGAATATTGTATTCGGTCATCCCATCTATGTTTCAATCATAAATGGAAGAGGCATTGAAACGGGATTGAGCTAAGGGTTTTACTATTCCTAGGTCAGGAGCAGGAATAATTTGTAATTGCTGTTGTTGGACCTGTTGTATTGGTTGTTGCCAATCCATATGGTTAACAAAAGGTTTTTTGTTTTGGAGTATCACTGTCGTCGGAGTCGTGTGTTAGAGCAGTGATTTTATTGGAGGATTGTGGAGTATCTGGAACAACGTGTTCTGTGTTAGAACTGATGGACGTCCCAATTCTACTCAATTGATCATGGATAGTCTGAATAAATTCAGACTTGTTTTGCTGGATATACTTTCTGCACACACACACACACACACACACACATATATATATATATATATATATATAATCGCAGAGAACGGTATCACTTAGACGACATATTCTTACTGAAGAATCATGCTTGTGTGACAAAATATTATGCACCATACAACAACAATAATCAGTCAGTGATATTACATAGGTAAATGTCACCCGAAATGTTAGATAACATTTCAACTGACATTCACCAAAAATGTTTTTTTAGAGATTACAAAGACCAAGAGATTTTTTTAAACTAGAAAATCTCTCATGGTCCAAAGCTTTTGTAAAAATATCAGCTAGTTGATGAAGAGTGTCAACATGTTCAATTTGAAGTAACTGTTTTTCAACTAAATCTCTTAAAAAGTGATGTCTAATATCAATATGTTTTGTACATGAGTGCTGAACTGGATTTCTGGAAATATTTATAGCACTCAAATTATCACAGTACAAAATCAAAATGTTGCTAGTAAATCCATAGTCGTCTAGCATGTGTCGTAGCCATATTAATTGAGAGCAAAAACTTCCAGTTGCTACATATTCAGATTCAACAGTTGAAAGTGAGACACAGTTTTGTTTACGACTATATCATGAAACAAGGTTATTGCCAAGATAAAAAAATCATCCACTTGTACTTTATCTATCATCCACATCTCCAGCTCAATCCGAGTCACTAAATCCTATTAAGTTAGGATTAGTGTCTTTGGAATATCATATTCCCAACTCACATGTGCCAGCAACATATCGAATAATACGTTTCACAGCATTTAAGTGGGATATTTTGGGACAGGCTTAAAAACGTGCACAAACACAAACAATAAACATAATATCTGGGTGACTAGCAGTAAGATAAAGAAGGCTACCTATCATAGATCGATATAATGTTGGGTCGACATTTTCACCAACATTATCCTTACATACTTTCTGCGATGAACTCATTGACATTTTCATCTATTTAGCGTTCTCCAAACCAAATCTTTTAACTAGATTCTTGGCATATTTACATTGTGAGATAAAAATTCCATCTTCACTTTGTTTTATCTGCAAGTCTAAGAAAAACGTTAATTCCCAATCATGCTCATTTCAAATGTCGATGACATAGCTTCAACAAATGAATTTAGGTACGACTGTGAAGTCGATCCAAACACTATGTCATCCACGTAGATTTGAGCAATTACAATATCTACACTATGTCGTTTAATAAACAAAGTACGATCAGCTTCACCATGGTTAAAACCAAATTCAAGAAGAAAGTTAGTTAAACGACCATACCATGCACGAGAGGCTTATTTCAACCTATACAAATCCCTTTTAAGATTGTACACATAGTGTGAACGGTAAGGATCTTCAAATCCTTTTAGTTTTTCAACATATACCTCCTTGTCTAGATAACAATTTAAGAAGACATATTTTACATTCATTTGGTGTAATGTAATTTTCAGACAACAAGCAATAGCAACTAAAGGTCTAATTGACTTGATATTAGCTACAGGTGCGAAGGTTTCATCAAAATCAATTCCTTCAACCTGTGTATAACCTTGTGCAACTAGATGTGCTTTATTTCTAACAACTGTTCCCGATTCGTCTGATTTATTTTTAAAAATCCACTTAGTTCTAATTATATTTGTATTATTTGAACGTGGAACTAAGTCCCAGACTTCATTTCGAGCAAATTATGCAAGCTCTTCTTGAATTGCTTGTATCCAGAAATTATCTTTAAGTGCTTCACATACCTTACCATTTCTCTATAGTTGAGTGGTTCTTTGCCTCTTGTTCTAATTCCTTCAAGAACTCCACCTATCACTTGACCCGTTTTATGATTCTTCCCAATCCTTGATGAGGGGTCCCTACGAACTTGGTCTAACAATTCAGCACTTGACTCCTCATTTGTGGCCTCTGTGGTCTCTATTGCTGTTTCAGATGTTGCTTCAGGTGTGACAACATTTGTGGCAACATCTGAAGCAACATCTGATTCTTCTACAAGCTATGGACTTTCCACTGTATCTATTATGTTATTTTCACTAGTTTTTCCTGAAACATCAGAAAGATCATCAAAGATAATATTTACAGACTCTTGTACAGTTCTGGATCTCGGATTGTATACTCGATAAGGATGACTATTTTGTGAATAGCCAACAAACATTCCTTTATCACTCTTAGAGTCAAATTTTGCCAAATGATCCCTGTCATTTAAAATATAACAAATACACCAAAAAATATGAAAGTAATGGGAGTTTGGTTTCTTTCCATTTATAATCTCACAGGGTGTCATCTTTGTTCCGGGCCTTAGATAGACTCTATTAGCTATGTAATTAGCAGTATTTAAGGCTTCTGTCCATAAATGATTTGACAAATATTTAGAACTAAGCATCACTCTAGCAATTTCTTGCAATGTCCTATTCTTCTGTTCTGCAACCCCAATATGTTGAGGAGTTTTAGAGGCAAAAAACTCATGAAAAATTCCATTTTTATCACAAAAATTTGTGAATGAACTATTTCAAAATTCTTTTCCATGGTCGGATCTAATCCGAAAAATAGGAAAATATAATTAATTTCTAATTCTATAGTGCAAGATTTTAAACATGTCAAACGTTTGTGATTTTTCTTTCAAAAAATATATCCAAGAATATCTAGAAAAATCATCTACTATCACAAAGGAATACCTCATGCCTCCTAAATTGTCTACTTCAATTGGACCCATTAAATCCATATGTAGCAATTGAAAACAGTGATACGTACCTGAATGTTATCCGTCGTGTTGGACAATATTATGAGAGACACGGGTTTGCTTACCTTTCAAACAATCTTCACAGACAATTTTACCTTTATGGTTAAGTTTGGGTATGCCTCTAACCGCTTCATATGAGGCCAATTTTTCTAAATTGCGGTAGTTTACATGCCCCAACTTTTGATTCCATAGTGTTGTGTCATCGACCTTTGAATTACTGCATGTTTCTTGTCTTCCAGCAAGATAACAATTATCATATGTTCTAGTACCTGTCATGACACATATATTTGCTTCATTCGTAACTTTACAAACATTCTTATTAAATTTCACCTCAAGATCGTCATCACACAGTTGACTAACACTTATCAGATTAGCCATTAATCCTTCAATGTGTAAGACATTTCTTAAGGCTGAAAAATCAGGAACATCCAAGATTCATTTTTCAATTATATTTCTTTTACTGCCACCTCCATAAGTCACGTTTCCTCCATTGAATGATTCATAGTTCTTTAGAAAACCTTTTGTACCTGTCATGTGGCGAGAACATCCACTATCAAAGTACCAAGAACCTGAAATGTTAGTTCTTAATTTAGTAATAGCAACATTACATGTTACATCATTTTTAGGAACCCGAACTCTCTTAAAATATTTTTTACCTTTTGGTTCAAAAATGTTGCTTCGATTGTTATCCGGAATGTTAGACAATATTTTAGGCAACATTTTGCTCACATAATCTTGAAGTTTGAAACAGTATGGTTTTAAGTGTCCAGAGGAGTTACAATGATGGCACACAAACTTCATATTCTTTGACATATATGAGAACCTATTATTCATCCTTTTTTCTTTTACAAAGCACATTTTCTCATTTTTATCAAATACATTAAAGCATATGATTTTAAGAGAGTTTTCGTACCCAATTCCTGCATGTGAAGGTTTACTAAAGTTGAGTATCTCATTCAATTTTGAAGTCCCCGTGTTGAGCTCACGGAAGGTTGCTTCGGCTAAATCCAATTTTGCACGGATCTTACCAAATTCAATATCTTTTTTGGTAAGTGCAACCTCAAGTCGGTTATCGTGTCTTTTAATACTAAATTCTCATGAGTTAAAGATTTTACCTTTTTATCAAGTTGCTTGGATTCTATGATTAAGGCTTTACAAATACTTTATAATTTATTAATCATATCATATTTGCATTTAACTTGATCCATACAATGAGCCTCACTAACAGAAATAAAATCACTAAAGCAATTAACATCAGAATAGTTAAAGAATTCATACCTTTCGGATGTCGCTGAGGATGTTGATGTCGTTGATGATGTTGGAGCAAATGTCATGGCATTTGAGACAACATTGTATATGACATCTTCATTATCCGATATAGACTGTTCGAAAACAGTAGCCAACATTGCTTGTGTTTCAATTTCACGATCTCTTTCATCTTCTCCTTCATCATCACTAAGAGAAACCCATAGATTCTTACCAAATTTTCGAAGTGTGTTTGCACATTCGTTAGCATAGTGACTCCAACCCGAGCATGCATGACACTACACAGACTCAAGTTGTTTGGGATCAAATTTGGTACGATTTGAGTTGGTTCTTCTTAGTTGATTTCCTTTTTGTACATTTGGAAGGAATCTAGTGGGCTTTTGAATGAAGACTTGGTTTTGGTGCTCTTTAGATTTAGATTGATTTCTTTCATTGTTGAACTTCCTCACCATCAAATTGTATTTTCGAGTGAGTAAGGCAACATTTGCATCATCACCAATTTCTTCAAGATTCTCATCATCTTCTTCGATTTGACTCTCCAAGGATTGAACTTGAAGTGCCACATTCTTGCTTTTATACAATTCCTTTTGATTCTCAATATTCATCTCATAAGTTTTGAGAATGCTCATCAAGGTATGAAGGTCCATTGTGGCAAGATTGTGAGCTTCTTCAATAGCACAAATCTTTAAATTAAGCTTTTCAGGAAGAGAACTGAGAGCCTTTTCAACAAGTTGAGTGTTGGTTAGTGGTTCACCAAGCACTTGACAATCATTTGAGATGTCAATCATCTTTACAAAATAAGATTTAATATCATCTGCTTCTTCCATCCTTAAACGTTCATATTTACTCATGAGTATGCGTAGCTTTGTTCGACGAACACTTGAGCTACATTCACAATGAATTTGTAAAGTATCACATGCATCCTTAACCGTGGGGCAATTTTGAATGAGTTTGAACATACATATCAATCCATCCAAAAATTGCATTTAAGGCTTTTTCATTAAAGCTAGCATTATTGGTTTCTTCTGTAGTTCATTCGGATTCATGTTTAACAAGAATGTCACATTCCTCATCCGGTGGCAACATTGGAACAACATACCCATTGGTTATATATCTCCATGCCCTAACATCAAGTGATTTGATATGAGAACGTAGGCGAGTCTTCCAATAGACATAATTTAATCCATCTAAAATAGAAAGCCTACCAATAGTTGAATTTGCCGGATCCATAGCTTATGACAACATGACCAAACATTTATTGTATTAAGTCTCGGCTCTGATACCACTTGAAGGGTGTCAAATGCTATGGAAACTAAAAACAAGATATGAAATAAACCGAATGCCAATTCTATTTCCGAATGTCGGCAATTATGTCGTCCGACACCAATAACAACACATAGCAAAACAGAAACTTTAAAGAGTAAATGCAGCGGAATTTAAAGAACACAAATGTTTAAATTTTCATAAATTATATATATTATATAACTTATGATGGTCAATGACCGAATGTATTGTATATATATTATATACAACAATACAAATTTATTTCTTTATAGATTTACAATATAAAACGGAAATAAATTAAAAGTTGAAGTTGCAGATGACTTCTGCCTGAAAAATCTAACTAAGTAGACATATACAACCTCTCATTACAATCACTCCATACAAAACTAATCTAGAGTCCAAACATCAATTGTAATGTTGGACAGAATGTTGTCAACACACTCAGGCAACACTGATGATCCAGATTTCTGAGATGAAATTCCGAGAGCTCTCTTGGTATCTTTTCTTTCTGATTCTGGATATTGATTCACTGTAGTAGCCTCTCTATTTATAGTAGAGAGTCTTTCTTGAAAAACTCATCGATTGGTTGTGGAGGTTGAGGGAAAGGTGGGCAGCAGGTAGGATTGGTTGAAGACGATCAAGGAGCAAAAACCTCTAACAACTTTGACTTGTTCCTCACGAAAAGCAGCAGTCTTGGCTCGTCCTTCACACGTGTTTACCAACTCCTTTTTACCTTGCCAAGTCATATTTACTATATAGTAATCATTACGTGAAGTAAGGCAAAATCAGTTATGAAAATATAGCCTCTTGTCAATACTACTAGTCTTCTCGCCACCTACCAGAAAATCCCATCAAGATAGATTGAATCGACGACCTATACTTCAACTAAAGGCACAAGGGTGTAGCGAGCACAGAACAGAGGAAATGCACATGGGTCTCCTTGAAGAAATGTTGGTTCGAATGTTGTGCAACATTTGTCCCAACATTCTTATACATTCAAATCAATACTTCAGGAGATATGTTGGGTCAAATATCACAACATCAAATCCAACATTAATAATTGTAATATTACATAATGCTTGGGCCGTAGTAGGGTGTGGAATTGCAGCACTTGTTGCTGCAGTTGTAACTTATCGACGTCAGAGCGAAAGAGAAGAAGGGTATGAATCTATCCTCTAATGTGAGGTTCTAGTTTCAGTCTGATCTCTGGTGACCGGTATAATGTACCATCTAAGCTGCTTTGACCCAAGCTGGATACAAACTTTTAGGCAGTTTAACTGAAGATAGGTTTAGTCTATGGGGTGCTTTGGTGTCTATCTTAGTTTTCTAGCTACATGTAGCATTATAGTATATATCTATACATTAGACAGTGTGTACTTTGTTCCTTAAGGAATTTTTTTATTGAGTTGTAACTACGCCCAAAGCTAATGCAATCGTATAAAAACGAAACCAGTCTTGGGCAACGTGCAAGATGAGACGCTATCCATGGGAAGATCTGATCAACAACTAAATGCAGATGGAGAGAGTCTAGTCTGTTAATACTCTATTACTCGCATGTGTATGCTCTGTATGGTCACATGTACATAAACCCTAGTGGCCGAAAATTTTATATTTTTTCACTCCATTATTGATTATCTTTCATCACAACCAGTTATATCTGAATTCAAATCATCTTTTCACTATGCCCTTGCTGTCTCAAACATCAAAACACATGTTTCCATCAAACTAGAAATAGAAACCGTTCATTATGCGAGTTGGGCGGAATTATTGAAAATATGTTGTCGTGCTCATAAAGTTCTTCATCATATAATTCCTCCAAAAGATGGTAAAGGGAAAGACATAACAAATGATGCAGCCAAGGAATTGTGGGATACACTTGATGCCACAGTCCTTGGTTGGATTTATGCAACAATCTCCACAGACTTGTTACATACGATAATGGAACCGGATTCCACAGCTATGGCAACGTGGGAACGTTTGCGAGATATATTTCAAGATAACCAAAACTCTCGCGCTGTTTCATTGGAACATGAGTTCTCAACCATTGACATGACGGATTTCCCTAATGTTTCTACATATTGTCAATGCCTCAAAGTGTTGGCCGATCAATTACGAGACGTTGGTTCACTGGTTACTAATAACCGGTTAGTCTTGCAATTGGTTGCCGGTCTCACCTACGCGTATAGCGGCGTGGGAACTCTAATTCGTCAAAGTAATCCTCTACCACAATTTTATCAAGCAAGGTCCATGCTTGTACTTGAAGAATCGGGCTTGGTGAAAAAGGCCTCAACTATTTCAAATTCCGCCATGCTTGCCACTCCTTCACATGATGATAATTTTTTTGAACCTTCTCAACCAAATAAGGGACAAAAAGGACGTCATAACAATAAAAATAAGGGTGAAAATCGCGAAAATAACAAAGGTGAGGCCACCGAAATTTCGGTGGCGGCGGTATTGGCGGCAATACCAACTATGGTGGTGGACAGTGGCAGCGGCAGGGGCGGCGGACAGTGGCATCAGTAGCCCGGCTAGCAGTGGCCTTGGGTTGTACCACCCAACCCAGCCCCAACAGATAATTGGGCCAGGCAGCCCCCAAGGCCCACTGGTCAGCCTCAAACAAAACAGTGGCCCATTTCCAGGGAACTGGTAGTAGCAGCAACAGGCCCAACATGCCCATTTCGCTGGGTCTGTTGCCACATGCAGCAGCAGTGGGCCTCAGCCGACCCAGTGGTATGAGGCCCATTCAACAGGGGGCTACCCCACGAAAATTGAGTCCGCCATGCACACTCTTGGACTTAATCCACCGGATTCAAATTGGTATATGTACTCCGAAGCGACGTCATATATGACGTCCTCCCAAGGTAATCTCTCATTCTATTTTAATTTGAGCAATGATAATGGAATAATTATCGGAAATGACCATTCAATTCCAATAAAAGGTTATGGTTCTAGCAAATTGTTACCGCCAAACCCACCCCTAATTTTAAAGAATGTCCTTCATGCTCCCAAATTAATCAAAAACTTGGTTTCTGTTACAAAGTTTACAACTGATAATTGAGTATCTGTCCAGTTTGACCCCTTTGATTTTTCTATGCATGATTTTCAGACGGGGAATCTTCTCATGAGATGTGATAGGAAGGGGGAGCTCTATCCAATAAATCTGTCAACCCAACAATCCAAGTTTCCTTCTGTTTTTGCTGCCTTGGCACCATCTTTATGACACCAACGTTTGGGACATCCGGGAGAGGCTATTTTGGCTTCTCTTAAACAAAATAATTTTATTTCTTGTACCTAGACACATACTCTAAATAAGTGTCATTCTTGCACACTTGGTAAACATGTTAAGTTGCCTTTTATTTCCTCTACTTTATGCACTCTTTTGCCATTTGATATTTTACATTGTGATATTTGGACATCCCATATTTTGAGTTCTTCTGGTCATATATATTATTTGCTTATACTTGATGACTACTCTAATTATTTGTGGACATTCCCTTTATCGAAAAAATCACAAGTGTTTTTCACTTTTCTCACTTTTAGAGCATTCATCTGATCTCAATTTGAACGTGATATAAAAAATATACAATGTGACAATGGGGGGGAGTTTGACAATAAACAGTTTTGAGATTTTTCAAAACAAATGGTCTTCAGTTTCGTTTGTCTTGTCCTCATACTTCATCACAAAATGGGAATGCGGAACGTAAAATTAGAACCATTAACAACATTGTTAGAACATCTCTTTCTCATGCTTTACTTCCCCCTGTATTTTGGCATCTCCAAATGGCAACTTATCTGTTGAATGTCCTTCCTCGAAAAAATCTATCATACCAAGCTCCCCTAAAAATGCTTTACCTACGAGAGCCCACATATCATCACTTACGAGTTTTTGGTTGTCTTTGCTACCCCCTCTTTCCATCCACCACAATCACAAAACTCCAAGCTCGGTCTACTTCATGTGTGTTCTTAGGATACCCTACTCATCATCGCGGTTACCAATGTTACGACATTTCTTCCAAAAGAATCTTTATAAGTCGTCATGTAATCTCTGATGAAACAATATTTCCTTTTGCTAAGTTACATGCCACCGGGACCCCTAACTATAATTTTTTGGATAATGATAAGCTTTCGTATCTAACACATTTTTTTCACCGCCCGGTACCTATTACTAGTGTTGAACACCGTAATTCAGACACATTGGGCCAGGCATCCCCAACGGGCCCAATTCCAGCTCCATCAGTACAACCCACTGGACCCTCGATTTCTCACTCCTCTGTCAGTGGCGTCCAATCCACTGGCCCAACAAATCGTCCGATCACCCGTAGTCAACATGGGATTGTCAAAACTAATGCAAAATATAGCCTTCACACCCAGGTCTTGAAATCACCATTACCTCGTAATCCAGTATCTGCTCTAAAAGACCCGAATTCGAAAATGGCCATGGATGATGAATATCATGCTCTAATTACAAATAGGACATGGGATTTAGTACATCGTCCATCTAATGCTAATATAATTCGATCTATGTGAATTTTCAGCCATAAAGAAAAATCTGATGGCACTTTTGAGCGACATAAAACCCGTCTTGTAGGTGATGGGAAGACACATCAGGTTGGTGTAGATTGCGGGGAAATATTCAGTCCAGTGGTCAAACCTGCGACTATCATAACAGTTCTCAGCCTGTCTCTCTCAAAAGGATGGTCACTTCATTAATTGGATGTCAAAATGCCTTCCTCAATGGACACCTTAATGAGACTGTTTACATGCACCAACCATTGGGATACAGGGATCCTAAATATCCCAATCATGTGTGTTTGCTCAACAAATCATTCTATGGCCTCAAGCAGGCCCCCAAGGCTTGGTATATGCGGTTTGCAGATTTTATGTCACGCATGGGTTTCTCGCACATCCGTTCAGAGAATTCCCTGTTTATCTATCGTCAGGGTAATCATATTGCTTATCTTCTTCTATATGTGGATGATATTATTCTAACAACATCTTCAAACTCTCTTCGCAAGAATATCATGTCACAACTTAGTTCTGAATTTGCTATGAAAGATCTTGGCCCACTCCACTACTTTCTAGGGATTGTTGTGACCCGACATAGAGGTGGATTATTCCTCTCCCAGAAGAAGTATGCATCAAAAATCGTGGAACGAGCTGGGATGTCTTTCTGCAAACCTTCGGCAACTCCGGTCAACACAAAGTCAAAATTGAGTGCCATCTCTAGCAAACCTTTTGCTGATCCAATGTTATACCGCAGCCTAGCAGGAGCTTTACAATATCTCACATTCACCAGACCAGATATTACATATGCAGTGCAACAAGTGTGTCTATTCATGCATAATCCAATGGAAGAACATATGCATGCTCTGAAACGCATTGTGCGATATATTCAGGGCACTCTGGAGTATGGATTACATCTATACCCTTCCTCTATTTCCAAACTTGTTACTTACACTGATGCAGATTGGGTAGACTGTCCGGATACAAGACAATCCACCTCCGGGTATTACGTCTTCCTTGGTGACAATTTAATCTCATGGTCCTCAAAAAGGCAGGCCACGGTATCACGCTCAAGTGCTGAAGCAGAATATCGTGTTGTGGCCAATGTTGTATCTGACTCATGTTGGATTCGGAACCTGTTACTTGAACTTCATTGCCCTATTCCGACTACAACAATAGTATAATGTGATAATATTAGTGCAATCTACCTCTCAGGGAACCCCATCCACCATCAACGCACTAAACATATTGAGTTAGATATTCATTTTGTACATGAGAAGGTGGCTCGCGGACAAGTTCGAATGCTGCATGTCCCAACGCGACATCAAATCGCAGATATCTTCACAAAAGGACTTCCGCTGATATTATTTGAAGATTTTAGGGATGGTCTCAGCATTCACCGCCCTCCAGCTTCGACTGCGGGGGAGTGTTAGAATATTATGTTAATAATATTATGATTTTGTATTAATATAGTATCATATTATATATGGTAGGTAGTAAAATGTTAATTAGGAAGATTATGTAAATTAGGTAGAAGATTATTAGGAATTGATTAGGAAGATTAGGCATGATTGACTCTTCCTAATTGATGTATATTGTGCATATATTGAACCTTTGAAAGATGAATATAGGGAGGAAAATATTTTACTTACCCTAGAATTCTTACTGTAACAAGCCTCTAACGAATAATTGTAGTGCAGACTTCCTAAAGGTGAAAACTTAATCAAGAATAGATACTTATCGTCGTTAGTCATACTGATAAATTACTTTTGATTAGTCACACTTCATTGTCTTGATATTTGATTCTTAGTACCACCTTATTCCTAATATTGATTATAAGTTATAACAGTAATGGAGCCTTCACAATGTGTCTGGTGGCAAATTTGTTGTAGTTGTTACTTGCATTTTCATCTGTCTACTGACTACCATATATCCTCAAGACAGATACCCGCAAGGATGCGAAGTTGGTGTAGCAGTAGAGCGCGGGACCGCAAGGTCACGCATTTGATTCCCTGCATAAACCTTCTTGGTTGAGCCTGTCACACATGACTTGCCAAGTGTGGTTAATCGGCTGACGTGGTTTGCAGGCTATTGCGTCAGTCCGGGGTTTACCCTGTGCGCACTCGAGA
Organism: Anisodus acutangulus; assembly: GCA_029783415.1. NCBI lineage: Eukaryota > Viridiplantae > Streptophyta > Magnoliopsida > Solanales > Solanaceae > Anisodus > Anisodus acutangulus. The sequence continues at coordinate 40,774,856 of CM056494.1, read as the reverse complement.
GAGTAGCGGCTGCGGGTTCATTCGTCAACAAAAAAAAGACAGATGAAATAAATAAATAAAGGAAACGTGTGATGCTTTTATTGATCTGACATAAAAATGAGGTCGTTATCAAAGCTGCCTTTGTTCATCCTCTCGCAGTCAACATATTTCATATGCTATACGTCCTTGGCCAGTTGCAAGTTGCAATGGAGATTTGACGATGCTACACGTCCTTGACCAGTTCCAATGGAAATTGAGAATACAGTGACCTAGTGATTAACAAAGTGTCAAAAGTTAATAGGGATTATTGTCTAAATCTTAACCGAAGAACATTAGATGATTTTTAATCCGTTAAAATCTGTTACTCAACATCCTCGACACTAATAAATAACAGTCGGTGAGTGTGTGTAATAAATTAGCTAAAGTATGTATAATGATTTGAACACCATAATAGATCAATAAAAATATGCATAAACCGATTCGAACATTATAACAAATCAGCAAAAGCGTGCGTAAACTGATACGAACATCATAATGAATCAGCGGAAGTGCTCGTAAATCAGTTCAAACATCACAAAAATTGATCACAAGTGCTCCAACAATAGAATTGTCACGAGCATGTCGTATTTATTTCACCTAAAAGCAATTAACATATGCCATCTGACGTCCTGCCATTGGTCCACGCTTGCTGCGTTTCCTTTACGACTGCCGACTTTGTACCAAATTGGGCCTTTCAGCTTTTTCTTATTGATCTTCTCCTTTTGTGGAAAAAAAAGAAAAAAAGAAAATAAAGCTAATCCATAAAGTTTTTATATGGTTCAAAGCACAAATTGTTCACGAGTAGAAGTGCAATATAAAATCATAATGCATACAATTTTTTAGAATCTAAGATAACAACAAGATGCAATATGGGTAGAATATTGCTTTAATTTTTTATTTATATTTTAGATAAATAAACATGAAAGTCTTTTTCTTATGTTGTATAGAAATAAATTAAAATTGAAGGTAATTACTATTTCTTTGGCCCTTCATCTTTTACTTCACTTTAAACTAAAGAGAAAAAAATTCCTTCTTATTTTTTGTAGACTATGTGAAATCAATCTCCACTCTTTCCTATTTAGATACAACTTCAATTTTCATCAATTTCTTTCCCAACTTTAATCCTAATTATTTTTACACTTTATATTTTTGGTAAAAGATTTCAAAAAAATATTTGTGAATCATCATTGGAATGAAAAGAAAAACATCATTAAGATATCCCCTTCCACACTCTTTGGAATATTAAAACAAAGACTTCTCAGTTACCATTTATCAGAATTGACCGTTTATACATGGCCATTTGATTTTTCCCCCTTTTTGTTTGACTTGATAAAAAATCAATTTAATTATGTTTATTAGTCTTAATCTTAAATTAGTCACACAACACAAACTTCCATTTTGACCCGAAGTAAACCGGGTCAATTCATCGGGTCTCTCTCAACCTCCACAAATATTCCCTTCTTCTCCCCCTTCTCCCAATAACACATATCTAATTTCTTTTTTCTTTTCCCCCCACTGTAAGCAATATCTCACAGGTATGATAGATACCCTTTATTCAAAGTAGCGTTTTATTTCTTTCTATATTAGATCTATCAACAAAAGATCCATAAAAATAATTCAATCTTTTTTGCCTATGCTGTGAAAGAAATCAATTTTTTTGCTATGCTGTGAAAGAAATTCAATCTTTTTGGCTATGCTGTGAAAAAAATTCAATCTTTTTGGTTATACTGTGAAAAAGATTCAATCTTTTTGCCTATGCTGTGAAAAAAATTCAATCTTTTGGCATGTCAGTGGCTGGAGAGGCTGGAGAGCATGTGAATTTTCCAGCAATGGCAACAGAGGACCGGTCCGGATGTTGTAACCCGGTTAAGAAACCCGGCCCGGTTTCCTTGGACCATGTTTTATCAGCATTAGGTGAGACAAAGGAAGAAAGGGAATCAAGAATCAGGAGTTTGTTTAGTTTTTTTGATTCTGATAATGTGGGGTATTTGGATTACACGAAAATCGAAAAGGGTTTGTCTGCTATGCAAATTCCAGCAGAGTATAAGTTTGCTAAAGAATTGTTGAAGGCTTGTGATGCTAATAAGGATGGAAGGGTTGATTATCAGGAGTTTAGGAAATATATGGATGATAAGGAAATGGAATTGTATAGGATTTTTCAGGCTATTGATGTGGAACATAATGGGTGTATATTGCCTGAGGAACTATGGGATGCCCTTGTAAATGCTGGTACTTTACTGTTACTTGTTCATTTTTTAAAGCACTTATGATATTGTTTTTTTGATCATTGGGAGGTAAGTGGCGTGGATGTCTAGTACAACTGTCTATTGTGGTTCATAAAAGGAATATAACATCTATCTTATGAGAATTTTCACCTTTGAGGTTTCAGAATTGGTTTGATAAGTCCTGATTGTTTGTTTAGATACATTTTTGAACGTTTGAATTTTAAATGCTTTGCTATGCCAGCCTTTGAGGTCTCAGAATTAATTTGATAAGTCCTGATTGTTTGTTCAGATACATTTTTGAAAGTTTGAATTTTAAATGCTTCGCTATGCCAGCCTTTGAGGTCTCAGAATTAGTTTGATAAATCCTGATTGTTTGTTAAGATACATTTTTGGAAGTTTGAACCTTAAATAGCTTTACTATGCAAGTTGAGGATAAGTGATCAGTTGCCAAACTGGACTTGTTTGAAGTTTGTGCTTAAATGTATGCTATGTCCGTGTTCTGGTACCTCTTGTTGGTTCCAGAGATACCAAAGGAAGTATAAGCGCAGTTACTTAATTAGAATAAACGAATGAATGAAAACCCAGATATTATGTCGAAAATCCTTTCTGAGTTTTGCACTTGTTGCACCAACATTAGTGTGTAAGAGAATTATGCACTTGGTAGTCTCAAGTTTCATAAAGTCCTCGAGAGATTGTAGCATCCAAAAGAGGAAACTTTCCTCATGTACCTGATGCACCAAGCTTCCTTCGACCTAGCTGTTATGTGGATCTTTCTCTTGTTGTAGTACTTGAACTTTTCCTCTAAGAAGCTCACTCTCGGTATTTTCTCCGGAATCCTTGTGGCACATCCGAACATGTCTCCCACTAGTTGCACCACTGCATAGTGCTCACTCGTTGAGAATATATGTCAAGTCATTATACAGGTGTATAGGGATCTCATCGCCTTCTATCCATCGTAACCTCACTCATGGTTCTGGATGCAGAGGTTATATCTTTCCCGTCCACAACTCCACCGCACACTTATTCTTAAATTTTCAAAACAGATACTGTGAACAGTGCCTGTACATGAATAGTTGTCCGTAAGTATGAATAGTGACATTAGGCATTAATACCTATATATGTATAGACAGTATATGTATGTATCTATTCTATGCTTGTACGTATCAATAATGCGTAGATGCTTCAATCCTTATATACCAGTTGTTGAGGAATGGAAAGTAAAATTTTCATGATAAACTTGCATCTCAAATGAAGTTTTTTTCTTAATTAGTTCCTCATCTGATGAATTTTCCGTGATCTGGATATTCAAGTATTTTTGTAGATGATTCTGGAGCTTTGGAGATTGTGGTTCGATTCTTGGCATTTTGCTGAATTTGGTTCTGAATTGTTGGGGGTCTCTTTACCAGGGGGAAGTAGTGATTGGTTGATACAAACTCAACCAATCAAATTATAGAACGCTGATCTACTAATCTGGTTTGGCATTTCTCAGTTTATATATTTGTATTTTGATGAATAGAGTACTTTAATCACAAAAGTATAATGGCCCCAGAAGGTTGCTATCAGTGTTATAAAGTTACATGTTTACGGAGTTTTAGAATTAATAAAGTTCACTAAGACGTTTACATTGCCTACATAAAAAAAGTGTTTTAGCAACTATGCTTTAAAATCTGTACAACAATCAACAAGTGATTTCCCCTCATAGTATCTCCTAGTTTATTCCTTCCATAAGGATCACATAATGCATAGGGGTGTTGTTTCCCAAAGTTGTTCCCGTTCACCATCTTTGAGCTTCGTCTCTCTGTGTGGTTGCAATTAGAGGCTGCCTCAATCTATTCTCCTCTACACTGGATCTCCATTAGTCATTTATCCAGTAAATACACATTTTGAAGTCATACGTTTCTCACGTTATGGCATTTTCTTTAACTTGTGATCACCAATTTCTCCCGCAAGATGGTATTAAAAGCCTTTAGTTTTGGAATAAGTATCTTGCTGACGTATATGAGGGCAAGTTATCTGCATCGCATCGAGCAGACATGGGTAAGTTTGACTCGTCATACGTTATCACTTGATCATCAATATAACCCCTGTTACCCCACTTTTTTTTGTGGGATTAGTAGCCCTTCTTAGCTGACTTGTTACTTGGATACACATGATTGCAGTTGAAACAAGGTAAAATGAGTGCGTCTGTGTGAAATCACTTCATAGCAAATTGGTGCATTATGCTATTTTAGTTGTTGAGTTTTTGCTGTCGAGTGACCTAGCTGTAAACATTTAACTGTTTGCAAGAGTAGCAGTATTATTATGACACACCGAGGTGCTCGCTTCTCTAAGCTCAGATGGCTTTTGATTTCTCTTCGATTTAGCTACTACTGTTTCACCTCTTTTAGTCTAATTTTGAAGATGCTTTTTCAGTTTCTTTTCTGGTGCCTGTGACTAAAATAATTTTTCTAGTTCCTAATTTTAATTCTGATATGGTCATTTATAGAATTTTTCTCGCGGGACTTTTTCAATTCTTAGATTTGGAAATATATGCGGAGTAGATAGTGAAGGCATATACTGAGTTACATTATGTGGTTAATAAGCTGGCCGATTGACGATGATATGATGCAATAATTCATACTTTATGAGCTATACGATGCTTAAGATGGCCATGATGTTCTCTACAAGTTACTCATAGTTGGGGAGACCTGTTTTTTACATTGAAATTAGTTCTTTCAACTCTTTCTTTCACCCTGCTCTAGACAAAGAATTACGTTTAGATGAGTTTGAGCTTACAGTTATGTGATGAAGCACATCATAATCAGGTCAAGAGTTGGTGTTTGGATAGCTTTATGTTTTTTTTAAACATCTGTAAGCGTCAGGGAAATCAATTGTGTATGGATTGGTTTTTGAAATAATGAACAAAACAACACAACTATCCGTTGCTCCATATCCATTCCGCTTCATTTGGGTCGGTTCAACTCTAATACTTAATAATTTGTCTATGTTCTCAAATACTCGAGATTCTTTAATTCTCATACTTATATCGAACTGACTCACAAATCTCTAAACAAACTAAAAGACATTTAAATATGGACTACTGTCAGTGTACCAATAAAGATTGAACCTTATTTCCAACTGGTTGTTGTGCCTATATGTATACTTTGCTTCCATTGTTTTTTTTTTGAAAATAATGAAAATAAACTTAATTTTATTTTGTTTCCTTAAAATCCTTTTGGGTTGTATTTTAAAAATAAGATTATTTCCAAACCAAACAAGATTGACATAAAAAAGATTCAATGCACGTGGAGCTTCTGCTCAAGTTTAATCAACCTTGAATATGCAGGGTAGAACAAAGTGTTGTCTTTGGATATTATCACCACGTATGAGCTTCCCAATTAATTGTGGGGAAATGAGAGATTTCTCGTGCAAGAAATAGGGTAAGGTGCCTGATAGTTAAGTCCTTCAGATGGTGCTTACCCGTCATAATCATTTTTCTTCGATTTGTCCATTTTTCGTTTTCTCCAATTTCCTTTATGCTACAGATACATAAATGTTGCTTTATTATAATGAGCTATGCGTATGACGCCGTTGATACTTTGTCCTGTAATTAATGTTATTCTTTTCTAGAATCTAAATATGGGGACTTGGGAAATAATTGTATGTTCTTTCCTGGTTGCTCGATTTGTTGGCCTTGGTAAAAGTTTTTTGACACAAATTTCAGGGCTTTTAGGTTTCTTTTGGGCTTTTGGCTTCCCCGTCAGTATTAGATTTCCTGCCGTCCTGGTCCATTTTTCTCTCTGTCTGCATGAAAAGTATATCTTTTTTCAGTTTCATGCTTACTGCATTAAGGTGCCAAAACGATGGCCCATTAATAGGTTTGCATAACAAATTGGATTACCCATTATTGTCTACATACTAACTCCTCTGTTATCCCTCAATTATTTTGCTATATGATTCCCATCTTTTAGAATCTATTTTTGTTTCTGGCTAGAAGAGTTCTCCATATTCATTTCCATTTCTTTAGTTGTCTTCCTCTTATAAGCCAGGGCAGTTTCTTTCTTGCAGGAATAGAATTAGATGATGATGAACTTGCACGTTTTGTGGAACACGTGGATAAGGATAATAATGGGATTATCACTTTTGAGGAATGGAGAGATTTTCTTCTACTCTATCCACATGAGGCCACCATTGAGAATATTTATCAATACTGGGAGAGGGTATGCCTTGTCGATATTGGTGAGCAGGCAGTCATTCCGGAAGGCATCAGTAAACACGTTCATGCATCCAAATACCTAATTGCAGGGGGAGTTGCAGGAGCTACTTCTCGTACTGCCACAGCACCTCTTGACCGCCTTAAGGTCATTTTACAAGTGCAAACGGCTCGTGCTTCAATTGGTCCTGCAGTCAAAAAAATATGGAAGGAAGGTCGTTTATTGGGGTTTTTCCGCGGGAACGGGTTAAACGTGATGAAGGTTGCACCTGAAAGTGCAATTAAATTTTACGCTTATGAAACCTTGAAAAATGCTATTGGTCGTGCCAAGGGTGATGAAGACCAGAGAGACATAGGAACTTCTGGACGTCTTGTGGCTGGTGGAATGGCAGGTGCAATAGCACAAACTGCTATCTATCCCATGGATCTTGTCAAAACTCGGTTACAGACTCATTCATGTGAGAGTGGAAGCGTTCCTAATCTGCGTAAACTATCAAAAGATATTTTGGTCCAGGAGGGACCTCGGGCATTTTATAGAGGATTGGTACCATCTCTACTTGGAATAATTCCTTATGCAGGCATTGATTTGGCTGCGTATGAGACTTTAAAGGATTGGTCAAAGATTTACATTCTTCATGATAGTGGTATAACTTTAACTTGTGCCTTCTGAACTGTTACTACAGTCATACCTCTCTATAACAACCATCCTCTATAACAACATCTCACTATAACAACCATGTTTTATGTGGAACCAATCTTTCATGTTATGTTATATTATATGTTCTCTATAACATCATTTCGCTATAGCAGCCAAAAAATATTGGAACAAACGACTTTGTATAGAGGGGTTTGACTGTACCTATTTTGTCCAAGACAATGAAAAGTAATTTTCATAAGAATTGTGCATGTGATGCAGAAGCGGGCCCTCTTGTGCAACTGGGTTGTGGGACAATTTCAGGAGCCCTTGGAGCAGCATGTGTTTATCCTTTGCAGGTTATTCGGACCAGGTAAATCTGCAGTTTGATTCTTGGATCCAACAACTGTTAATTCTTTTTCTATTTGGATGGTACAAGCTTTCTGGTTTATCATGTGATGTGACGTTCTTTTTACTCTAAACTTGTATTCTTGCTAGAATGCAAGCTGATTCTGAATACAAAGGTATGTCTGATGTGTTCCGGAAAACGGTTCAGCGTGAAGGCTTCAGGGGATTCTACAAAGGACTTTTTCCAAATCTTTTAAAAGTTGTGCCAGCAGCAAGCATAACCTATATGGTGTACGAGTCAATGAAAAAGAGTCTAGATCTTGATTAAGGTTCAAAGTGCGGACGCTGAGGCTGAGGCTGGATGATGATGATAATGGGACATTAAATAAGATTATTTAGCTCATTGGTGATATGATTTATCAAAATCATACACTTGATTTTTGACCCCCATTGGATATCGGCGGGGGTTATAGAGTTTTCTTTTTGTAGATTCAATTGACAAATGACTACGTTGGCAATTGAGAATAGTCCTCCTTTACAATGTATGTCTGCGTTATAGGAATATCCTTTCTACACTTTTGCCAAGCAAATGCAAAATGGATACGGTGTGGTGCAAACTTTTTTGCTACATGCAGTATATTCAAGGAAGGTTCAACTCATTGTCCTCTCTGCACTTCTTTATGTAGGCCTTCATGCAAATGAAACAATTGTAGTGATGACTGAATTTTTTCTTGACAATATGACAGAGAACTTCAATAGGTTGACTGCAAAGAGATTCTCTATTGCTCTCTGAAACCAGCCACTTATAACGCATATAAGTGGTTAAACACAACATATTAAAATATTTAAGTTAAATAAAGAACCTTTTTGTATTTTCCCAGGATCTGTGGTTCAATCTTACATTAGTTTATCTTGTTTTCTTATAATAGGAGTAGTTCTTTCAGCTGAGTAACAATATAAAACTACCCCTAGTAGAGACTAAAGTTATCTGAGTGCTGTCCTAGGGTTGTCGACTTGTCGAAAATTTACTGCTAATGTCATCGGACAGCCTTTCTATTTGTAAGACACTTGAAGTGGAATTGAAAAACAGTGAGATTACTGTAGAATCGTCTCAATCAATTGTGACAGGGAAGAGTGATCTTACAATTCTACTAAAGGGCAGCCCGGTGCACTAAGCTCATGCTATGCGTGGGGTTCGGAAAATGGCTGAACCAATCTTACTATTTTACCAAATCGTTAACCCTTTTTTGTTTTTTAAAATATGTATTCTCGATTTATAGCTGTTACGTTTCAAATTCAAGAAAATATAACCCTAAGAAGAACTTATGAAATAGGAGTAACAAATACCAGTGAAGCGATCAATCTTTCAAGCTTACATTTTTTTAAAAGATTGAACTAAAATTAAACACTTTATCTTATCATGAGTTTATGTATTTAATTGGAACAAAATATAGTTAAAGTGTTTAAATAAAATTTACGGAGTAGCAAGTTTAAGGGCTGACGATAAGCCTAATATTTACATACTGAACTTGATTCATTTCTAATGTTCTGTGTAAAGTAAGTACAATCATTTAATAATATGATCCTAAGACTTGAAATAATCCTATTTAATATTCTAGTTCTACAAACACGTGCCAATCAAAGCATTATTGCCGGTAATTAAAGACGAAACTTTTTCTTTTGTTCGGACAATGTGTGTGTTTATAAACTGTTTCCAACTAAACACCTAGAATGAAGTTTTTATTTTTCCTAAACAGTTTTCCAAAAATTGAAATAATTCATCGTGCCTAAGTTACCGGACTTGTGTTTATTTCCTTGCAGTTTGGACGGGACTTGCATACGTTTTAGATATTCTTTATCTCTTTGAGTGTCCTTATCTGATATTTTACATGCGTGATTATTAGGAAAATAGGAATCTGTGAATATATTTGTGCTGATTCTTAATACTAACAACAACATAGCCAGTGTAATCCATCCACAAGTGGGGTATGAGAGCGTAAAGTGTACGCAGACATTACCCTATCTTGAACCTAGGCTCAAGTAAAGCAGAAACAATATGAGGATAGCAAGAAAACTAAAACAGAAGAGACTTAGCGCTGATTCCTAATGTTTTATTTATTTAAGTGTTTTAAGGATAATATATACGAATAGTGGCTATTATTTTGTAGTGCCAGTCCTTGTTTTGTATCTTAGAAAACTAGTGGAGATCCATGTTGTGATGAATTGTTTCAGTGGAGAGAAGAGTTTTGAAGCCTTGGCCATGAACTAAACTAATGTGCAGTATTTGCCATGTAAGGAGGCTATTTGGTATGATTTGCACAATAAAGGTCTAACATCTCTTGAGCCTTCATCATATTGACCCTCATTAGTTATAATGGTGTACTCCTAGGGTAGTGAAACTGTGATGTGATTTGAATGGACACATAATCCAAAATAGGCCTTCAACTTTTATTCCTATGTGTTAGAATATTATTAAATAATATTATATGTTAATGAAGTATCATTTTATATATGGTAAGTAGTAAAATGCTAATTAAGAATATTATGTTAATTAGGTAGAAGATTATTAAGAATTGATTAGGAAGATTAGGCATGATTTACTCTTCTCAATTAAATATATATTGTGTATATATTGTTCCCTTTTAGGATGAATACAATTGAAGAAAACACTTTCAAAGTCTTACATGGTATCAAAGCTCAAGGAAAGATCCAAATTATTTTATTTTCTTCCAATTTTTCGGTCCTCTTCCCCACTAGAACCCTAGTTGGCCGAAATTTGCACATTTTTTTAACTCCATTATTGATTATCCTCCATCATAGCCAACTATGTCTGAGTCAAAATCATCCTTTCATCCAGCCCTTACCGTCTCAAACATCAAAACACTTGTTTCTGTCAAACTAGAAATGAAAACCGTTCATTATGCAACATGGGCGAAATTATTCAAAATATGTTGTCGTGCTCACAAAGTTCTTCATTATATTATTCCTCCAAAAGATGGGAGAGGGAAGGAATTAACAACCGATGCAGTCAAGAAATTGTGGGATACGCTTGATGCCATAGTTCTTGGTTGGATTTATGCAACAATCTCCACTGACTTGTTGCATACTATAATGGAGCCAGATTCAACAGCCATGGAGGCTTGGGAACGTTTGCGAGATATCTTTCAAGATAATCAAAATTCTCGCGTTGTTACATTGGAACAAGAGTTCTCAACTATTGACATGGCGAATTTTCCTAACGTTTCTACGTATTGTCAACGCCTCAAAGTGTTGGTAGATCAATTAAGAAATGTTGGTTCACCGGTTACTAATAACTGGTTAGTCTTACAATTGGTGGCTGGTCTCACCGATGCGTATAGCGTTGTGGGGACACTAATCCGTCAAAGTAATCCTCTACCTATATTTTATCAAGCACGGTCGATGCTTGTACTTGAAGAATCGGGCTTTGCTAAAAAGGCGTCGACTACTTCAAATTCCGCCATGATTGCCACTTCCTCAAATGATGGTAATTTTTTTGACCCCTCTCAACAAAATAAAGGACAAAAAAGATGTCATAATAAGAATAAGGGTGGAAATCGGGGAAACAACAAAGCTGGAGGCCACCGGAATTCCGGCGGCGACGGAAATGGCGGCAACACCAACACTGGCGGCGGGCAGTGGCAGCAGCATGGTGGCAGGAATGGTGGACATTGGCAGAAACACGGTGGGGGCAGAGAGCTGGGCCTGGCAGTGGCCTTGGGCTATTCCGCCCAGCCCAGTCCCAACTGGAAACTGGACTAGGCCGCACCAAAGGCCCAATGCCCAGTTTTAGCCCATGCCAAACCAGCCTCACGGTGGACAGTGGCAGTAGTGACATGCCCAACAGGCCCACATTGCTGGGTCTGTTCCAGCAGGCAGCAATGTTGGGTCACTGCCGACCTAGTGGACGGAGGCCCATTCAGCAGTGGCCCACCCCACAGATATTGAGACCGCCATGCACACCCTGGGATTAAATCCACCAGATTCATACTGGTATATGGACTTCGGAGCGACGTCTCATATGACGTCCTCCCAAGATAATCTCTCATCCTATTTTAATTCGAGTAATGATAATGGTATAATTGTCGGAAATGGTCATTCAATTCCAATAAAAGGGTATGGTTCTAGCAAATTATCACCACTGAACCCACCTCTAATTTTAAAGAATGTGCTTCATGCTCCTAAGTTAATCAAAAACTTGGTCTCTGTTAGAAAGTTTACTACTGATAATTGGGTATCTGTCAGTTTTGACCCCTTTGGATTTTCCGTGCATGATTTTCAGACGGGGAAGCTCCTCATGAGATGTGATAGCAAGGGGGAGCTTTATCCAATAAATTCACCCAATCAACAGTCCAAGTTCCCATCTACTTTTGTAGAATTAGCACCGTCTTTATGGCATGAACGGTTGGGACATCTGGGAGAGTCTGTTTTGGCCTTTCTTAACAAAAATAAATTTATTTCATGTACCCAACCACTGACTCTAAATAAGTGTCATTCTTGTGCACTTGGAAATATGTTAAATTGACATTTATTTCATCTACTTCGTGCACCCTTATGCCATATGATATTTTACATTGTGATATTTGGACATCACCCGTTTTGAGTTCTTCGGATCATAGATATTATTTGCTATTACTTGATGACTACTCTAATTATCTGTGGACATTCCCTTTGTCGAAAAAATCACAAGTGTTTTTCACATTTCTCACATTTAGAGTATACATCCAAACTCAATTTGAACGGGATATAAAAAATATTCAATGTGATAAATAGAGGGAATTACAAAACTGCAACTTCCTATCTTCATTTAAGAGTGTTTGGTTGCCTTTGCTACCCCCTCTTTTTATCCACCACAATTACAAAACTCCAACCCCGATCTACTACATGTGTCTTCTTGGGATACCCTACTAATCATCACAAAGTAAAAAATGGAGCATTACTACAATTGGTGCACAAATCTTCGACAGTTCAAAATTGGGGACTTGATGATTCAGAGAGTCAATCAAAGTACCCGAGAGCGTAATGCCGAAAAACTAGGAGCAAACTGGGAAGGACCATACACTGTGGCTGGTATCGCCGGTAAATGATCAGCTAGCAGACCAACAAGAAAATATACTTCATAGCAATTGTAATGTAAGTCACTTGAAGAAGTACTATGTGTAGTAGGTCAAAGCATACACTGCACTCTTTTTTCATTCAACCAATTTTTGTCCCAATTGGGTTTTTTTCGACAAGGTTTTTAATGAGGTAGCACCACGATATAAGCATGTTGTTGATCTTGCTACCGAAAAAGTCTATCCATTATCCAAGTCTTCATAGTATGAAGTCTCAGATACTGGGGGGCCATATACACCCGAAATGAAGTGAATATTTTGAAATTTTAAACGCTTCTAAGGAGCACCGACACTGGGGACTTTCCAGATGTTGAGAACTGTTGGAATTTTCAAACTATATGTAACCGAATTGACCAGACTAGATAATAGTCGGATTATTCTTGCAATTGTGTTCACATTTGTAAGTCAAAGGGATCAACAAAAATCTCCTTTTATGATTAATAAATATTTGTCATCACTAGTATAAAACGTATGTTGTTATATTAACATATCAAAAAATTTGTGCCATAATGAACAAGAGACGTCATTTTCTACAACACCATTAAAAATAAGGGTTATCTCTTGTTAAAACCTTAACAAAAAAGTTAAGGATCCGAATACAAGAAGTATCAGAGTTTTAAGTTGTTCGGAGACAAGTTGAGTTTGGAACTAAATTTAGAGGCCAACAGATGCCCCAGTTAAAGATGAAAAGAAAAACACATCTTTAAAATTTGATTAAGGTTATTTCAACGTAATGAAGTCTTAAACTATAAGGAGAACCTCAAAGCTAGGTTCCGATTTATAAAGCAAAGTAATGAAGTCTAAAACTAATGTTTGCTTATGAAAATAAGTAAAGAGTGAATATTTGAAGTAAAATTGCAAAAGAAAAATTCATTCATTCATATTATTTCCAGACTGAGACTAGTCTGGTACAAAAGATACTAACCGGTCCCAAAAATAACTCGGTAACGAAGAACAAAAAAGACTGAAATAAAACACGGGCGAAAGATAAGGCCTGCTCACTCCATGGTCCGCTGGGGGTGTTTCGGGTGTTGCTAACAAAAACAAGATTTTTTAAAATACTCACGGGAAGAATTCCTCTCTTCCGGGAAAGGATTTGAAGAAGACTAGTGAATTTGATCAGTCCTGATCAATATGTAACAGGTATGCCAACAACGATCGTGATTATCCTCTGCATTAATTAAGCTACGAATTTGTTGGGGTTACAAGGCGATAATTTCAGCTCGTAAAATCCTAGGGTAATACAGGAGGAGGAGGCGGTCGATAGTAAACGGAACATCGACATTGTTGACTAACATCTGGATGCAGAAGACAATTCTCCAAATCTGCAGAGCCACTTGGCTTAAGCAAATCCTATACCACCGACAAAAATCCTCAATAATCTTTTAGATGGGGAGTTTGAAATCAATAGTGAATGGATAGGTGTACGTCATAGTAAATCCTTCGACATGGTGATGGACAAGTTCGGCAGGATCAACCGTTCTGACAACTATGTCAGGAGAAAAAACACAATACTTTATAACACTCGGAAAAAACTTAGCTGTTATTTTGGACTCAAACTTTTCAACACGTTCGTAGTTGATTTGAACACGGAGGTCTCCTAAAAAATCGAAGCCCGAAGGGAGAATTTCGACAGTAATAGAGTGCAAATTCACTTTTTAAGTTGTAAGGGAAATAGGTTATTTCCCATGGCGACGACTGGGAGGGTTGTCGTTACCTTCAGAAGAGTGAGAATGAGAAAATTGAGTAGAATACATTGTTGGAAAAGTTTGAAAGAAAGAAGGAAAAGTTCTTTAAGGAAATCGGCAAAATATGTGGTTATCTTATGTGAAAGATTTGGCCTCCAATTTGTGGTAAAAAATATATAGCATTTTTAGAGGTGAAAGGACGTGAACCATCATTACGGCAGTTTACGTCGATCATAGAGATGGTACAGTGGCCGTCGTTTCAAAAGTAGTAAATGGATGTGACGTTTGACAGATTCTGTAATCATTATGGTTCAAATTTCTCGTTAATGCATGAAGCATCGATTGATTATGTCAAATCCATTTCCCGATTGCACAGGAGTCACGACCGAAAAATGCGGGGACTGTTTGTATAAGGCAAAATTCATATAAGACAGTTGTACGAATTATTATGTGACACGTGGAGCATGATGTTGAGTCATACCCACGTCAGATGACAGCGTTACTGATTTGGTATGCATGATATCGGGAGTGACACAAGCAAGGCTGATACTGGTAATAAAGAAGGCTAAGAGTTGTTGCATCGTAACATACGATTGTTACTAAAATCGGTCATACGACTTCCAATAATTTTTTAATGGCATTTATTGAGAGATTGATTATCCAATTATTACAACATTCATTCTAATGTATTTATGAGGGCATATTTCGTGGGTTGTGTACCTGTGTAACTCATGTATAAATAGGATACTTCATTCCATTGTAACCCATCAGATTCTAGCAATTACAAAATACTTATTGTTATTCTCTTGATTTCTGTGCTTTCATACAAGTTACCATTACTTTGCCCAGAAGTTGTCATAAGGCTCAGGCTAAGCATTACTTTATCTTGTCTTGCTATTATTTATTTTCATACAATTCATCTAGAATTCCTGTCTAATGTGCCATTTGAGATTCATGTGTCCTTGACCACGTATACAAATTCAATTGTACCATTTTACGGGTAAACATGTAGAGTTTGGATTCGTAAGATAGAATTTGCATGCAAACTCCACCTTATAAGGCAGAGTTTGCCTTATGCCTGAGATAAACTGCCTTAAGGTAGAGTTTAGATTTGCAAGGTAAAATTGTCTGCAAACTCTACATTATAAAGCAGAGTTTTCCTTATGCATGAAGGCAAACTCTGCCTTAAGGTAGAGTTTGCATGCCTTAAGGTAGAGTTTGAATTTGTAAGGCAGAATTTGCATGCAAACTCTACTTTATAAGGAAAAGCTGCTTTAAGGTAGAGTTTGCATGCCTTAAGGTAGAGTTTGAATTTGTAAGGTAGAATTTGCATGCAAACTCTACTTTATAAGGAAAAGTTTGGCTTATGTCTGAAGGCAAATTTTACCTTAAAAAGTAGAATTTGCATGCCTTATGGTAGGGTTTGGATGCTTTGAGGTAGAATTTGCTAGGAACTGGCCAAGAAAACAATGGTACTCTCAACGTAATATTCAAAAAGATAGTGCCAGTGCAGTTGCGTACTTTTCCTACCTTGAGCCGAACACCAAACAAAATAAGGGAAAACTGTGAAAAACGCCTCCCTTGGACTGAAAAAGCCTGAAGTGACAAAATTTACAAGACGGAGTAACTTATAGAGCAATAAAGCAGTACTGTAACAAAAGAATTGCTAAACACCTCTTCGTTTCCTTTAAAATATTCATTAGACAACAAACATCAAAAACATTTTAGCAGGAAATATGATAAGAGTAGAGCATCATATCTAAACATGACAAATCAAACAAAGTGCTCGTCTTTGTTGTTGACCAGCCACAAATAAGTAGAGAAAAAGAAAAAGATCCAGACGAGACTTCAAAACAAGGCATTATCACTCTTTAAATTAGTTTATGCTCTTATAACCCTGAATCTAAAAGCTATTTCTCCACTACTTTACTATAGCCATTAAGCAAATCAATCTGCTGAAAGGATTAAACCTACGTATGGAAGAGCAATAGAGAATTGAGGTGTGTGGAGAAATATTATTGAAATCTACCATTGTTGATAATTGAAGCTTTTAGGTTTGAAATTTGAAGGAGGACAGAAAGATGAGTTTGGGGAAGAACCCTAAGCTATGTGAGATGGGAGGGTAGTTTCTATCATAATATTATTGACTTAAAGTAATTAAGGAAAAAAATTAAAACATTCACAGGTAAGGGGAAAAAATTAAAGACCAGCCCAAAATAAGGGCATTTGTGCCAATGACCAATTTAGAATTCCAGATCAATTAAAATTTTAATCATTTAATTATTTTTTAATATTTAGAATTACTAAATCAATTATAATTTTGGTTAAAAGAGAAAAGGAAAATCCTACCACCTGACGTCTCTAAATATAGCTTTACACGAATCTTTTTCTCTATAAATTTAATCACTTTCCTTTCCTTTCCTTTCCTTTCAGCCATAGAATTCTTTTCCCCTCTCATATTTTGACTAATTAAATATTTTAACGATGTAAGCAGAATGGTAACTTCTCATATTTGCATTAATGTGAGGTGAATTGGGTTGAAGGTATGACTGTTTTGTTTTACATTCTTTTTTGGTATTTATAGTTTGAATTGATCTCTATATATAAGGTTTTGTGTTTTCTATTACTAGCCCACGTATTATGTGTTGGTACTCTATTGTACTTTATAAAGCAGTACGGAAAGTAAATAACTATTACAAGTATTCGAAAGGATGAACAAATATTCAATATTCAGAAATTGAATCTTGTTGAACAAATAGGCCAATCTTCAAAACTGCCGCAAGCTTGTTGTGTCTTGAATCTTGATAACCTGAAATCAAGAAATAACTAAATCTGAATGGTTACAACGTTGTGTTGAGTCGAGGAATTGCCCTCTGTTCTTAAGACAAGATTGCCCCGTATATATGCTTTTACGTTAGCGGGCAATAATCTCCCAAGATAAAACAACACTTTAATCTCAACGCTACAAAGCCAATAGGATGAGCCTGCCGAATAAAACAAATATGAATTGACTTGCTGAAGATATGGAAAAGGAAGGAAGAGTTTCTATCTTCTCTCCTCGTTTGTCTCTGTGTATATAGTGTGTCTCTGTTGTGTATATCTTGTGTATATGTGAGTGTTTGCTCACTGTTTTTCAACACAGTTTTGCTCACTGTTTTGTGGTCTGTTTGGGCTATTTCGTGACTGTTTTTGTGCTGAAAAATGTTGTGTTTCTCTTCTGTTTTTCTGTCTGTATTCAGTCTTTTTTCCAGCCACTGAATTGAGCCAAAAGAGACTCAATATATAGCATGGAGGAGGGGTTGTATAACTGCCCAAAACATAACTGTTAATGGCCATTAGGAAGGCATTAAACAACCAAGTAATGGTTGTTAATGACCATCAAGAGGGGCTGAATTATGGACATGAAGGAGAGTGATAATGGAGGAGTTAATCAGCCAAATAATGGCTGGTTAAAGCTCCTGAAAACAGTCCAACGGTAGGCAGAAAGTTTTCTGCCTTCCGTCACCCCAAAACCAACTTTCCAGAAACTCTGGGGACCAAACTGTAAAATATTAAACTTCAGGGATCAAACTGTACATCTGGCAAAGTCCTCTGCTCCAAAAAGATATCAGAAAGTCCCCACAGCCCGGATCGGACGGGCGGACGGCGGCGGCGCGCGTGTGGTCTTAGCCTTGAACCCAAGCACATCTAGGTCTTCCCTCCTTTAAACACATGGGATACCCCTTGGGGTCCCAAACCCTTTACCACATTAGAGACTTATATAGAGAGCAATTCTTCCTATTCCCACCGATGTGGTAGATTTGTCCCACACCATATTTCCATGCCTCAAACACCTTACTTCGTGGACCAATATCTCTCTCATTTCTCAACGAAATTTGACGATTCTTGGACCTACGGTCATCTACTCACTTCGTAGATCATGCATGTGCGAAGAGACAAGGTCTCCAACATGCGGAACACTTGTGTTTAATTCATCAAAGATGGGTGTACGCATCTCCCCGCCAAAGGCAAATTTCCAACATTATGCTGATGTGTGAGCAAATTGTTGTAATGCAAATTGCAGGTATGAATTTAGCTAAGCATTGAATATTTTGGTTATGTAGTTTAAGATCGGTTCGCATGAAATATTTAGTGCATAAATTTATCTCAAGAACCGGTTCTATAGTTTAAGATTTGTTCATTCTTCTTTACTGTAAGGATTTATAGGTAATTATTGAATTTCGTTATTCCTTAATTGTTTTTGGTTAGTTACGTTCACTTTCTACTCTATTTAATTTTATTTAGGGCTATTAATATATATTATAACAAGTTTTGTTGCAAATCTACTATGACTCAACAATCATATTGTTGCGGCTCATAATTAGGGATGCCCCAAGAAGCTGTGAAGGTTGTGAAAACACATGTATTATGGATATGCTTAGTAGTATTATTTGATAACGAAGATTAGCTATGTTCCTTAATATTTTGTTGTTTCTTCCGTTCAGTTTTTCTTTTCTGATTTGATAGTGTTGATTAAGATATACTTTTTCTTAGTAAAGAACAATGGAGTAGAAAGCTTCAGCTAATTTGATTGCAGAAAGAGTGGGAAATTGGTTATAATTACTTGTTTTTTATTGTACATCTTTAATAGCTAGATCACACCTTTTGAGACTTGAGGCACAATTAATAGGTAAATGTTTTCGTGGATTTTTTTGATGTGTTGAGGTTTGACATGGATTTTTTGCCCAAATTAATTTTAGGATTTTGTCACGTTTTCTTAGTTTGTAAATATTATTATGATAATATTACGACTAGATGACTAAGAGAAGTAGATGGCAGAAAGGAAATTGGTGTATGTGCTGAACTTTTTGGCAATTTTAATTGTAAAGTACCATTAGGGTTGTTTATATTTTTGGAAGGGTTGTATTTTGGTATAATGAATTTTACTTGGAAAAAAACACACTTTTACATAATCTCATCATTTTTCTTCTCGATCAATACACATTTTTTGGAATATTTAGAAGTCAACACTACAAATACTCCATATGCCGCCTTCTTTATTAGAATCTTGTGGGTCTTTGACTCTTTGTATGCTAATTTTAAGCCTGCATTTAATAAATTTTTACTTTCTCTATTTAAAATCTGTGTTGCAGCTATGTGGATTGTTTGTGTTTTACAGAGTAACTTTACAAACTTTCTGACTTTTCTAGCTAACTGCTAACTACGATAGGACTCTATTTACTTTTTTTTTAAATTTCATTTTTAAATAGAGATAATTACTCGTATTAGTTTAGACTGAAATTTATACAACTATAAACAATTAATATATCAAGAATAGATATGCGTTCCGTGTTGGATATAATGATAATTACACTGTTGGATTTTAAAATTAAACTTCTAAATTTTTGGGACATGATTTCACAAAGAGAAGAAGAATCCATCGGCAAGTTAGGACTTTACCTCAAACCTATTATTTAATACTAACATCTTTCACAATTTATGTGATATACTTTTCTTTTAGTTCTTCAAAAAAAGAATGATATATTTTTTATTTTGTTATAATTTAATATTAACTTTTATATTTTACACTTAACGAGATAATCTATAATCACACAAATATCTTTCACTTATTTTAAACTTACAAAATTCAAAAATCTTCTTTTATTTCTTAAATTTCGTGCCGAGTCAAACTATATCACATAAATTGAGACGGATAAAGTAATATTTATGAGATTTTTTAAAATGTATTCATACGTCAAACATATTATTAAAAATATTTTTGAGATTTTTTAGAATTGTGTATTGATTGAAATGAAATACATGCGCAAAACGTGTCACACGCGTAGAACATCGTTTATAAACAAATATTATGTGAGATGCAAACCGAATACCATATTATTATTATGTAAATATTTATGATTAGAAATACTATTTACGTAACTTAATTGATTTTCTCATCTTTGCAGGTTCATAGTATATTCAATTATTTTGAATTTGTATATTACGTCAAATTAATAACATTTATTTATTTATTTTTATTTAAACGAATGTTAGATCTATCGTAATGCTAACTATTATTTATTTGTTCTTCTTGTATACAATCTCTTTTATTAACGCGGTGTACAGGTGCTACACTAAAGCTAGTTTTGTCTAAAAAGCATATACCTCTGAACTTTAATGACATTTTTTCTAATATTAATATAATTATATTCTTCTTAATTAATGTTGACTAGTAGAATGTTCTAGATGAGGAAGCAACCATTTGTATATCCAGAAATGACCGACTGATGTCCGCTTGGACAGCTCAATTGGTTATCAAGGGGATATTTGAAAAAGAAATGATCGACTGATGCATCTGGGCTGAATCACCGCTCTTGAAGATTGCCATTGGCCTGTTCTTCTTTTTGACAAGTGCCAACCAAGCTGCATGATCATGTAATCGCGTCTCCTTAATTATAGGTTTGCTTCATTCATAAAATCACTAGTATAACAGCAAATATTGAACCGACTTACTATTAAGTTCCGTTTTACTTAGCCTCTAAACGTCTTATTCGTCCCATTTTCGATCTCTAATTTCTCCAATTATTCAATCATGGCATTCAGAAATTCAGTAAGTAACACCAACACATGTTTTTTTAATCAGAGTGTGCGTCTTTAAGGTACATAGCATGGCAAGACAGTATTAATTATTTCAACCTCGTAGGGTTAATGGAAATCTATGGCCACTCGATTGAGAGGAAATTCTACTTTTGCAACATCTACTACTCCAAAATTGAAGTCATATGCCCATGTTGCTAATGTTCCCAATCATCCAGATGCTAAGCCAAGGTGATGTTTTAACCCCCTATATCATTTTTTAAAGAATTAGTCTCTAAACACATGCATTGCACGTGTATTCCATATCAATATAACGCACGTGTATTCCATAATAATTAATACAAATTTTTTTACACAATATAAGAACATGTTAGTAATGAATAATTGATATATTTATTTTTTGTTTTCAAACTTAATTTTTAATAACCATGAGAAATACTCAACAGACAAAAAGACGCGAGAGTAAATAATTACATGTGTTTTGATGTGTTACAAGTTCAAACTGAAAAAAAAAAGAGTAAAGGCACTACATACCAAGTAAAGAAAGACCATTTTCTATTATTTGAATAAATTGCCAGTTTTGATACAGGTTAATTAAAACGTGAATTATCGACCACCAAAGTGGAATACAAAGCTTGTTTTGGTAGATCCGACTTCGCTTCTTCCTTTGAATATCAGACATGTATGGTATAAAAGTGTTTGAAACTTTGCTCGTAGAATGCTTTGACACTTCGGGCCTACAATAAAAGATGTGTAGTGTTATAACAACAATGAACCCCAAATACAAGCTCTTCGATTTGATAACTAAAAGCCATTAAACAATACACAATCAACTAAATATGAACTGGTCTAATTAGCAGGAAAATAAATAAATTACATATTTAAATGGTTTTGAGCAAATACACAACAATATTATTTTATGGAATACAAGAGAATTTCTGAGATGAAGAAAAATGAGAATAAAGTGATTTGATACATTGATTGTGCACCTTATATAGTGCAATAAAGATGTTAAAAGGCTGCATAAAATTGTTGTTACCCGTGAAAGGTCAAAGGACAAAACAAATAGAATTGAAATATGGAAAGGCTACAGTTTGAACATTTACAGCTGCTTGCAATAACTATGGGAAGATAAACAATCTTCCTCATTTATCCAATTCAATGCAGCTTAAATTAGCATTTAATAGATGACTTTTTCATTTCTTTTTTTTGTGGTTGAAGAGCAAAACTGCTATTTTAGTATTTCAACTTTTCTCTTTGGGGCTTCCTACTTTTAATAGAATATGATAATTAAGAACATTCACTAAATAGCAGGAATTGACTAAAAAATTCGTCACTGCAACCTCTATGAAACTTGTCACTAAATTGAATTTAGTGCTAATCTGTTAGTAACAGTCTGTAGCTAACAAATTTAATTTGTTTGATAATTTATCGCTAATTATATTGTTAGATACTTAGATAGGATTATCCACGAATTTTGAATTTATATTGTAAAGTGACACAGAATTGTCCGTATGATAGTCTTATTTTTCTGCAGTGTATATTATAATTACATATCATGAAAGTCATGAAGATGTAACTAGATACTTTTGACTTGGAGGTTTAAGTTATATACACTCATCACACAAATATTTTTATTTTGTGATAGCCGGTTAGTCATCTATCAATTTTGTTGCTGGTTATAGAGATGTAAGTGTAATTATTTGATGATTATGTTCTTATACTATCAGTACATAAGACATGGAGATTTTCTTAAACTTGAAAACAGGAGGGTGAAGTTGGAGTATTTTCCGGTGTATGTGGCACTAGGAATGATAGCGCTACAAATGTGTTAGGGTTAGAAACAATTGTGCACCAGCTGAGGCGGTCGCCTAATGTGGGTGTGAAGAAATCAAGGAGAGAAATTGTAGTGGAGGTGGATGAGCCTGAAGTTGTGCTGGAGGAAGCCGACAAGTTCCTCAAGAAATCTTGGTTCCGACATAAGCTCATGTTCAGGATTTTGATGATCAATCTGTTATGCGTGATCCCATGCCCAGGTACGTATTGCCAGGTACTTCAATACGCGTATGTTAATTGGGATTTGGAATGAAATAGCTGTAGCATTTGAAATATAATGCTACTCTAACTCTCTATTTGTAGAAGTGTTTTTCTGGTTGTAGTATTTGAGTTGGTAATTTGGTTGTTATAGACTTGATAGTGTATATAATATTGAGTAAAAATGGAGGCAAATGTTATGGTTTTGATTGAAGAGAATTCATATCTCTAGTGGTCGTTTCGTTCGTATCCCTGTTTCGTACCAAACGACCCCTTAGTTGAAATCTGGCAGTTTGGGAAGTTCCGAATTTAATATAGAAAAGATAGTCTTATAAATTGAGATTGAATTCGATGGAGTGCTAGAGTAGCTAATGCCCCGAAAATTAAGACACAAAGAAACAAGACAAGAGGGAATAGGATTGATTTGAGTATGGTTTCAGTGTTCAAATGAACTCAATATTTTTCACATGAAAGTAATCTTATATGTAAAGATCATTAACATTTCAACCACGGGTATTGTTCGAAACTTATTGTAAGAATATTTTCCTCAATATTATTCTTTCAATAATGTGGTAATTATACACCAAGTACAATCACATCTTAGGCTACAATTATGTTACTAATAAGATATGATTAGGTTAATATCATGCCATCTAATCTATCTACTTTAATGCTAATTTATCTACCATTTACATATGATTCTAAAATCAATTATAATAATTACTAATTATAATATTAGTTATTAATTATTCTATCACTCCCTCGCAGTTGAAGCGGGAGGCTGGCGTATGCTGAGACTGTCCCGAAAATCTTCAAATAATACAAGCGGAAGACCTTTAGTAAAAATATCTGCAATCTGATAGCGCGACGGGACATGTAAGACACACACTGGTTCGCGTGATACCTTTTCAGGAACAAAGTGGATATCAAACTCAATATGTTTAGTGCGTTGGTGATTGACCGGATACTCAGAGAGGTAGATAACACTAACATTATCACAGTACACTAATGTGGCCTTCGGAATCGAGCAGTGGAGTTCTAGGAGAAGATTTCAAAGCCAACAAGATTCAGACACAACATTGGCAACATCTTTGTATTCTGCTTCGGCACTGGATCTGGACAACGTTGCTTGCCATTTGAGGACCAAGATACCAAGTTATCATCAAGAAATATACCATAACCGGAAGTGGAGCGTCTGGTGTTCGGACATCCTCCCCAGTCGGCATCCGTATAGGAGACAAGTGTAGATGTCGACGATGGATATAAATGCAAGCCATACTCTAGAGTACCCTGAATATAACACACAATATGTTTGAGAGCATGCATATGATCATCAATCGAATTATGCATGAATAGGCACACCGGTTGCATAACATAAGAAATATCTAGCCTAGTGAATGTAAGATACTGCAGGGCCCCTGCCAGGCTGCGGTAAAGTGTCGGATCGGCAAATGGCTTATCAGAGGAGGAACTCAATTTGGGTTTAGTCTCCACCGGAGTTGCGGATGGTTTACATGAGGACATGCCAGGACATTCAACAATCTCAGCTGCGTACTTCTTTTGGGATAAAAATAAATCACATGCATGATGTGTCACATTTATTCCTAGAAGTAGTGTAGTGACCCTAGATCTTTCATAGAAAATTCAGAGCCAAGCTGTGACATGATGGACTTGCGATAGCATCTGATAAGACACTTAATATAATATCATCCACATATAAAAGAAGATAAGTGATATTATTACCCTGACGGTAGATAAACAGAGAGTGATAGAAACGGTTGTTGGAAAACTCAATATGTGAAACAAAATTCGCAAACCGCTTGTACCAGGCCCTAGGGACTTGTTTTATCCATTATAGAGGCACACACGATTGGGATAGTTGGAATCCCTGTATCCCATAGGCTGGTACATGTATATTGTTTCATTTAGTTGGTCATGGAGGAATGCATTTTTGACATCTAACTAATGAAGTGTCCATGCCTTTGAGAGAGCCAAACTAAGAACTGTTATGATAGTTTCCGGTTTAACCACCGGACTGAGCGTCTCACCGCAATCCACACCAACCTGTTGTGTTTTTCCATCACCTACAAGACAGGTTTTATGCCTCTAAAAAGTGTCATTAGAATTTTGCTTTGTGACTGAAAATCCATATAGACCGAATTACATTGGCATGAGTAGGACGAGGAACCAACTCCCACGTTCTATTTTTAATAAGAGCATTAAATTCATCATCCATGGCCATTTTCCAATTCGGGTCACTAATAGCAGACACAGGATTACGAGGCAATGGTGATTTTGAAATCTGGGTTTGTAGGCTATATTTGATGTTGGGTTTGACAATGTCGTGTTGACTACGGGTTACTGGATGCTGGGTCGTATTTTGAATTGGGCCAACGGAGAAGATTGCACTGAATAGAAGTTGGCAGTGAACTAGGCCGTGACCCAAGCCACTGCCAGGCAGTTGGTTTTGGGCTGTCGATCCAGAGGGCATACTTGGGCTCAGGAAAGGACGCCTAGCTTGCTGGGCAGAGGTGTTCCGCGGCTGGGCCACTGTTCTGGGGTCCAAGTTACCAAATATATTTTGGTTGTCCAAAACAGTAGGCTCGTTTTGAGACAAAAAATGTTGGGCAAATACGGGGTATGCCATCATCTAGAAGATCATAGGTAGGGGGTCCAGACTTATGCATTTTGGTAAATGAGAAATTTGTTTCATCAAAGATAACATGACGACCTTATTTTATTAGAGGAAAGGTCGTAACATTTGTAACCTCGATGATTAGAAGGATATCCCAAAAAAAATGCAAGGAGTAGACCGGAGTTGAAGTTTGGTGATTATGGTGGATGGAAATAGAGGATAGCATAGGCACCCGAATACCTGTAAATGAGAATAAGATGGATCCTTAAGTATAAGATTTTTAGAGGAGCTTGATAGGACAAGTTTTTTAGGGAAGTATGTTCAATATATGTAGCCATTTGTAGTGCATGATGCCAAAAAGATGGTGGTAGTATGACATGGGCAAGAGATGTTCTAATTATGTTATTGATGGTTCGGTTTTTTCGTTCCGCCTTCCTATTTTGAGAGGAATATGTGGACATTAAAGGCAAAAAGTTAAACCATTTGAATTGCAAAAATCTCAAAAATGCCTATTATCAAACTCCCTACCATTATCATATTGAATATTTTTAATATCCAATTCAAATTGATTCCGGTTGAATGCTCTAAAAGTTGGAAATATGGAAAAGACTTGTGATTTTTAAAACAGGGGAAACGTCCACAAAAAAATTAGAGTAATCATCTAGCAAGAGAAAATAATATTTATGGCTAGAAGAGCTTAAAACGGGTGATGTTCAAATATCACAATGGATAATATCAAAAGACATAAATGTGCATGAATTAGACGAAACAAATGGCAATTGAACATGTTTTTCAAGTGGACATGAGCGACACATACTTGAATTACGTGTTTGAGTACATGAAATAAAATTATTTTGTTTGAGGGAGGCTAAAATAGTCCAGATGACCCAAACGTTTATGCCATAATGAGGGTGCGAAAGCTGCAAAATCGGTTGGTAACGTGGTTCGTTGATTAGATGTGGTAATTGGATAGAGCTCCCCCATGACTATCACATCTCATTAGAAGCATCACCGTTTGAAAATCCTTCACGGAAAATTCAAAAGGGTAAAAAAACAACAGATACCCAATTATCAGCAGTAAACTTTCTAACCGAAATCAAGTTTTTAATTGATTGTGGAGCATGAAGGACATTCTTTAAAATTAAAGGTGGATTTGGTGGAGTCAAGTGGGTAGAACCATAAACACGAATTAGAATAGAATGACCATTTCTGACAATTATATCATTATTTTTGCTCAAATTAAAATATGACGAGAGATTACCTTGGGAGAACGTCATATGAGACGTCGCTCCGGTGTTCATATACCAATTTGCGTCAGGCGGATTTAGTCCAAGAGTGCGCACGACAGACTCAATATCTGTTGGGTTGGCCACTGCCGAATGGGCCTCCTGCTACTGGTTCGGCAGTGCCTAGTGTTGACACCCAATTTTGTCCACTCTTTAAAGATATTTATTTGTAATTTTAAATATTTTGACATCTCAAAAATAATTTTAATATATATATAATATCGTCGTCTATTTTCAATATCATTATTTATTATTATTTTTATTCTCATTTTTACTATCATTTGCCTTTAAATATCTTAATCATAATTTTTATCGTAATATTCTATGTATTTCTATTTTTCGCAAAATGACACCACATTTTTATTTTAAATAAGCATTAAGCATCTCGCAAATATTGTTTTTATTATTATCACATCGTTATATCTTTTTTTAAATAATTAACATTTTCTTCAAAACATTTTTATTAAACCCCTTTTTATATTTTAAACTCAATACTCATTTTTATCCCTAACCCTCAAACAAACCCAATTCCAAAAAATAGGGGCCAGTCGGCCAAACCTGACCAGGCCCAACCGAAACCCCCCCGTCGGCCCAGTCAAACCCTAACCCAATACCCCTTCATCCCCTTTATTCCCCCTAAAACCCTAACACTAACAACCCTAAAAAAAACCTACACCCTTGCGGCTCCCCAGGTCGCTGAACCCGTCACCTCCCCTAAAACTCGCCAACCCGGCGCCACCACCAACCCCAACCCCTTAAGATCGCCGAACCCATCACCTCACTAACCCATCCCCCAAAAATCCGCAACACATACCCTAAAAAATCAGATTTTTGCCCTTTTTAAAAAAATTCGAATTCATTTTGTAAGGGGTATGAGGGTGAACGTTGGGGGGGGGGGGGTACCATCTATTAAAAAACCCCTTTGTTCACTGTTTTGAAGGGGGTTTTTTTGGTCGATTTTAGGTCCAACAATTTAGGTTGATGATGAGACTTATAATAAAACACATGCGATACACCAACATGCGTGGGCGAGGCGACTAGATTGGCCGACGAGTCTCTAGTTCTCAGCCACGACATGAATGGAATTTCTTTTACTTAAAAAACACAAGTCTGAGCCTTCCGTAACCAAAATTTCTATTGTTTTGTACGGATTCGAAGGTTTTTACTCGCATTTATTTATTTCTAACTATCTTTTCTTTTACATCTTGCGAGGAACATCTAAACATACGAGACATCAAAGTGGGTTCTACAGAGACGAAAGAGAACAAGATTGCCGGACTTGCGCCCAAGGCCCAAGAGATGACACTCCCATTGCTTTAGCCATTACTACTTTAATTTCTTTTTTCGCCTTCCTTTTATTTTGTATTGCAATTTAATTACTCTGCTTGTATGATTGCTTGAACACTTAGAATAATTAGGCCTGAATCGTTAGATTAATCGGGTAGTTTAAAATTGGAAATTCGTCGCTAGTTTATTTATTTTAGGCTCGGTTAGTTGAAAAATCGGAAACCCGTCGCTAGCTTATTTATTTTAGGCTCGTCATTCATATTCAAAACTTTTAAAACATATTGGTCATCTTTTATTCTCATTATTAACCATATAAATAAGTTTGTCTTTTATCCAATTTGCAACTTAAAATGACTTTCATAAAAAATCACTCATACGTAATTTGCTTTTCTCCTTTACTATCAAATTGCAAAATATATATTTTATAAATAAATGTCATACAAATGCATACTTTTTAAAATTTTACATGTATTTTATAAATAATGTTATACAAACGCATATTTATATTCAAAAATTAACTTTGCATATATTTTATCAACAATGCAATACAAATGCATATTTTATCCATTTTTAACTTTATATGTATTTCATAAATATTGCCATACAAATGCATACTTTTATCCAAAATCACTTTACATGTATTTTTAAACAATGCCATACAAATGCATACTTTTACAAAATGCATCCTTTTATTAATTATTTGCAACATCCTTTTAACGTTATATTTTTAAACTTGCATTTTTCTTTAGCATAATAATTAACCTGAGTTTGACCGGATAACCGTAAGTTAGCGGATCTTAAAGGGTGCCTAACTCCTTTCCTTTAGGATAATAGAGAATCCTTACCCAGAATCTCATAGTTCAGCAGACCATTAAATGGAGTTCACATTGCAGCATTTTTACTAACGTTTAGGTGTCCTAATTCACCGTAGAATAATTATGTGGTGACTCCTCAACAAAGCATTTTTAATCAATCTAGAGGGAATCGACGCCGTCACGTCGCGAGCCGCGGGTTAAAAACGGGCGCGACACCTAGTTATTGTTAAAAAATTGTGCCGCTAGGCCCATAAATTGGCTGCTGGCAGGCAGTGGGCTGGCCAATGTGCCTTGGATTGGGCTTTGCCCAATTTCCTGTAGGAAATGGGCATGGTGGCACAGCTCAAAGCCACTGCCATGCCCATTGTGGCGGTCCGCCACCCCACTGGCCACGGGGCTGCCATTGCTGGCCGGAATTTGCCGGCTGGCCGCCATGTCTGCCGCCTCTGCTACCATTTTCGCCGCCACCGGAATTTCAGTGGCCCCCGCCTTTATCATTTTTGCGATTACCACCCTTATTTTTGCCACCATTTCGCCCTTTTTGTCCCCTATTTTGTGGTAGAGGTTCAAAATGCATATTAGTTTCATTGGCAACCCCCGCTTCTTCAAGAATAAGCATGGAGCGGGCTTGATAAAAGAGTGGTAAAGGATTTTTTTTGTCGGATGAGCGTTCCCACGCCATTATAAGCGTCGGTAAGGCCGACAACCAATTGTAAAACCAATCGATTGTTTGTAACTGGCGAACCAAAGTTCTTGAGTTGATCCGATAAAACTTTGAGACGTTGACAATAAGCGGATGCATTTGGGAAATCCACCATGTCTGTAGTGGAGAATTTTTGCTCCAACGTGACGGCGCGAGAATTCTTGTTATCTTGAAAGATATCCCGTAAGCGATTCCAACCCTCCATTGCCTTGGAATCGGGTTCCATTGTTGTGTGAAACAAATCGTTTGATATTGTTGCATAAATCCACGAAAGAACTGTCGCATCAAGTGTGAGCCATATTTCTTTTTCATCATCGGTTTTTAACACCTTTTCCTTGCCCGTTTCCGGTGGGATAATGTGATGAATAACCCAGTGAGAGCGACAACAAATTTTAAAGAGTTCCGTCTAAGTTGCGTAATGCACATTTTCCATCTCAAGAGTGATGGAAATGTGAGTTTTGATGTTGGAAATGGTGAGAGCGAGATGAAAAGTGGATTTAGAGCCGGACATTGTCGATCGGACAAAGAAAAAAATAATGGAAGAAGAAAAATGAGGGTGGTCGACGGTAGTGGGAGGAAGAATTTTGTGGGGGTAAGATCTTTTCCTAATCTTCTGATACCATGTAAGAATATTTTTCTCAATATTATTCTTCCAATAATGTGGTAATTGTACACCAAGTACAACCACATCTTAGGCTACAATTAGGCTACTAATAAAATATGATTAGGCTAATATCATGTCATCTAATCAATGCTAATTTAGCTATCATTTACATATGATTCTAAAATTAATTATAATAATTATTAATTATAATATTAATTACTAATTATTCTATCATATTCTTACACTTATAACTTCCAAGTACAATAGCTCGTGTTAAAGAACTTTAAAGATCGAAGCCGTCGAGCCTCCTGCACATATATTAGGCTATTATTCGATGTTGTGCTGCATAAGTACTCTTTTGTAAAACTTCTTGCATTCCTTTAGTCTTGCAACGGGGTCATTGCTAATGTTCGTTGCAGGAAGCCTCGAGCTGTGACACTGGAATCTGTGGGAGTGGATCCAAAACCAGAAGGACACTAAGATCTTGCACAATTTGGATTTTATAGTTGGCCTTAAAGCTATCTGACCAGAAACCTTCATTTGGAAGATACGGGGGAGTTGTTCATTTGTACTCCAGAATTCTTTTTAGTATTACGGTGAACTCGTGATTGGAAGTCTAATGTCAAATAAAAAAGGCTCATCTGTTACATTTTCCTTCGACTTTTATCAGCAGTTTTGATCAGCCGTATGGAATTATTATTTTTGAACTAATTTATCCGATTTTGAAGGTGAGATTATAATATCAAGCTTTTGGGATAAGGTGGATATTTCATGATTAAGTTCGGGCTTTATTTTATATTATGTTTGTAGAATGTATAAATTTTTTGTTGGAAATTAGCCTTTGGCGTGAGTTGCGACCGACCAACTTTAACGGCTTAAACACTAGTGTTACGTATGTTGGAGAATCCGGTTCTTCACACATGCATGATCTACTAAGTACGTAGATAACCGTAGGGCCAAGAATCGTCAAATTTCATTGAGAAATGAAAGAGATATTGGTTCACGAAGTAAGGTGTTTGAAGCATGGAAAAGTGTGGTGTGTGCTCAATTCTCCCTCATCGGTAGAGGAAGAAAGAATTGTTGTGTATATAAGACTCGAAATTGGTTTGGGGTTTGGGACCCCAAGGGGTATCTCATGTGTTTAAAGGAGGGAGGACCTAGATGTGCTTCAGTTCGAGGAAAGACCACGCGCGCCGCCGCCCGCCCGTCCAGTCACGGGTCACGGGTCTTCTGATATTATCTTTTTGGACCAGAGAACTTTTCCAGAAGTACAGTTTGATCCCAAAAATTTCAGATGTACAGTTTGGTCCCTGAAGTTTCAAGAAAATCAGAATTTGGACAGTCAAAACAGAAACGCCACAGCACTCAATTCAGCCATTTATTTTGGTTGAATTACTCCTCAATTCAGCCATTTATTTTGGCTGAATTACTCCTCCTATAATTGGCCAATCCATTGGTGTTCTTCACCATTTATTTTGGTGACTGCCATTACTTGGCCAGTAATGGCACTTATGGAGGCAGTTTTGCTGCTCCTCCCTCACCTATATAAACACCCCTTACACCATTGTTGAACAACACTTACAATACACGAAAATACACAAGCAAAACAGTTTCTTCCTACATCTTTCAAGCATCATTTCGTTACTCAATATTCTTCACGGTAGCATTTGAGTTTCCTTTGCTCAAGTGTTCCATTGCTGTTTTATCTTGGAAACAAATTGTCCAGGACGTATAAAGGATACATACGGGGCAATATTGTCTTAAGGACAGAGTGCCACACTCGACTCAGCAAAAAACAGTTTTTCAGTTTTTCTTGTTCATCTTTGTAATTTTCAGTTTTCTAGTTGAATTGTAATTTCAATTCTTACATAAGCAGTTATTTGTAATTTCCGTTACTGCAATCCTTTGTAATACCAACATTTTTTACCTGGGATAAATACCTCTACCAAACAGAGTATAAATTATAGCCCAAATTTAATCACAGGGATATCACAACCCTTAGTTTCCTCAAGTTGGGAGAACTTTCAGCTTTCCGTCTAACTTATGTCCCATTTGAGTAGCGATAGACAAATTATAAAAAGGTTGTGATCTTATATGAATGAAACTAGCTAGCTAGTTCTAGTATTACTTTTAGAGAAGGAAAAAGATTGTGTCTAAAATTGGGGAAGCTTTCAAGAACCTCAAAGGCTTCCAATATTTCAGATTCCACCTATTAATTCAATTGTAATTTTTTAACGCGAAAATATTTGATATAAAGTATTTATTAATTAAAACACTGAACAATTTTAGCACGGAATGCTAATTTTCTAAAAAAGGAGATCAAATAAAAAGAAGAAAAATGATTTTAAGTGAAGGGGGCAATGGATTATTTTAAGGACTTGGTTGGCTAAATGAATCGGTACATAGAAATGTGTTTTATGACTCTTGGCGCATTCATTTAAATGGTGGATCGGGTCCTCTGTTTGGCTAGGAAATAATTTGTTCAAATGTGTGATGACGAGGATATATACATTCGAAGTGGAGGACAGTTTTACAAATACTACTCTCAGTTGTGACAAAAATGTATGAAAAAGTCTAATTGACGGACTCTTATCGGTACCATGATGTGTGCTGGACTGAGCCAAGTTCAAGCCCCCAGAACTGAGAGCAATAGGAAGACGGAATTTGCCAATGTCACGGAGAATAGAGTACTTACGTACCAAATGGTTATGGTCTCACACATGCTTTGAGATTGAATACCCGTTTAGAATAATAAAACATATGTTATTTAAGGCACGTCATAAGAAAAATAGGGTAGATAAACAATCCAATTGAATATAAATAGCACGTTAATCAAAATTTAAGGAGATACATGTCACACTATAATTTTTTAACAGAACATCATGAAAGCATTAGATTACATGCTTAATGAAGACACCAAAGCATAATAATCGTTGTTGTATCATGGAAGTACGGAAGTTCTTACGATTTCCCAAGAAGAAATTAGATGCGTTGGGTTTCAGCAACCACGTCTAACTTTTCATGGTCGTTCCATAACACGTCTATTCTTTGTATCTTAAAGATTACTGGAGTAATATTTTGCAAAAAATTAAGATTGAATCTTCTGAAATTACTTTCAATCATGAAGGTAGGTGCGATTATTTTTTTCATTAACTTATATTCTAACGAAAATTTTGAGCCACCAAATTGAAGTGTGAAACTTTTTGAGGTTAATAAACATGGTTAATGAAACACTAAAACATTCTTTTAAATCACCAAAAATGTGGTGCAACGGATGAGACTGTTCTTCCCTTAACTAAATGTTTTGGGTTTGAGCCCTGAGTAAGGGTGTACATAGACCGAGTTTATTTGAGTTTCTCAAATATCAAATCAAATTAATTGAGTCGAGTTTTTAAATTTATAAACCAAACCAACAAAAGTCAGATTTTTCAACTTCAAGTTTTCTCGAGTTTTGCGATTTTCTCGAGTTGTTCGAGTTTTTTCTGGTAAAGTCTTCATACAAAACATATAACTTGTGCTTCGAATATTTCTTTAGTCTTAATAAGATACAACTATCTAATTAAGGTGTTTCCTAAGAAAATGACACAAAATGTGAGATAAGTGATGACATCGTACTAAAATATTTAACAAAAAAGATAATGAAATCGCTAAGCAATAATGATAATAATTATAATCTAAAAGTACGATTAATTATTAATTACATAATTATATATTAAATAAAAACTAAATTAAGTTATGTTTTTTAAGTGTCTAACTAATGCAAAACTAATAGTATGTAGTAATAGATATCCAACATTTATTGTTATTCCTAGTGTTAGAATTGAATTTCTTTTGTTAGCATTAGTATTGATTTGAGCTTTATTTGAGTTATTAACATAAATGAGCTATAAAACTTATTGTACCATTAAAAATTCCAAGTTCAAACTTGAAATAATATGTTAAAAGACAAAAATATGAAAAAACTTAAGAAATATTAATAAATTATATTATAAATAAATTTTTTTATGTACAAAATATTTTAAAAATTGCATACATGTACTTTTGGGTTGGGTTGGGTCGGTTTGACTTTTTTTTTGGTTAAAACCAAACCAAACCACTTATTGTCGGGTTTTTTTTTCCAATACCAAAACAAGTCAAACCAAATCACTAGACGAGTTTTTTTCCGATTTGACTCGGATTATCGGTTTGGTGTTGTTTATCGATTTTCTTTGTACACCCCTAGCCCTGGGTATGAAAATAATCTTTGGTAGGGAGCGATTCCTCGAATGGGTCATTGGCAACGTGAATCCGGATATAGTTAGGCACTTGAGCTCCAATGCAGGTATCGTGGCACCGGGTGAGAAAAAAACAAAAAAAACTATAACATAATTAGGGGCGTGCATTCAATTTTTCAGTTTGGCTTTACTTTATTTTGTTTGAATTTTTCGGTGTTCGGTTTCTAAAAACTACAATCCAATCTGAATCAAAATAAGTTTGGATTGGTTCGGTTTTTCTAATTCGGTTCGGTCTTTCTCGGTTGTGTCATATAAGATAATTAACATAATTAAAATGACGAAAAAGAACAAATATTATAGAGAATGAGAAGTAATGATGTCAAATTTCTTAAATATATTTTTTAATATAAATTATAGGGTAAAATTTTAAGAATATAATATTTAAAAGTATATTAATAAATTCCATAACCTAAAGATTAGAATAAGTCATATTATACTCTAATATATATAATTCGATTTTTTCTATTTT
Source organism: Anisodus acutangulus (assembly GCA_029783415.1). Taxonomy (NCBI): domain Eukaryota; kingdom Viridiplantae; phylum Streptophyta; class Magnoliopsida; order Solanales; family Solanaceae; genus Anisodus; species Anisodus acutangulus. The sequence continues at coordinate 40,739,936 of CM056494.1, read as the reverse complement.
TATTTATACTCTGTTCTGTTATCACCTCCCGCAAAATTTCACTCTGTTTCTGTAGACTTCTTCTTCTTCTCGTCTTCTTGATCTATAGTCATCTCTCCAACCAGGATTGTTTTTCATTTCCGTTTGTATTTTTCGCTTACAGATCTCTGCTATTTTTTCGAATTCTTTCATCACTGAATACTTCATTTTTTGGTTATGGAAGAGCGTAATCGGAGGATCTGGATGCAATATGCATTGTTACTATTGATCGGTTGCTTCATCTCTCAAATCTACGCTTCTTCAGATGTGGTAACATAAATATCTCTAATCTACTTACATTTGTCTAGTGGATCATTTAATTTTAACGATGTATGTGTTGGCTGAGAATTGATTGCTTCTTCTTTTTGGTGATTGTAGAAATTTTACGAGTCATTCGATAAGGCATTTGATGGACGTTGGATTGTGTCTGAGAAGGAGGATTATAATGGTAAGTTTTTGTCTTGATCTGTTAAGTATTTCTTTGGAATTTGACTTATATATCCTATTAGCATATTGGTGTTATGGAATGGAAGAAACTAGAGAGAGAATGAAAACTCTTTGTATTGATTGTTGCATTGAAAATAAAAGACTATTGAGTATATCACTATTTATAAATAACTAAAGGGAATAAAATAAAAGGAAATATATTGTTTTCCTTATAGATACTAAACTACTAACAATAACATATCCAGTGAAATACACACCGTGGGATCTGGAGAGGGTAGAGTGTACGCATATTTTATTTCTATGGTGGTAAATAGAGACATTATTTCAATAAACTAAAAGAAAACTAAATATTACTCCTATCTAATTAATGTAGATCATAGACTTAGAAACAAAGTAAATATTCTAAAATATTCTTAGACTAAAAGGAAAGTAAATATTCTACCATTAATCTAAATCATAACTTAGAAGGAACAAATTTTAACAATTGGAAGATCCTAAATCCTAATTGTTGAAAAGTTGAATTGATTAAGCAAAATCACACTAAAGATTAAATTTGGAATTTGAATTGTAAGTTATGAAAGTATATATAAACAAATCTGTCATCTGTCATCCAAAATGAAATATAAGATGAGAAGGATAGTGTGTTTTCTCTAAGGTGTAGATAGTGAAACGATACCAAAATATCAACTAGAAACTTAAAGGGATATGCTGATTAATGTGTTCAATGCTTATACAACAAAAAAAGAAGGGATGGATGTTCAATATAACATCTTTATTATGTTGCGTGTGCCATCAGTCTATACGTACAGAATCAAGGCAATGAAGGTGATAAAAATGCTGTGTAGTGTATTAAATATATACTACTATTATTCAAATTCATTAATTTCTATGAAGGTGTATTATATAATTGCCACCCCGCTAAATTATCAACACTGTTTTAGAGTTGAAATTATTAGCGAATATTCTCCGAATATTCGTAGTATATTTTGTAATTATAATAAATGTATATTTAAGGTAACTTAAGATTTTTATTGTATTAGGAATCATCATTTAAGGCAAGTTAAGATTCTTATCGTATTAGGAATCAACATCTGTACAACTATATATATTGTGATTAATGAAAGGAATCCCAAAGGGAAATTACTCCAACCTTACATGGTATCAAGAGTCAATCCCTAATCCCTACTATTCTCTTTTCTCCCTCTCGGCCGATGCCTCCCCAAACTTTTCTTTTTCCCTCTCGGCCGACGGCAATAATTTGCCGCCATGTCTCACCTTGCTTCCCCCACCAATTTCGGTTCTTCCACTGGCACACTTGACAACCCCAATCAACGTTCATCGTCTTCTTTTCATCCGGCATTCGACGTTACCAACATCAAGAATTTTATCCCTATCATTCTTGACCAAGAAGACTGTCAATATTCCATGTGGATAGAACTGTTCTATATTCATGCATGTGCGTACAATATGCTCGACCATATTTATGATTATGTTCCTCGTCCAACCGATGTTGCGGACTCGACCTGGCATCGCCTTGACGCCATCGTCAAACAATGGATCTACGGCACCATCTCTAAAGACTTGTTGTGTACTATCATGAAAACAGGTGCTACGTCACGTGAACTTTGGGTACGGTTAGAAGAAATTTTTCAGGATAATAAAAATACTCGGGCCGTGTATTTGGAAGAGCAGTTCAACAATACGCGTCTCGAGAATTTTAACAACATGTCTGAATACTGTAAACAACTGAAACTCATAACCGACCAACTTTCCAACGTAGGGCCATTTATTTCAGAGACCAAGATGGTACTTCAACTAGTTGCGGGTTTACCAAAAGATGAATATGATACACTTGCAACGATGATTCAACAGGCCGACCCCCTACTAAGCTTCAATAAAGCACGTTCGCAACTTTTGTTGGAAGACACCCGTTGAGCACAATCACAAGGCATTAGCCGTTGAAGGCATGACACCACCGGCGACAACCACCACCCAGCGACCACCACCACCAGCAGTCCCGCTGCTGAGGGCTTAGCGGCAGAGGTCGCGGTAACAACAATAAAGGAAAGGGCCGCGACAAAGGCAATCAGAACCAGCAGCAGGTAGGCCCATCACCTGCTGCCTACTATCAGTAGGTTGGGTAGCCCCCTTGGCCCAATACCGAGAACTGGGCCTCGCCTGCATACCCCTACCCGACATCAGGGGCCCAATTCCAGCAAGGCTGACAGCTAGGCCTCTTGGGCTCTGCCCCCACCAACCGGCAGGCCCACAACAACAGCAGGCCCATCTGGTAGCAGCAGCCCAGCACCCGCAGGGCAGCAGCCTGGCCCCCATCGATTTGGGCCAGACCTTCAACACCGTGAACCTTCAACAGCCCGACGAAAATTGGTACATAGACACCGGAGCCACATCTCACCTCACCCGGTCGTCAGGTAACTTATCTCAATTGTTTCGATTAAAGTGTCCTCAATTTATTACTGTCGGCAATGGTCATCGCATTTCAATTGAAGGTTACGATAAAACACATACCACACATCCCCACCCGCCTTTCTCCCTAAATCACGTCCTCTACACCCCTAACATCATTAAAAACTTAATCTCTGTTAGAAAATTCAATCACAATAATTATGTGTCTGTCGAATTTGACCCTTTTGGTTTTTCTGTGAAGGATCTCAATACGGGGAAAATTCTTACGCGCTGTAATAGTGTGGGAGACCTCTACCCCTTCACTCAATCTTCCGCTGTCAGACCGCAATCACCTCTATCCCTTGCGGCTATCTCTCGCTCAACTTGGCACAATAGACTCGGATACCCCGGAGACCCTGTTTTTATTTTTCTTAGGACTACTAAGCGTATTCAATGTAATAATGGAAAAATTGCCCAACACCGTTTTTCTTGCCCGCTCGGCAAGCATACTCGTCTTCCATTTATGTCATCCAACAATGTTACCTTTTCTCCTTTTGATATTGTTCATGCTGATTTGTGGACATCTCCGGTTGTTAGCTCTTTGGGTCACAAATTTTATCTAGTATTCTTAGATGATTTTTCACATTTTGTCTGGATTTACCCACTGAAATTCAAATCTGAAGTTTTTTCCAAGTTCATTGAATTTCAAAAATTCATGAAAACACAGTTTGAAAAATCTATCAAATCATTTAAATGTGATAATGGGTGTGAATTTAATAACTCGGCATTTCACAATTTCTTCTCTAAACAAGACATGGTTTTCCGTTTTTCCTGTCTCTAGACGTCCTCCCAAAACGGAAAGGCTGAACGAATTATACATACCATAAATAATATGGTTCGCACCCTTCTGTTTCATGCCTGTCTTCCATCGCCTTTTTGGGTCTATGCCATTAAAATGGTAGAATCCCTTCTTAATATTTTACCGACTAGCACTCTCCAAAACAAGACCCCTACCGAAATCTTATACCGTAGGTTTCCATCCTATGACCATCTCCATATTTTCGGCTGCTTATGCTACCCCAACATAGCCTCCACTGCACCTCACAAACTTGCCCCTCGCACCATGCCATGTGTCTTCGTTGGTCTCTCTCCTACTCATCGGGGCTACCTGTGCTATGACATTGCCACTCGCAAAATCACCGCCTGCCGTCACATCACCTTTGACGAGACGACCTTTCCTTTTTCAAATCTCCAAAAATTTCAGACCACCGATTACACCTTTCTCGATGAACCGAGTATGTCCCCTGCTATCCAATCTTTGTACCACCGGCAGCCCACTGTTCCGACAGAGCCTGCGCCAGCAGCTCCGTCCCCGCCACTGTCCGGCACCATCTCCGACCAAATACCTCCCAGCTCTCGGTCGAACACCCCACCAGTACCCCTGCTGCCTCCAGCTACGTCTCCTGCCCATCCAGTACCCCTGCTACCTCCAGCTACGTCTCCTTCCCCTCCAGCAGCACTGCTGCCTTCTGAACCCCACAACCTCCAAATCCAGACCCACTGCTGCCTACCTATCGTATGGAGACTCGTGCACAACACGAGATTTTCAAACCCAAGGTCCATTTTAACCTCTCCACACAAACCATATCACCCATTCCAAAAAATCCAAAACTAGCCAAACTGGACCCTAATTGAAATGTGGCCATGTGCGAGGAATTTAATGTTTTAACCAAGCAGAACATTTGGGATTTGGTACCTAGACCGGACGGTGTTAATATTATCTGGTGCATGTGGTTATTTCGTCACAAGTACAGAGACAGTGGTGACTTAGAGCGGTATAAGGCAAGACTGGTTGCTAATAGCACAAATCAGCAGGAGGGTATTGATTGTGGTGAGAAATTCAGCCCGGTTGTTAAACCGGCTACTATTCGGACTGTTCTCAGTATTGCTATGGGCATGCATTGGCCGATTCATCAGCTTGATGTCAAGAATGCGTTTCTTTATGTGGATTTGAAAGAAACTGTGTACATACATCAGCCCCCTGGCTTTGTTCATCCGACAATTTCGCAGTTTGTATGTCGTCTCAGGAAGTCCTTGTATGGCTTGAAACAAGCACCCCTCGCTTGGTATGATCGCTTTGCCAGGTATCTTATGCAAATCAGATTTACATGTAGCAAGTGTGATAACTCTCTCTTCACTTTCCATCGAGGTAACAATATTGCTTATTTGCTATTATATGTGGATGCCATTGTTCTTACTGCCTCCTCTGACGGGTTGAAGAATGAAATCATTGCTCTACTCAAAACTGAATTTGCTATGACTGACTTAGGCAAGCTGAGTTATTTCTTGGATATATCCGTGACCAGATCTGCAGCTACTATGTTTTTATGTCAGCGCAAATATGCGGAGGAGATAGTACACAGGACTAAGATGACAAATTGTAAAATTATGCCAACTCCGGTTGACTCGAAATCCAAGCTCAGTGCCAATGAGGGCGCGCCAGTTTCTGATCCCACTCTTTATTGGAGCCTTGCAGGTGCCCTTCAGTACCTTACATTCACTAGGCCCGATATTGCATATGTCGTTCAACAGGTGTGTCTGTTTATGCACGACCCTCGAGAGTCCCATTTTGCGGCCCTCAAACGTATTATCAGATACGTTAAGGGCACACTGGACTTTGGACTGCATCTCTACCCCTCTGCCCCAACCAAGTTGCTCTCCTACACGGATGCAGATTGGGCAGAAAGCCCGGACACACGCCGTTCCACCTCCGGCTACTGTTTATTTCTTGGGGATAATCTTATTTCATGGTCCAGCAAGCGATATGCCACGCTATCCCGTTCGAGTGCTGAAGCAGAGTATCGCGGAGTTGCTAATGTTGTTGCTGAAATCTGTTGGCTCCGAAATCTTCTTTTGGAGCTCCAGTGTCCACTTCAAAAGGCGTTTATAGTCTACTTTGACAACATATCTGCCATCTGTATGTCTCACAATCTGGTCCAACATCAGCGGACCAAACATATAGAGATGGACATTCACTTTGTGCGTGAGAAGGTTGCCCTTGGTCAGGTCAAATTTTTACACGTACCTTCCTCCTATCAGTATGCAGATATTTTCACAAAGGGACTACCGCGGCAGCTCTTCACCGACTTCTGATCCAGCCTTAGTGTTCGGCCTCCTCCCGCTCCGACTGAGGTGGAGTATTAGCGAATATTCACAATATATTTTGTAATTATGATATATGTATATTTAAGGTAACTTAGGATTCTTATTGTATTAGGAATCAACCATTTAAGGTAAGTTAGGATTTTTATCGTATTAGGAATCAACCTCTGTACAACTATATATATTGTGATTAATGAAAGGAATCCCAAAGGAAAATTACTCCAATCTTACAGAAATACCTTTGTGTATATTCTTGTAGACCTGTGTTCCCAGTGATAGATATGGCCCAAGATCCATCTGTTTCAAAGCAATATAGAATTCTTGATTCTGTGTCACATTAGCCGGTCTTATATATTTCTGCAATGTCTTATGCCTGTAATGTTAACTCAATCTTTGGTTGTTAAGATAAATTTCTCAGTATACACTGTGCCTGATCTACTTGTGCAATGTCTTTATGTCTACAATGCTGAGACAATCTTTGATTTTTAAAGTTTCAAGGGTTCATATTGAGTTGTAATTGTGTTTCAGGTGTGTGGAAGCATGCCAAGAGTGAAGGATATGATGACCATGGGCTTCTTGTGAGTGAGAAGGCAAGGAAATATGCTATTGTCAAGGAGCTTGACGATGTTGTCGACCTTAAAGATGGAACTGTGGTTCTTCAATATGAAGTTCGCTTCCAAGAAGGACTTGAATGTGGTGGTGCTTATCTTAAATACCTCCGCCCCCAGGAGGCAGGGTGGATTTCCAAGGAATTCAACAATGAGTCTCCCTATACTATAATGTTTGGACCAGATAGATGTGGAACCACCAACAAGGTTCACTTCATCTTGAAACATAAGAATCCTAAGAGCTGGGAGTACATTGAGCACCACCTTAAGTTTCCACCATCGGTACCTTCTGACAAACTAACCCATGTTTACACTGCTGTACTGAAACCAGACAATGAGGTGCTGATCTTAATTGACGGGGAAGAGAAAAAGAAGGTTAGCTTCCTTTCAAATGATGATTTTGAGCCGCCTCTTATTCCTGCAAAGACCATTCCAGACCCAGATGATAAGAAACCCGAGGACTGGGATGAGAGGACAAAAATTCCAGACCCAGATGCTAAGAAACCAGATGATTGGGATGAGGATGCACCAATGGAAATTGAAGATGAGGATGCTGAGAAGCCTGAGGGATGGTTGGATGACGAGCCTGAAGAGATCGATGATCCTGAGGGAACAAAGCCTGAAGATTGGGTTGATGAGGAAGATGGTGAATGGGAGGCTCCAAAAATTGACAACCCAAAGTGTGAAGAAGCCCCTGGGTGTGGAGAGTGGAAAAGACCGATGAAGAGCAATCCAGCGTACAAGGGAAAATGGCATGCTCCACTGATTGACAACCCCAATTACAAGGGTGTTTGGAAGCCAAGGGATATTCCAAATCCCAACTACTTCAAACTCGACAGGCCCAATTTTGAGCCTATTGCAGCAATTGGCATTGAAATCTGGACAATGCAAGATAGTATATTATTTGACAATATCATGATAGCAAGTGATGAGAAAGTTGCAGAAACATACAGGACGACTACATGGAAGCCCAAGTTTGACGTAGAGAAAGAGAAACAAAAGGCTGAGGAAACAGCGATTTCTGGTGGGCTAAACGGATTCCAGGTAATTGATTACACTTTCTTCAAGATAATCCCATTATTCTTGATTTTTCTCTTTATTCCGTCACTTGATCTGAGATATATTTGGAACAATTTGCAGAAAATGGTATTTGATCTCTTCTACAAGGTGGCTGACATTCCCTTCTTGGGCGAACACAAGTCCAAAGTACTGGTGAGCGAATGACCTGGTGTTTTGACGTTGCATGTTAGTATTTCATTTTTGTATGTGTGACTAATGCGTAGACTTGTCTTGTAGGATTTTCTTGAGAAGGCCGAGAAACAGCCCAATCTCATAGTTGGTGCTGTCATTTCAATCATAATTATCATTTTCACAGTTGTCTTGATGCTTATCTTTGGTGGGAAGAAGCAGCAACCTGTAAGTTTGAACTCAGCCCCTCCTCCCCTAAGGGAAAAAGAAAAGAATGAAACTCCTTTTGTGTCTGTTGGGTATGTTTGATAAAAGAATACTTCTTAATTTGCAGGCGACAACTACTGGAGTGGCAAAGAAAAGTGATGGCGCCGAGGCATCAAGTTCAAACAGCCAAGGAGCCACAGAGAAGAAAGAAGAGCAGAATGAGGATGCCACTGCTCCTCGTAGGAGGGCTAGACGTGAAAATTAGGGATTGGGAAGAGAGACTAGTCACTGCTAGAAGGACGTAGATGTTGAGTTAGGTGCTTATGCTCTTCTTTTATTTCCCTTTATTACGATTTTACTCCATTTCCCCTACTTGCCTAATGGCCAGGAGAAGAAAACATCTTCCCAATTTTTGACATTCTTTTCCTTGGAACAAGCAAATGTGTGACAATGTACTGACACACAGATCCTATATCATTAGGCCTATTCTTCCATTGTTTTGAATGAAGTGATTCTTGTTCAAGTTGCTTATATATGTTGTTGTAGTGTCTTTTCAAATTTATTTCAATCCTCTTCCTGGACTTGACGTTCACTTTTTTGATCTCTCTATGCTTTGTACTCTCTTCTTTTCCATCCAGAACCTTACTAGTGGGTACAGTTGATAGAAAATCGATACATAAGCAGTTACAATGGTTCTATTGATCGCGCCTCTAATAGTATGAAAAAATATTAAAGTTTGCCTAATGTTGTTCCGCTAGATTATCTAATGGAGTATTATAGGTTGCCTCAGGTGAGTAAATACAACTTTTACTAGTTATTATATTTATAAAACCGTACTCTTCCTTTTTAATTTCTGTTGAGAGAAATACTCCACATTTTGTTACCAGAAAGGGGACTGAGGACGCCCTGAGCACAAATTTGGTAAGTTTGTAAGTCTGCAATGCACACACCAATCTCATAGGTCTCAACACTTTTGTAGTCTTTAAGCTTAAATAAGGTTATGACTTAAAGAGTTACGAGACGGAATCCCAACATCTAACCTCTTCAATACAAGTTCAAGATTCGTGCTGTTAAGAATTTGCTCATCCAAACCATCACCAATTAACTCTTCCGTCATACTCAACCGTTGCCTGTTCTAAAATCTTGGTTTCTTTTTTTATTTAAAACGTCAACACATGATTTCAAATTTAAGTATTTAGGAGAACAGAATATGATATCTGTTAGCACAAATAGCAAAAGATCAGTGGAGCTATAGCCGTAGACCAACTATTAATTTTTTTTTACAGAACGAAACCAACATATCAGAAGGAAGGCCCCCAAAAGTCTCATTTAGAGTAAACAAAAAGAGGAAGGGGAAGATGATTCAACACTTTGTAAAAGTGTTTTGACTGTTACAACTAGAGGTACACATATAAGTTGAAAGGGCACACGGAGTAATATTGAACACCCAACAGAGATCAATAACCCCGTAGTTGTCTTGCGGGTACACTAGATGTGGGTGGGTTTGAAATTGAATCGTTTGGTCCAATGTCATCAATTGGAGCACGCTGCTTATGATGATTGGTCACCGACTGATACGCCATTGCTTAATGCTAGAGCCTGTGAGTAGAAGGTACACACCATCAAAAGAGCCAGATTCAGGTTTTGTACGTAGGTTCAAGTTTGAAACTATTTACGATTGTATAGAAGTACTACCACCTCCAAGTCCCAAAAATCTAAATCACCCACCACCTATTGAACAAACTAAAGAAGAAGTGTTGTCTAGCGTAGAAGAGCAATGCAAAAAAATATATAGGTTTTACCAACAAGAAAATGCTAGTAACTTACCGGCTTCCATACTATCTTCTTCATCTTCAACACAACCTCACAAAAGACATGCTGTTTCTGCGGCTAGTATTGAAAGCCTCAGAAATAGAATGTGCGGCCGTACCGCTACTAACCAAATTAGCGAGTTTGATATTTTTGTTTTGCAGGGTTCTGTACCGTACCAAGAAGTTATCAATAAAGATGGACATGAAGACTTGCTGAAATACTGGAGGGGGAATGAGAAGACATTTCCGACACTTTCAATGATGGCCCGAGATGTTTTGAATATTCAAGCGTCATCAACTGCGTCTGAAAGCGCTTTTTCTGCCGGCAGATATCAAATAGGAGACCACAGACACTCATTAGCCGGAGACAGCTTGGAAATTGCAGTATTATTCAGAGATTGGATATGAGCGGAGCGGAGAAGGTGCGGTCAACCGGAGATCAACGAAGAAGAAGACGAAAACTATAACGAAATCTTATCCGAATGTAGTGGAAGCGACATGGATCAATTTGACCAACAAATACCAATTCCAACCGAAGAACCACATGAAATTATCAAGCAATTAGAACAGGTTTTTTTGAGAATGTAATTTTTTTAATTGCAATTTTATTATGTAATTTGCAACTTTTGGACAACACCACAAAGTTACAATTTAGACAATTGTATTTGTATTACAAAAAAATCATATGTCTATTAGATAATATAAGAGGCATAAAAACAGTCTTGTGATGTTTTTATTACACTATCTTGTCTTGTTTATTGAGTTTTTTTTTATACATATGTTACTAAAAAAAAAACCGCCGGAACCCGCCCCGATCTCGACCCCGACCTCAACCCCGACCCGACCCCGCCCTGACCCGATTCCGACGGGATCGGGATTGAGATGGGACGGGACTGGAGCAAGTCCCGCCAAACCCGACCCCGCCCCCTTCGCCCATCCCGCCCCGACCCCGACCCCACCAAACCCGGCCCGCCAGACCCGAGCCCGGCCCACTGGCCAGCTATACATCTAACTGATGAATAGGCCATGCTTTCGAAAGAGCCAAGCTAAGCATAATGCGAATGGTAGCCGGCTTGACCACCGGACTAAACGTCTCACCACAATCCACACCAACCTGCTGAGTCTTACCATCACCCACAAGTCGCGCCTTATATCGGAAAAATGAATCATCTGAATTTTCTTTATGAGCAAAAATCCACATAAACCTAATAATATTAATACCAGCTGGACGGGGCACCAACTTCCATATCTTATTATCAATAAGAGCATTATATTCATCGGTCATAGCAATTTTTCAATTCGGGTCATTTAATGCAGACACTAGATTACAGGGTAAGGGTGATGTAAGAATATTAGAATGTAAATTAAAATGTACTTTTGGTTTAAAAATCCCCCGTTGACAACGAGTGACTGGTCTATGACTCGGGGCAGAGGCGGGTGGATTTAGGGAATTTTTGGGACTCGGGATGGACTAGCCAGCAGGCCCAAATCGAGAACTGAAGCCGGAGCTGGGCACCGGAACTGGGCCAACACTGGACTTAGAAACAGTCTCCGAAACTGGGCCAGAACTGGAAGATGACGTTGTTTGGAGAGGACCAGCGAGCAGTAGGCCCGCTGGTGGAGTTGGGGTGCGAGACACGTCCGAAAAAATAGTGAATAGGGGATATACCATCATCCAAAAAATTATACGAACTAGGCACGGGATTACTCTCCTTAGCAAACGGAAATTGGGATTCATAAAAAATGACATGGCGACTAATGATGATTTTATTAGAGGATAAATCAAAGCATTTGTAACCACGATGATTAGACGGAAAACTCAAAAATACACACGGAGTCGACCGGGCCTGAAGTTTGTTAATTGTGGTGCATGGAAATAGCGGATAACACAAACACCAAAAGACCCTAAGATGTGAATATGAAGGGGTCTTATTATATAGAGTTTGTATAGGGGAAGAATATGTCAAACACTTGGAAGGAAGTATGTTTAGGAGATGTGTAGCCATTTGTAGAGCATGCTGCCAAAAAGACGGGGGTACGGAAGCATGAATCAATAAAGTACGGACAATGTTATTAATGGTACGAATTTTGCATTCGGCTTTCCCATTTTGTGAAGACGTATGAGGACAAGAAAAATGAAAATTGATCCCATTATTAGCACAGAATTCCCGAAACACCCATTGTCATATTCGTTGTCATTATCACATTGAATATTTTTTATTTTCCGTTCGAATTGGGTTCTAATGAATGCTCTAAATTTTAGAAAGATGGAAAAACCTTGAGATTTCTTTGCTATCGGAAAAGTCCATAAAAATTTAGAATAATCATTCAAAAAGAGAACATAATACCGATGACCCAATGAACTAAGAACAGGAGACGTCCATAAGTCATTGTGAATAATATCAAATGACATTAAAGTATGAGAATTTGAGTCTACAAATGGCAACCTAACAATTTTTCCAAAAGAGCAAGACTGACAATTTGGAGTACTATGCGTACCCTTACATGAAATAAAATTATTTTTATCTAATGACAACAAAATAGAAGACTCTGGATGACCAAGACGAGCATGCCACAAGGAAGGAGCAAGGGCTGCAAACGTTGATGGCAAGGCTTGACTAGATGGACTGGAACCGGGTGTGATAGGATAAAGATCTCCCCCACTATCACACCTCATGAGAGGACTCCTCGTCTTGAAATCCTTCACAGAGAAACCAAACGGATCAAATTCAACAGAAATGAAATTGTCAGTGGTGAATTTACAGACAGACACTAAGTTTTTAATCAATTTGGGGGCATGTAAGGTATTTTTCAAGATAAGGGGTGGATTGGGGGGGAGACAAAGTTTTATGACCATAACCCTGAATTAGAATAGAGTTACCATTACCAACAATTATACCACGAGGGTTGCTCAAATTGGAATAAGATGAGAGAGTACATTGATCGGATGTCATGTGTGTAGTCGCGTCGGTGTCCATGTACCAATTCGGATCCGGTTGTGTTAACCCAAGTGTGTGCATTGCAACCTCAATGTCGGTGTGAGTAGGTGTGGGGCCCACTGCCGAGAATTCTTGTGTGGGCCGAGGCCCAAGCAGTCCACCCTACTGCCCCGACCCTGTGCTGAAGCGAGACGAAGAGGCCTGACTGTTGGGCCTGAAATGGGGCTGTCTAGCCCACTGCCCGTTGGAAGAACCTGGAAAATAGGGGTTGTTAGGCCACGACCCACTGCCCCAGCCCCACTGCCATGGGCCCCACGATTGGGACCAGTAGGGAGGTGTCCCACTGTTGACTGGACATGGTCCATTGCCAGAATGTTGTCCACCGAAACCGCCACGTTTGCCCTCGCAGTTTTTGCCATTATTCTTACGATTATTTTTACCGCCACCATGAGCATGGTTTTGGCCAGAATTATCAACAAAACCCAAAGAATTTGTGGAGGACGTCATCAGGACGACAGGGCTTGCACCGGCAGCCGCCTTCTTAGCCAAACTGGCTTCTTCCAAAGTAAGCATGGAACGGGCTTGGTAAAAAGCGGGAAGTGGATTACTTTGACGAAGGAGAGTCTCTACGCCATTATAGGCCTCAGAAAGGCCGGCAACCAATTGTAGAACCAGACAATTATTTGTCACAGGTGCGCCAACGTTACAGAGTTGGTCGACCAACTCCTTGAGTTTCTTGCAATATGCAGACACGTTTGGAAATTCTTCCATGCGAACTCGAGAGAATTCCAGCTCGAGTGTGACAACACGTGAATGTTGGTTATCTTGGAATATGCCACGCAATCTATTCCAGGTAGCCATAGCCGTAGTGTCCGGCTCAATGATCATCTGTAAGAGGTCAACCAAAATAGTGGAATAAATCCATTGGAGAACGGTAGCATCAAGAGTAATCCATAACTGAGGATCCTCCGCGGGAATAGGTGCAGCGGGAGGAATTATGTGATGGATGACTTGATGGGAGATAGGGTGAATTTTAAATAATTCTGTCCACGTCGCATATTGGACGTTTTCCATCTCAAGAACAATATGGATGTTGTTCTTGACGTTAGAAACCATGAGGGCAGGATGAAACATGTTCTTAGACATAACAAAAGAACAAAGGTAGAGGAGGGAAAATTTGGGAAGAGTGGAGGTAAAAAATATCACGATTTCCTGTGAAGGGGGACGAAAATCGAGGCAGTTGTGGCCGAGAAAAGGCACAAAAACCGAGAGCAATATTTTGAGAACAAAGGCAGAATCAAGTTAGACATAGTCTCTTGATACCATGAAAGAAATAATCCCCTTGATTATTTTCATTAATTGAAAGACTATATATACAATTTACATATATCCATAATAGGAAAATCCTTTTCCTATTCTACTCCTAAAACTCCATTCTAGTAGTACAAGACTTCTATAGTTATGGTAAGTGTACAATGCTAAGTAATACAAAGATCCTACATTAATTACACTACTCCACACGTACCAAAGTCCCGTGATAAACACTATGTATATCACGGGAATATACATGGAATATACATTATTTAACATTTATGAACCAATTGCAAATGGAACTATACCTGCAATATGAAGATACTTTTGTTATAACAATATACTCTGCCTACTAACCTCCTTTGATACATGCCTGTTCAAACTCTTCTAAGGGAATTTCATTCAATAACGCAAAGTTTATGGTTGACCAATATTGTCACCATCTAGATATTGCATCTATTTTTCTCATTGTTGGCGATATGTATAGAACCAATTTCAGGATTGGGCATAGTATGGAAGATCTTTTAGATTCTATTGATTTGCATTAGGGGTTAGCACGGGTACATGGTACCTAGATATCCGATCGAAATCGACGCTAACGGGTAGATTTTGAGTAGATATATTATAATAACGGGTAGGGTCCGGGTAGTAAAACTAAGAACCGATCAATGTCGGGTCCGGTTCCGATTCCGGCAAATAGAGACAGGGTACCCGGACCCTGAACCGATACCCAAAACCTATAAAATATTAAATATTTTTCCTTTTTTGAGAAACATTTAGACCACTTTTAACTTTCTCCAAAATTGTTTGTTGCACGCTTGCACATTGATTTTCCCCACCCCAAGACGCAAATATTTCAGCCTTTTCACCTCTTTATTCTAGAATGTTCTTTGTGCCCTAATAGAAAACACTCAAAACTCTCTTCATAACAATGTCATTTTAGCTACACCACCGAGCTTCATCGTCGTCGTCGTTGAAGCTTTCTCTCAGGTACTTTCATCGTTGTCGTCGTTGAAGCTTCACCTTTGCCTCTTTCTCTCCTTTGGTTATGTTCACGTCGTTCATAAAATGCATCTGGATTCATAGCTAACTCTTCAATTTCTTTTTAATAACTTATGCTTCTGTTCTATTTCAGGCGATACTCATCTTCAATCTGTATTACTTTTTGATTTGAAATGTAAATCTATTTTTAAAATTTGTGTATATTTTTGTAGCTGTGAAGATGAAATTTAGGGATTTACTAGTATAATAAATCTTTTCTTTTGTATCGAAGAGCTTATGAACGCGAAAATAAGTTTAATTTAGATATTTCCAAATTTATTTTGAAATCAACACGTTCAATTAATTGAGTATCAAATTTGGCATGCAATTTTAGGTTTTGGTTACAGAATTAGCTTTCCTACAATGAATAAGTTTTCTAAAACTTCTTACAAGGGTACTAAAAACTCCGATTGCAGGCTAAAAAACTACTGGATGAAATTATTTTAGAACTCTTTTTTATTCTCATAGGCTAAAAAATTATTGCTTAATCTGTGTTTTTTATTTACAGGGTACCCGGGAACCTACCCGAAAGTTTCGGGTAGGTTCCGGATAATGATTTCTTCGGGTAGGTTCCGTATAGTAAATTTAGGAATCGATCTTTTACCGGGTAGTTCAAAAATGTTAGGGTACCCAGACCCGCTCACCCCTAATTTGCATCACTGAATTGAAAGTATATATGTCCTAGAGACAATCATCATTAGGGACAAATGTACTTGAACACATTCGTATTATTAATAAGATTAATATTTTGGCATTTGCAATTAGTGAATAATTATTTGATTGTTTGTAATTATTTATTAATGTGCATCCCTTGAGCTTACATTTCATTAATAGAGTGAGATATTAATGATAGAACGTAACTCTTAAAATAGCCTCGACTAATGATCATCGAGAATGGGATATCGATGATATGTGATAAGTCGACATGTGGTCTGCATCACATCCTTAGAGGATGTAGTATGTCTCACCTACTACGAGTAATATTACTCGTGATGGACACATGGATACTTTGGAAGTATTGGTATACCCTGCTGATATATTGTTTGTTATACCTGTCTAAAGTATGATCAGCGTATGGGAGATAGAAGTCCTTAAACTTGAGGTCAATACGCGCCTTGTCTACAAAGTAATGTACTTTGATCCTGTCCTAAGCTCAAATGCCTTATAAGTTGAGACACGACTTGTATTGGGTACATTACGATGTGGATTGAAGGTGGTAGTTGAGCCAAGATTAGGATTCATTCCTCGAATGTATGTTCGAGAGAACACTCAGATTCTCAGTGATATTAGGTTGACTAAGTCGTTGGCCAACGCAATAGACATATTTAGAATATGGTCTAGTTGTCAACTAATATAGATGAGATATAATTATTAAGCCATTTGGATAGACACTTGACAAATCCTAAGCTTGATCGGGTGTGTAGTGAATGAAAGGATGTTATCTAACCACATAAATGTTAAGTTTACTGGATTCGCGTAAACGTACTTCATATATTGAGTTCGTCTTTCGGCGCCGTCTAAGAGTTCCGCGTAGACATTAATTTGATTAATGTCAATATGAAAAGGCTTGTAGGGTCACATTATGTCGATTGTCCATTTCGATCTAAGGATATATTGAGAGAGTAATTAAATTATTCGATTTGGAATTTAGACATTCAAATGAATAATGATTACATTAATTAGGTTAAAATTAGATTTTGAATTTAATTAAGAATGCACAGAAATTAAATCGAGGCGCGTAATCAAGACGCCGAAAGCGCCACGCCCATACCCTGGCAGCGCGCGCAAAGGCGTAAATTCATCAAGCGCCGCAGTGCCCATACCCTAGGGCCGTGGTTCCTCTGCGTCAATTTTGGGTCAGGCCCAAGGTCAAACCCTAATTCGGTTTTTTTGACCTAATTTTCAACTATAAATAGAGGCATTCATTTTTATTATTCTACACCAATTTCTGAAAACATTCTAAGCCTTAGAGACTTAGAATCGAATACTCTCGAACCTCTGCCGGATTTCCTTGCTTTCCAAAGGAGAAGTATATTGAAGCTTGGAGCTTGCAATCGGAAGGGCAACCGCGTGTGCACCTTATAGTAGATAAAGACTGCAGATAATCTAAACTTGTAAGTATATGATTTATGTTACAAGTTCCAATTGTTGTATAACCATACCAGAATTATTGTTGGGGTAAGTAAAAATTAAAATTTTAAACTTCCGTTGTGCCTTACTTATATGCTTTGTACCCAACAAAATCCTACAGTGGTATCAAAGCTCAGGCTGGTTTAATGGTTATATAACAATTGAATAGAATAATAATATGGGTTAAACATAAAATTGGATTAAAATGAGGTTCTTTGAAATCCTATATGTCCTGAATGAATGTTGACCTTTTGAAATCACCCTAAATTATCTCCTACGCTAACTCGATGAAGTCATTCCACTCTAACTTAAACTAAGCCAAGTGTGTTGTCCGGCTCATTGCACGGTGCACGACTAAGAACGAGTAAGAACGGATGATGGTCGAATGGGCGTTATTGATAATGGTGGGTGATAATTAAGGACCTGCGAATCGATCCCTAAATTGGATTTAGGGGTTGAATGATTTTTTGAAAATCAACACGGAAACATTCGTAAGGACGGCGGCGCCGCGGCTCCATGGTGGAGAGCCACGGCGCTGATACGTCATTTTCAAAATTTTGAACTCACTGGACAACAGGCGCTGCGACTCCATGGTGAAGCGCTGCGGCGCTAATGCATTCTCAGAAACATAAATGTTTCTGCCTCTGCAGCGCCGCAACGCCAATTCAATTGCAGAAGCAGAAATGTTACTGCCTCTGAAGCGCCGCGGCGCTAGTGCAATTTTTTTAGAGATTTGGGGATACTGGCTCAGTGGCGCCGCGACTCTAATCATTAGCGCCGCAGCCCCACCTGTCCAGAAACAAAAAAAATTCTGAGTTTAGAATGTTTAACCCAAGATTATTATTATACAGTATATTATTTGATAAGTATACTGTTTATGTGTTAAATGTCAAAATGTTTGTCATTTACATTTCTAGAATAGTGTCCGCTATAACTGTCTGGGCAGGCGGCGCCCACTGTTTGATTAAACCTTCTTCTATCATGCATATTGGGTTGACAGTTCCCAAACTATATGTGTTATTAGTTTTGCATGATGTTATGATGTCATATTGGATATGGCATTAAAGAGTTGATCTTGGTTAGAATCCTGAATTAAAATGTTCCCCAAAACTTTAAATACAAGTCTAAATTAAAACGCGTCGTCCATTATAATGGTTAGAGTGCAAAATCCTTTTCGGCGATACGAGTATTTATGACAAAGCATTTGCTCTAAGTCTACGAGGACCCAGACTCTTTCATAGATGTGTTTAATGTAAAAGCAAATGATAAGCTTTTGTGGGTATTTACACCAAAGTGTTTTCTCACAAAGGCCAAGTTTGCTTAGATACATAAACGCAGTCGTGTAATGGGATTGACTTGCTTAGACAAATCTTGGCGCCAAAGTGTCGGACTAATCTAAGGACGCAAGATTAAATGTAATAATTTGATCAACCAAGAGTTACGAATAAGTTTTGCAATTGGTTTAGAACCTACCAAGATATGTTGTTGAAGTTATCAACCAAAGCAAACACGGAGATAACATAGGCTTGGATTTTAGCACATATGACCTCAATTAGTATAGGTCCGTATTCTACCATGGGTCGTAGAAGTATGTTAAAATAGTGGGGAGCTAATTAAACAAAAGATATTATTGATTAGCCTAAATGAATGTGTATAATAGGAAATAGATTTTGAATTTGATTTCCGGTCTATCTAATTCTTCATATTGTAAAAGATGTAGAGCTTGTCGGTGAAAATGTTGATTGAGGTGAATAAACTTACTGGACCGAACTACCTTGACTGGTTAAGGAATTTTTGAATTGTATTGAGATATGAGAAAATTGAATATGTGTTGGACACAATGTTTCCAACAGTCCCTGCAACAGATTATGAAGAATATGCCTCATTTGACAAAGATGCTTACCAGAAACATCTAGATGATGCCACTTCGGCACAATGCGT
The DNA here is from genome assembly GCA_029783415.1 of Anisodus acutangulus. Lineage (NCBI taxonomy): Eukaryota > Viridiplantae > Streptophyta > Magnoliopsida > Solanales > Solanaceae > Anisodus > Anisodus acutangulus. Next base: position 40,720,727 of record CM056494.1, on the reverse strand, counting down.
AATGCTGTCTTCCATGTCTGTGGAACTTCAGAGACAACATGAGAACATGGGACCCAATGAGATGCTCAAACACCTAAAGAGCTTCTATGACTCTCAATCCCAGACAATGGAATATGAGTTGCTAATAGAACTCTTCAAGTGTAAGCTCAATGAAGGGGGGCCGGTCTCGCAGCACGTGCTAAAAGATGATAGGGCTGATAGAGAGTCTTGCTTCAATTGGAACTAAGCTTGAAAAGAATGTCGCTACCACTCTCATCCTAAACTCTCTCCCTCGTTCTTTTGAGAACTTCATATTGAACTTTAACATGAATGGAACGAAGGTGACTTTGCCGGAGCTGCACAACATGCTCAAGACTTTTGAGTCCTCCACTTCCAAAGGCAAAGATGTGCTCATGGTGAGTTTTCTAGCCGACCCAAGCCAAAATGCAAGGATTGGCAGTAGAAGAGGGTAAGGCAATCACTGCGCCCGCAGCTATGAAGCCCAGGGGAGGTGTGAAGAAGAAGGTGAACGCGGCTAAGGATGAATGCCTCAACTGCCATAGGAATGGGCATTGGAAAAAGGAATGCACGACACCAGGGGGAGAAAAAGCACCAGGTGCTCCTGTCTTTGGTGGATAAGGTATGTACGTCATTGAAATAAATATGTCTATAAACAACTCTCATTCTTGGGTATTGGATACCGCTTGTGGCTCACACATTTGTACAAATGTGCAGGGGCTAACTGATAGTAAGAAGGTTGGACCGAGAGAGGTAGACCTACGCGTTGGAAATGGAGCACGAGTAGATGATGAGCGCGTAGGGACTTATAGATTAAATTTACCTTCCGGCTATTGTTTAGTGTTGAATGATTGTTTTTATATTTCCTCATTAACGAGGAATATTATTTCTATCCCAGTGTTGACATGGAGGGCTTTTCCTCGTATATTTTTAATGGCAGTCACGTACTGTCTTTTAATAATGTTATATATGGAAGTGCTCCTCTTGTGGATGGATTATATACACTGAATTATAGTCGAGAGATTTTCAATGTACAAAATAAAATAGCCAAGACAAGTAATAGAAACTCTACCTATCTATGGCACTGCAGACTTGGTCATATCAACGAATCAAGGATAGCAAGATTGAAGAAGTTAGACTACCTCGAACCATTTGACTTGGAGTCTTATAGTAACTGCGAATCTTGCTTGAGAGGAAAGATGACCAATAAACCACTTTCTGGGAAAGGTGTGCGAGCCAAGGAGGTGCTTGAGTTGGTCCATACTGATGTATGTGAGCCATTCTCGATTCAAGCTAAAGGAGGCTTCCCATATTTTATCACTTTTACTGACGACTTTACAAGGTATGGATATGTGTATCTTATGAGACACAAATCCTAGGCTTTTGAGAAGTTCATTGAGTACAAGTTGAAAGTAGAGAAGCAACTTGCAACAAGTATCAAGACCCTTCGATCGGATCGTGGAGGTGAATACTTGAGCAAGAATTTTCTAAATTACTTAAAGCTACATGGAGTCCAATCAGAATGGACACCTCCAGGAACACCACAGATGAATGGTGTTGCCGAGAGGAGAAATCGAACCTTATTGGATATGGTTCGATCCATGATGAGCACCGCATCTCTACCAACATACCTTTGGGGACACGCTATACAAACCTCTATATATGTTCTGAACAGGGTTCCTTCTAAGTCAGTAGAAAAGACACCCTATGAGATATGGTGTGGCAAGAAGCCAGATCTTAAACATATGAGACCTTGTGGGTGCCCTGCATATGTCAAGAGGATGCTCACTGACAAGTTGAAATCTAAAAGTGAGAAATGTTACTTCGTGGGGTATCCAAAGAAAACTAAGGGATACTACTTCTATCTTCCTGGAGAACATAAGGTCATTATTTCCAGGAAAGAACTTTCCTTGAAGGAACATTGTTGCACAGAGATAGAACTTGAAGAAATTCAAGAACCACAAGATAACACAGAAAATGAACCCTTATCGAATGACCTAAACAATGATTCAGTGGGAGTATCTGGTGAAGATTGGGTACTTAGAGTACGCCCTTCAGCCAGTGGGAGTGTTGTGAGAGATAATGCAGAAATGCAAGGCTCTCATACACAACCAATGGAAGATGATACAATGGTTGTACATCATTCCATACAGAAAATACATGAAAATGACATTCCTGAAAGCTCTCAAGATGATGGATTGTCCAACACACAAAGAACTTTTCACAGTCAGAATACAACGAACATTGAAACGCAGAATACTCAACTCTGTAGGACCACTATGACTCATAGTCCACCTGAAAGACTTAATCTCCTTGTTGAAAGACACAATGAGATAGATATTTCTGATGACGATGAACCTACAACCTACATCGAAGCTATGTTAGACATTGATTCGCAGAGATGGCAAGAAGCCATGAAATCTGAGATGGACACGATGTACATAAATCAAGTTTGAAACTTGGTTGATTTGCCAATAGGGGTTAGACCAATAGGATGCAAATGGGTTTTCAAGAAGAAGATTAATGCATATGGCAAGGTACAGACTTATAAAGCAAGACTGGTGGCTAAAGATTATAATCAACGGCCTGGGGTCGATTATGATGAAACCTTTTCACCTGTTGCTAAGATTAAGTCCATTCGGATTTTGCTTGCAATAACTGCATATTATGACTATGACATTTGGCATATGGACGTTAAAACTGTTTTCCTCAATGGTAATCTAGTTGAGGAAGTGTATATGAAATAACCTGAGGGTTTTTCAATTGAGTCAAAACCAAATGTTGTATGCAAGCTACAAAAGTCTATTTAGGGGCTTAAGCAAGCCTCAAGGAGTTGGAACATTTGCTTTGACAAGGCTATCAAGACATTTGATTTCGTCATAAGCAAAGATGATCCATGTGTTTATAGTAAACGCAAGGATGAGAGTATTGCCTTCATTATCATATATGTAGATGACATATTAATAATGGGAGACAATAAGACTCTCATGCAGATGAAGGATTTAGGTGAAGCCTGCTACATTATGGGGATTAGGATCTATAGAGATAGACCTAACAGATTGTTGGTGCTGTCACAGACAATCTACATAGACAAAGTGCTTAGACGTTTTTCTATGGAAAATTCCAAGAAAGGCGGTCTACATATGGGACAAGGCATCAAGTTATCTAAGAAGGATAGTCCTTCTAATTCTATAGAACTTGAACGCATGAAAAAGATCTCATATGCTTCGGCTATAGGATCGATCATGTATGACATGACCTGTACTAGGCCAGATGTGGCATTTGCACTTAGTATGACTTGCAAGTTCCAACAGAATCATGTGGAAGAACACTGAAAATCAGTCAAGAGTATTCTTAAGTATCTTAGACCAACTAAAAAATATTTCTTAGTCTATGGTGGACAAGAGAAGCTGGTATGTACTGGATACACTGATGCTAGCTTCCAGACAGATGTTGATGACTACAAATCTCAATCAGGTTACACATACATTTTCAATGGTGGAGCAGTAAGCTGGAAAAGTTCCAAACAAGCTACAACTGCTGACTCGACAACAGAAGGTGAGTACATTGCTGGTAAAGAAGCTATCGCGATATCTGAGTTCCTGAAGGAACTAGGGGTTGTTCCAAGTGTCACTTGTCCAATAATGGTTTATTGCGACAACACTGGTGCGATTGCGCAAGCTAAGGAACCAAGATCAACCAACAGAAACAAACATGGACCAAGGAAGTACTACATACTCAGGGAGATGGTGGAGACTGAAGAGATTAGATTAGACTATGCTCCCACAGACGATAATCTAGCTGACCCATTCACTAAACGATTAAGCTTAATCAAGTATAATGGTCATTTTGAGAATATGGGCATTAGATATGTTGGAGATTGGCTCTAGATCAAGTGGGAGATTGAAAGTATATTTATGTCCTAGAGACAATCTGTATTAGGACAAATGTACTTTATACACATTCATATTATTATTAATGGAGATTAATAATTTGGCATTTGCAATTATTGAATTACTATTTGATTGATTGTAATTATTCATTAATGTGCATCCCTTGAGCTAACGTTGTCATTAATAGAGTGAGATATTTTATGATAGAGCGTAACTCTTAAAGTAGCCTCGACTAATGATCATCGAGAATGGGATATCGATGATATGTGATAAGTCGACATGTGGTATGCATCACATCCTTAGAGGATGTAGTATGTCTCACCTGCTACGAGTAATAGTTACTCGTGATGGACACATAGATACTTTGGAAGTATTGGTATACCCTGCTGATATACTATTTGTTATAATTGTCTAAAGTATGATCGGAGATAGAAGTCCTTAGACTTGAGGTCAATACGCGCCTTGTCTATAAAGTAATGTACTTTGATCCCGTCCTAAGCTCAAATGCCTTATAGGTTGAGACACGACTTGTATTGGGTACATTACGATGTGGATTGAAGGTGGTAGTTGAGCCAAGATTAGGATTCATCTTTCGAATGTATGTTCGGGAGAACACTCGGATTCTCGGTGATATTAGGTTGACTAAGTCGTTGGCCAACGCAATAGACATATTTAGAATATGGTCTAGTCGTCGACTAATATAGATGAGATACAATGATTAAGCCATTTGGATAGACACTTGACAAATCCTAAGCTTGATCGGGTGTGTCGTGAATGAAAGGATTTTATCTTACCACATAAAGGTTAAGTTTACTGGATTCGTGTAAACGTACTTCACATATTGAGTTCGTCTTCCGGCGCCGTCTAGGAGTTCCGTGTAGACCTTAATTTGATTAATGTCAATATGAGAAGGCCTGTAGGGTCACACTATGTCGATTGTCCGTTTCGATTTAAGGATGTATTGAGAGAGTAATTAAAATGTTCGATTTGGAATCGAGACATTTAAATCAATAATGATTACATTAATTAAGTCAAAATTGAATTTTGGATTTAATTAAGAATGCACGGAAATTAAATCGAGACAGTGCAAGTGCACGTCGAGCGTCGCGACGCCCATACCCTAGGGCCGCGGCGCCTCTGCGTCGATTTTGGGTCAGGCCCAAGGTCAAACCTTAATCCGTTTTTTTTGCCTAATTTTCAACTATAAATAGAGGCATTCACTTTCATTATTTACCACCAATTTTTTAGAATAAGATTTTAAGCCTTAGAGACTTAGAATAAAATACTCTCTCGAACCTCTTCCGGATTTCCTAGCTTTTCGAAGGAAAAGTACATTGAAGATTGGAGCTTGCAATTGGAAGGGCAATCGCGTGTGCACCTAGAAATAAAAAAATAAAAAGACTCCAGATATTCTAATTTGTAAGTATATGCTTTATGTTACAAGTTTGATTGTTGTATGACCATACCAAAAGTATATATACTTCTACACTAGTTCCATGCATGTATGCGTATTTACACATGATTACAAGTCGAAATGTGTATTATTGCAGAATTTTACTGACAAACCTATAAAAATAATTGACTATATCTGATGTATTTGGTTTATTGTTTGGTAGATTGACAATTGATGTTTTTTTTTGCTGAAAGTAGCATATAGTCCATGAGTATTGATAAAATGGACATGGGCCTAATTCAACCCCAAAGCTCCTCATGGAGGGAGGGTTGTGATGCTTTTTCACCTGATGCTTTTTCACCTGAGTTCAACAGTTCCGGAGCTCTATGTTGTAGCAGTGATGTTTACGTTCTTTTTACATGTTCCCAAAATTTTAAACCTAACTAAAATTATGTTTTACTTCATAGGCAAGCACTGTTCTGATTAATCATTCTTGTTACAATTTTGTGTGGTAACTGCTGGCAGATTTGAAACTTTCCAGTGTCCTAAATGACAAAGTTTTATACTCATGGGGAGGACATGATAGAGATATTATGAGAAAGGTGGTTTTGATTAGATCCCGCATATTTGGAAACCTGGACTTGCTACCAAGAAGGCTCTCATGGTGAGGCATCTATTCTGTTTATTGCATACTTTTAACCGTTTAACTTCCATCTCCAGCTTTTGGAAGATATAAGATATTTAGATTATGTTTCATAAATCATCTTTAAAAGAAGGATATGGAACAAGAACAATAATGTTTTGCTAGCAGCCAGAAGAAAGTGAGATTTCAGTTAAAGAAATTCTATGGCTTTGTTGACAGGATGCTGCAGAAAATTGTGTTTTGGTGTAGTTCGTTTCTTTGGAGCAAAAATCAAGCCATCTTGCTGATGTACCTGGAAACATTAACAAATTCTTAAAGCAAATTGGGGATCTCGAGAATTGCTCATTTCAAAACTATGTTCCAGGTTTGGAACAGTCCTGATAGGTGGAGTCTTGAAGATAATACTCTTAATCCTATTTGATGAAAGTTAAATTCTATAATTTATGAAATCTTGATCTTATTGAGAATTGAAGTGGTAAAATCTTTTTTTATTCGGTCCTAGATAAATCTTTAACTAAAGAAGGTTATCAATTTATCATTCTTGGTCTATGAAACAAGTTTTAGTAAATTGACTTTGTCTCCCAAGTTACCAGCAAACATTTTGTTCTCATTCTTTTCAATGGGTTCCAGAAAGACAGAACCTCAATTGTGTGTTTCCTGGTTGTGCCTTTTGCGTTTAGAAGGCATGAAATGTCAAGGATCCAGACTAATCCTCCATAAGTTGGGCTAGTTATGAAATGAACTAGTATTAGATGTTATTGCAGCAGTAAGGAAGAATAAAGAAAGTTGAAGAAAACATTAAATTGGCCTTTGACACATTAGGAAGGTCAATTATCATTGACTGAATTTTGCCTACGGAATTGTTCCCAATTATCATTGACTGAATTAAAGACCTAGGAGATCTTAGGTATTTTCTGGGCATAGAATTTTCCCGAAACAAGGATGGGATACTGATGCATCAAACAAAGTATGCTATGGAGCTCATTGCAGATTCAGGATTAAGTGGTTCAAAGCCAATATGTACACCTGTTGAAGTGCACCAGAAACTGACCACACCAGAGTATGACAAACATCCAGGAGGCTCAACTGATCCAGTTTTGGATGATCCAGGAGGATATCAAAGATTGATTGGAAGGTTATTGTATCTCACTATCACAAGGCCTTACATTGCCTGTGCAGTACAAAATTTGAGTCAACTCATGCATGCTCCCAAGCTATTTCACATGGAAGCAGCACTTAAGAGTGGTCAAGTATGTGAAACAGGCTCCTGGTTTTGGGGTGTTTCTGTCTGCCACAAAGTCCAACTCATTACAAGCTTATGAGTTTGGAGACTCCTTGATTTCATGGAAATCAAAGAAATAGTCCACTATTTCAAAGAGCTCAGCAGAGGCTGAGTACAGAAGTTTGGCCTAAACTGTAGCAAAGATTGTGTGGTTGATTGGGCTGTATAAGGAACTTGATGTGGAGTTGCATTTACCAGTTCCTCTACACTGTGACAGCAAGGCAGCCATTCAAATTGCAGCCAATCCTTTCTTCCATGAGAGGACAAAGCATATTGACATAGACTCTCACTTTATTAGAGAGAAGGTGCAACATGGATGGGTGCATACCAAATACTTATCTACCACAGACCAACCTGCAGATGTCTTTACCAAAGGACATGGTCGGCTGCAACATGATTATCTTGTGTCCAAGCTAGGGATGAAGAACATCCTCATACCACCTAGCTTGAAGGAGGGTGTTGAGGAATATGCAGTTGCCTACAAGGCAGCTGGTGATGAGCTGGCTAGAGCTAGCAGTTAGTTACTAGATATTTTCCACTAATCAGTTAGTTTGTTAGCTTGATAGTCGGTTAACTTTCTTTTTTGATCAAGTAAAAGATTTCATTGATAATAACAAGGCCAACTTGGCCGTATACATGTGATGTACCAAAAAAGGAGGAACCTACAAAATATGGTTCTCTCCAAAAGACACCCAATCCTCCTCTATACAAACAGGAACTACATGGGTGCTCCAAAAGAAAATAAGGGATCGGAGACTACTCCTCAATTGAGCAAAGCTCATCTCCACCCCTTCAAAAGCTCTCCTATTTCTCTCTTTACAAATGACCCACATTAAAGATAGTTAGGCTAAGTATAAGTAGCCGAATTAGCTTTACATTCTGTGTTCTGTATAGTTCTCATCTTGAAGAAATATATCAGAAAATTCTCTCTTTACATTGTTAACTTCCTTTCTTCCCCAATCACATATGCACTTACTTTGTCTTGCATGTATGAGAATCTATAATCTGTTGATAGTTTAATAATTATTAGTATCATTCTAACTGTTTTACACAGGGTTCTTCCTACTGCTTAGTTACATTCTTTCAGTACATTGGACAACTCAAGTTGTATGTTGTTTACGATGTACTTAAAATTAATAACAGCTCTTTTGTTCCATGATGGTTTGATGAATTTCTTAAAATGTTAGATACTTGTTACTCTATTATATGATGTCAATTTCCCATGCTGAATTTTGAATAGACGAGCAAAAGACTCTATATTAGGTGAATGAAGTTTAGGAATATCCAATTTGTTACCAAGAAATTTAAACATGGTCAACCTGAATGTATTCAATCCATCTGCTTAGAGTAACTAAAATTTCACGTTTTCTTGCCAATACTGGATATGAAGTGGGTATTCCAGCTGAAAACAGTTTTTGCTTTGGAAGCATACGTCTCCTTTTTTTTATTTCCTAGAGTTAAAATTCTCCTTAGTGGGCATCTTTATTCCTAAGGAACTATAGATAAAGTTTCCTGGTGTTTCTGCAGTTATCTCGATCATAGACAAACAATAAGATGGGGGCATGTGAATGAAGTGAAACTCCCATCTTTGTGAAAATGCTAGAAGATAAGAGTTCTTTGGAAATATATATATATATATATATATATATATATATAACCCTGTCATTACTTGCATCAACAAATGGAAATGCGATTGTTTCAAGCCAGCCTATAAAGCCCAACTTTCAAAGGCCCAAAAGGGAACGATAACCAGGAAGTCCAAAGTTCCATGAAGTTAGTCTTTTCACTCTCTTTGTTGTTCTGATATTCTAATTTTCTAGCATGCTTGTGTTTTTGGAAGATGTTCATAATGTCACGAGCATAAGATGTTCTACCATGTAAGATATGATCTTCAGACCGCAATATATTTCTCCCTTTGTTCCATTTTATGTGACACTCTTTACTTTTCAATTTCTTCCAAACAGAACGACAAATTTCTATATATATTTGAAAAAAATATGATTTTAAACTTCTCATTTTACCCTTAATGACATGCTCTTATAGCCACGGATATTTAGATCGTAAGTTTAAAAATCTTTCTTTATTAACTTTCTACACAGTGGGAAAATGTCAATAAAAAAGGTAGTAATGCTTTTCGATGACTAATTTACTATAAGGACATTTTCAGGGAAAGGTCTGAGTTTTTACTTATCTATTTTGCAATGAGATTTCGAACTCTTTTATGCTACAATTCAGTCCTAGATATAGGAATCTGTCAGTAGAATGGATTTATTTCTTACTCTTTCCTAGTACAGTCTTGGCATATATCACTTAGAGATAGTCAGCCCTAGGTACTGCATACCCTTGCATACCCTGGCACCAAGGTAACCCTAAGGTAATGACTGATAAGTAGAAAATCTATAGGGAATAAAAAGCAGGATATATAAATCCAGATGTTGAATTGTAGGTGACACTTTTCTGAATCGTGGGAAATTGTTGCTAGAATTCCAGATTTCATTGAGTGAATTGGAGTTGTAACCATTGTAGTTGAGTTAATCTAGAGGGAACTGTGCAAAGGATGTAGGTAGGTCGTAGGCGGACCGCTGAATGGTACGGTATGGGGATGGCTGGGTTCACCGTCTCTGGGATTGTGTCGCGCCTTCAAAGTATGCATGCTGGGCTGGTCCCTCCTACTGTAGGAGTAGGACCAAAATTTACCACTATGACATTAGTGAATAGAAGTTAAACTCTTAAGATAATCCTCAATTCTTTTGGATTCCCTTTAAATCCACCAGGGCTCTTCAAGATGTTTATATGGTTAAGTTTACTTATGCAATAACTCTTGCTCGCTTGATTACTTTCTTAAAATTTGGAAACATATATGTACTTTGTAGAACTTCTGAACCTCGCACTTTAGTAGTTAGTTCATGGATTTTTTTCTCTGTTTTCTCGAACTATAGTAAATATGCAGATCTGACGCAAGTCTAGTTCTATGAGTGATGAGGGATCTAGATTTAGTGGGTTTATAATAAACAGGTAGGCACAAAGTTCATGGTTATCTCTATTCAGTTCTGATTAATTTTCTTTGGAGCAACACATGTATTTGTAAAGTGCATGTGCCAAAGCCCAAAAGGCTGGTTCTACATTGGAAACTAACGAAAAATAAAGAGTTTCGGACCTAAAATGACTTGTTTAGGTTAGGGAACTCGAGTCATTACATTGCTTAATACCCCAATAGAAAAGATGTTAGTAAGTTTGTAAAATAATCTCTGTAGTTATTCAGAACTTCTAATCATGTAAAGGAGGCCTATAGTACAATTATTACTCGAAAATTATTAAACCATATACATGCTGGGGTCAGTATAGCTCCCCATGACTACACCACTGTGTTTTCATAGACCCTTTATTTAAAAGGGGGAATAGCTATAACAAAATTGAGCCCACCCACCTGCATAGGCCTCAATGATGGCTTGTGCTAAACGCTAACAGTGCAGAACTAATCTAATACTATTCAGTGGTGGGCAGGGTGGACCTACGTCTAAAAAAATGTTATTCGTATAACAATACAAAACCCAACTATTAACAAGGTGAGTGGTGTGGATTCTTTTTTTAAAAAAAAAAGAGTTGTTCTTATCTGTTTGCTTTGATCCTCTGCTCGTCCATCACTGGTCAGAAATTTTCTTTATGGAAATCAAACTTTGTGGATGTCTTGTGGGAAAAATCTAAGGCCAGCTGTCTTAGCTCTTTGGTCAGTGCTGGTGCCCCACAGTAGAAAACCCCTGCAAATAAAAAACAGGTTATTTGGTGTGACTAGAACTTGAAAGTGATTCCTACAGTGCCAATTGTTTACAGAAAGAAACTTATCAGTTTGGTGCGCTTTTTCAGCTTTAGTTTGGAAAATACACTGATATTTGCGCAGGCATGTGTGGATGAAGTAGTTCACTAGTGAAAGACGTACTCACTTCTTTCAGTTCGAACTATATATATATATAGTTGAAATTCTTTAAAAAAAATATAGAAGTATACTAAGTCTTGAGTACATACCAACTCTTGCGTTAGTGTGATTAAGAGCAATGCACTTGTAGACATTCCGCCAATTAGGTCTAGCAAAGTGAGTCTTAACCCTTGTTCCAGAGACAATGTCTACGCCATTCTTGGCATGATTGATGGACTGAAGCATAGCGATAAGAGCAGAGCGAGCATCACCCTCTTCATAAACACTTGTACAGTAATTATGCATCTCTATCACTCCAGTAGGATCCATTTCAGATAACTCGTTCATTATACCCTTGAACCAGTCAAATGAGCCTTGTTCTCTAGTAACCCAATAGAAATATACCCTCTTGTTCTTGAAGTTTCTTCCACTCCCTGACCCTGATTTTTTCTTTTGTCCTGTGCTCTCCAAATTATACTCTTCTTCCTCCATGGCTTTCATGTTGTTCACAATGTCTTTAACGATACTGATCATAGGGGTGGCTCCAATTCCTAGACCTACCAACAAAAGCACCTCATATTTCTTATAGTCTTGTGCTGGTGCTCCGTATGGGCCATCAATTAACACTTTTGGGAAACTGAAATGATTACACATGATCATGATCAGCTATGATAATAGATTTTTAAGTAATATCTTGTGATTACGAGCAAAGGTAGATTACAAATTATTGAATCTTGATTCATGTGTAGCTAATTACCAACGCAGACAAACCCTTCCTGAAGATTTTGTTTTCTTATCGGTAAAGGGAGACAAAAAAGTTGTTTGCAGGAAGGAAAATGTAACTTATTTTCCAGTATTTGAAAGATGTGTGAAAAATATTTTCCTGAAAAAAATTAGCATTGGTTTGTTGAAAATTCTAAGTATTAAAGATTGATTATAATGTTAAGTGTTAATTAGGGCAGATAATATTGAATAGACTTGGAATATTTGTAAAGAAAAAATGACTTCCAGTTGTAAGTAATGACGAGCATTTTCATTTTTTCTTGGTCAAAAAGAAAATATTTTACGGTAACTAAACACGATAATGACTTCTTTAATGTGTCATATCAAACATAAGTATATAAATTTTTTTTTTGTGACGAGGAATCACACCGCTACTCTTTCGAAAGTCAGACAGTAAACCCTGATCGACGCAATAGCCTGCAAACCACGTCAGCCGATTAACTACACTTGGCAAGCCATGTGTGACAGACTCAACCAAGAAGGTTTATGCAGGGGATCGAACTCGTGACCTTGCGGTTCCGCGCTCTACTGCTACACCAACTTGGTTACCCTTGCGGATAAGTATATAAAATTCTTGTCCATTATGATCATGGAGAATTTAGATTAATGATTAATCTAACATTATTGTACCTCGTGGAGAGAGTCTGTCTTTTATTAAAGTATCACTTTTTAAAAAAAGGTTAGTAGTATTTGAATAGTAGAATTCGGAATATTACGAATATGCTATTGAAAGTGAAGGTTTAACTAATCAATGCGCTGTTAAAGTGAAACAATAGATTATGAGTGTAATTGGGGGGGACCACAGAATGGAAAGAGACTTCACTTAATTTTCTCTGCTTGCAAGCAGTCAGCTCTTATGAGTCCACTTCTCCCAGTTGGCTGTGGCTGGCACACCTAATAAAGTTGACCAATATAATATGATTAAGGAAATGTTAAATGATTAACCATTAAATTAATGGAAACATGAGTTTATAGTCGAATATAATATACTTAGTGCTTACCTCTGAGAAAACAGCTTTAAGCTTCCTGGTCCAATCACCAAGAGTTCGAATATGGATACTGAGATAGTCATCCCCAGGAGCTGAAGTGATAGAAAATGGGTGCCTGATATAAAATGTGTAGATCACAATAAATCCGTATGTATCTCAAGTTATACTCAGAGTCAGTATATAGTACAGTTAACATTTTATCAAGTTATCTGATTGTGATGTAAATATGTTTTACATTTTCGGTGCATAAAACATTAAACTCAAATTAGTATAGATATAACAGAAGATTGATTGATTGCCCCCACGCTCTTAGTAATTATTAATTAAGCATTACCTACCATTCAAATGGTGAAACTGCAGCACAGTTGACGAACATGTACTGCCCACTTTTATACTTGAAGCCCTGTGGCTTTGACATATAAAGCGTCAACCCATTTCCGGGATACACAGCCACCTAGCACCATATTGGGTATAAATGATGTAAATTTCTCTTTGTATCAACAATTTTGATTTTCATGAACTACTAAATTATATACTGTATGTATAGATTTGGACTCAACTTACTTTCAATATTTTAACATCCTTGACGCTTGACCTGAATGCCCTAAGTAATCTTTCACCAGCATAAATTATGATTGGTATAGCCAAGTACATCCATGTCTGCCAATGGAAAAATTAGTCTCATTGTAGAAGAGATTATGTTTAAATTAACAATGAATTTAGCTTATACGCTTGCATTGTAAATTAATATTAATATTTTGTAGCGGGTTACCTGCCTTATTTTCAGGTTATTAAGTTTACGTATTATGGGAAGTTACTTGTAGTTATTTTTAGGTGATCTAATAATGCAGAATTTCTTCCACTGACATCGTATAGAAGTTAAAACTCATTATGAAATTAGTGCTGATTGCAAAATGTAAAATTAAAAAGAGTAGACTAACCGTCTTCTTGTACCATTCTTTTGTCAAGTAAAGCTTGACACTATGGACTATGAGGAGAGGGTAGACAATGACAAAGAGGTGGTGGGAGTACCAGAAGGCATTGAAACCAGTGAGCTTGTTCAAGGGTCTTGGTAAATGAATTCTGTTCCTTCTAAACCGTTGGGTTGCTAGAGTGAAAGCTATTGCCATCAAAACCACCATTATGATTCCAGTTACCCCTTCCACTCCCTTCACAAAATGCCAATAGCTTGTTGGCTGATCACCAAAGTATGGTTCCATTGGTTTATACTTTTCTGGGCTAGCGTTTAGAAGCCGAGGAAAATCACAAGTCATATGAGCAAGTACGTGTATTCCAACACCAATTGCAATTGCCACTGCCATCATCTAAACAAAGGGGAAATAAGGATAAAAGAATCACATAAAAAGTTATTCAATTCACTATTCTTAGTTTTGTGTGAGCTTGCCGGCAGTGCTCGACTAAAACTTGATAAAGGAAAGGGTTGTGATAGGTTGACAACTAGCGCAAATCAATCAATTTATGATGAATTGTCACAATACAGAATATGTTGGGACTAGCATTGGATTGCGACGAGATTAAATGAAGTGTTATTTAGATGATCCCAATTGTTTGGAAGACGGATAAGAGTAACTTACTTTGTGAAAATTGAGGTTATCATCAAAGGGAATAGCAGCAGCTAATTTGGTCTTGTTCCGAAGCCAGGTGATAGTGTTTCTGCAGACTGGGAGTAAAATCAGTGCCATGTTTAGCTTAAGTATCTCGGCAGCCCCCTTGGCCATACAAACACAGTGACCCATAACATCAAATGCTGCTCTGTTTTTGTACTGGACATACTTATAAGCAAATAGACCAGCCATGACACCAATCCACAGTAACAGTACCCAAACTTTTTGCCAATTGTCCAGCAAAAAGTACTTCAAACTCTTATACCATCTTTTTATGGGATTAGCCTCCACTGTGGGATTAAGCTTCATGCTTAGCATATGACTTAGGTTCCTGTTCAGGCCTTTTCCTCCATCTGATTGATTTGGGGCTTTTAACAAAAGCATCTCCAAGTTCTGAAGCTGCCGAATCAGATGATCATCAGTTGAAATGATATTTATTTTCAAATTAAAATTATAGAACATGAACTAAACTAGTCTAACCATGATATATCCCAAGTTGTCGGGGTCTAATTCCTCCATTATCAATGCTGCGTATTCTTCAGCTTGTTTCTGGATATTTGACAACTTGTTAGCAGATGCGCTTAGGCTAATAATCTGCAAAGAAAGAAAAGAATAATTTTTGTCAATAACAACTTGCCATTTTCGACTTCTAAGGTCAAGCTGAAGTAGACCACATTGGGCTAAGTTAGACCAAAGACATGTGGTACTATTTGCTTTAGACCAAGCTAACACAGTTTACTGTAATGTCTCATCCCATTAAAATCTCCATACTTTATATGTAATTTGTCTTTTTTACTTTCTATGTGGGAGTTTATTCACACATCTACTACTAGATGAGATAAATATATGGAGTTCCAAATACCTCTCTGACTTCTTCTTCTGTGATTCTACCATCTGCATCTTTATCAACCCTGCATTACATCCCTCACAAAAATCAAAATCCAATAATTAATTGATTTGATCGAACAAGTACTCAATCGAAAGACCTAACATCGAATTTTAATACTTACATGTCAAAGAATGTTCGAAGACGAGAATCAAAGCTCTGGTTGGCAATTTGGTCCCAAAACTCTTTGAGTTGTTCTTTGCTGATGCAGTCACTTTCAATATGTCTCCTCCGAGCTAGCGAATCAAAAAGTTCTAGCGCAAAATCCTTAGAATCTCTATTCATACCTATCATTGTAAACCCATAAGGATATTTCTTTTCACCAAATAATTAAACAGACTCGAGTAAATTAAAAATTCAAGTAAAAACATGAATATCAAACAAGAAATTATGAAGAAAAACATGTATACTTTCCTGTGTAGTTGAGACTTATCCTTTATGTTGTAAGTGTATTTTAACATGTTAATTACTCTGTATGAATAATTACATTTTTAGGTAACTTAATGGTGTAAAATAGTTATACACTGTCAGTGCAAGGAAGTAAACTCTGGTCCTATTACCTATGCATGCTCCAAATTGTGCCCGAGGAAGTAAGCCATCTGAGGTGGAGGTGAGCTCGTCGAAGCGCTTTTCAACGACAGCCCATCCAGAGCCACCATCAGTCTTGCTGATAAACTTGAGGCCTTTGAGAGCATGCTGAGCTGCTGCTGAAGTTCTATCAAATCTCCGAGAAGGATGCGGTTGTTTCTTGAAAGAAGCTAACCGCATCCTCATCGAAGCATTTTTGATGAGTGAGGCTCCAAAACTGCTCTTCTTCCGCAGACTTTTGGCCAGCTCCTCTAGCTCTGCTTCCTCTGCTTTTGTCTCACTGGCATTTTTGAAACTGTGGACTGCCACGGTGTCGTCGCAGACATCAAGGGTGATTTCAACGTAACTGTCAACATTAGATGTATTGGCGTTTAACG
The DNA here is from genome assembly GCA_029783415.1 of Anisodus acutangulus. NCBI lineage: Eukaryota > Viridiplantae > Streptophyta > Magnoliopsida > Solanales > Solanaceae > Anisodus > Anisodus acutangulus. The sequence continues at coordinate 40,704,358 of CM056494.1, read as the reverse complement.
GACTACTGTTATTGTCATTCTCGACAATCTCCTTGTCAGAGTGATCTTCGGGATTTTGCATTTTGATGAAAAATTGTGTCCAAACACAACTAGCTCATCAACCCTTTGTTTGGAATGGAGAAAGAGGTCCACTTTTTAAGTGAAAGAAACGAGCAGCACAGTCTATAATAAAGAGGGGATGTTAGGTGTATGTAACATATATCGATGAGAAAAAGAAGACAAAAGCTTAGCATAATGTTACGGAGGTTCTGACAGGGAAAGTCTTTTTTTTTTTTTTATAATCCAGGTCTCCAGGCTTGCGCCTGACTACGTCCTGGAGGTAATAACACCGGTCTTTTAATACTATTACCAGGTAAATCGCGGGATGTGCTCCGGTGGCCAGTTTTCTGGGAGCGTACAACTGATCAATGAGACAAGGTCAAATTCTCCAACATGCAGAGTTTCTTCGTGCTTGCGGGGAATCGAACTCACGCTATCTCATGCCAAAGCGCCTTATAGCGCCCAGACTTTGCCACTGGACTATGCCCCGGAGGACGGGAAAGTCTTCCTTCTTTCCTTTTAGGTAACCAAATAGAGTGTAAGTTTTTGTACAAATATTGTTTTTACAAAATCAAGTCATCAACATATATTTACAAGCAACACCATGTTTGATCAAGCTTTTGAGATGTCAAAAGTGCTTATTTTAAAAATCTCTGGGAATTTGAAATTTAAAAAAAATAATTATATTATCTGTTAACATGACCAGTAAAAGTAACATGATGGTGTAGCAATTATTTACGCTAACGGTTTATATTGCATAAGCTCAACCAAATAATATGTTTGCTTCTTTCTTTAAATTTTTCTTGTTCCTAGCTAGCCGTCCAGTTTCTCTTGCAAGAATGAGCTTTTGTGGTAGAACTAATGAAGCATCCAAGCCAGCAAGCTAGCATGCGAGCTTGTGCGAGTATAAGTTTTATGCGCTATAAAGTTGACCTACAACAAAATAGATAATTTTTCCTAGCATGGTATGGTAATCTTTATGCAGTGAATATATACTATTTGAACTCATATATCCATGTCATGTACATACGTCCACTGGACACATTCAAAGTGTTATGCATCGGTTATTTTTAAGTGAAACTTACACAAATGACTATACTTTTTTTTTCATAGCTATACTTTTGCTATTTACATTTCATAGCTACAGTAACTTGTATTCAAATTCGGTTGTATTCATTCGTAACTATTTTTATACTGTATTCAACTTATTGTATTTAAATTCGATTGTATTAAAAAAACAAGAATATTCAATTGTATTCAAATTCATTGTATTCATTGTATACAAAAAGAATTAGGATATAGTCAATTCGGCTTTATTCATTCGTAACTACTTTTACAATGTATTCAACTTATTGGATTTAAATTCGGTTGTATATCACCAACATATAGTAGGATGTATGCCATGTCATTACCTTTGCTATATATGAACAGTGAATGATCAGATCTGCTAAGTGAAAATCGATAAAGGATACAAAGTCATCAAACTGTTGGTACCATGCACGAGGAGCCTATTTCAGTCCATAGAGTGATTTCTTCAAAAGACACACATAATCTGGATGAACTGGATATCCCATAGACTGATGCATATATACGGTTTCATGAAGATCCCCATGTAAGAAAGCATTTTTGACGTCAAGCTGATGAATGGGCCAAGATTTGGACAAAGAAATACTGAGAATGGTCCGAATAGTCACCGGTTTTCACTATCGGGCTGAAAGTTTCAGCACAATTCACTCCCGCATGTTGATACCTATCATCACCTACAAGACGCCTCTCAAAAGAACTATCAGATTTCTTTTTATGTCAAAAAATCCACATAGAACGAATAATATTAGCATAAGGAGGACGAGGTACTAGATCTCACATCTTATTTTCAATAAGAGCATTATATTCGTCAATCATTGCATTTTTCAATTAGGATCAGACAAGGCATCTTTCGTATTACGAGGAACAGGGGAAGGGGCAACCAAATTAGACAAGTTAAATAGTCGTTTGGGTTTGGAAATGTCGTGCATAGCACAGGTTTTCATTGTCTATAGGGGTGCTGCTGGAGGTTGGACGGGATTAGGAGGTGGTGACTGAGACGTGGCAGCGAGATTGGGAATAGGACCGGGAGTGGGGGGTGTTGCCGAGACGAGGTAGTGGTGTCGGGGAGAGCGGTGGCTGGCCGAGAGGTAGCCGAGACGGAAGTCTGTGACGATTGATTTTGCAAGTGATGGATTAGAAGGGGATTTAGACCATCATTCAGAAAGTCATAGGAATTTGGAGGTGGATAATTGAGATTGACAAATGGGAATTGGGACTCATCGAATATGACATGTCTAGAAACGATTATGTTTCGGCTTGACAAGTCGTAACAATTATAACCTCTATGATTGGGGGGAGAGGTAACCAAGAAAGACACGTGGGGATGACCGATGTTGCAACTTGTTGATTTGAGTGGAGGGATGGAGGGGGTAGCATAGACATCTGAAAGTTCGTAAATGTTTATAGAAAGGATCCCAAAGATAGAGAACTTGAGTGGGTGACTTGTGTTTGAGAGACTTGTTTGGGAGAATGTTCAAGAGATATGTTGCCATTGAGAGTGCGTAATGCAAAAATAGGGGATAAAGGCATGGGCAAGGAGGGCACGAATTAAGTTGTTTATGGTTCTAATTTTTCGTTCGGCTTTTCCATTTTATGGAGAGGTATGTGGACAGGAAAAACGAAATATAAGGTTGTGTTTGGCGCAGAACAATTTGAATTTTTTATTATCAAATTCCCTTGCATTGTCACATTGAAAACATTTGATAGTATTTTCAAATTGTGTCTTTATGAAAGCACTAAAGGACGAAAAAATAGAATAGACTTGAGACTTATTATCAATGAAAAAGGTCCATATAAAGTTGGAATAATCATCCAAAAATAACACATAATATATATGCTCGGCCGTGCTTAAAAGGGGAGAAGTCCATAAATCATTATTTATTTATCAAATGACATTAAAGTAGATGTGGATGAAGAATATAATGGAAATTTGACATGTTTCACAAAAACGCAAGATTCACAGACAAGAGTAGTAGAGACATATTTGCACTGAATAAATTTATTTTTGCTAAGGGAGCGTAAAACAGAATCTCTCGGATGTCCTAATCTATTATGCCATAAAAAGATGAAAGAGCTGCAAAGGTTGATGGAGAGGAGGTTAGATGGATGAGGGTGGTGGTGATAGAATAGAGGTCCCCGGTGCTGTCACATCTCATTATTCGCGTTCCTGTCATAAGGTCCTTCACTGAAAAATCAAAAGGATCAAATTTAAGAGAAACGTTATTATAAGTTGTGAAACGACGTACAGAGATTAGATTTTTGATGAATTTCGGGGCATGAAGAACATTGTTTAAGACTAACGGTGGATGTGGTGGGGAGAGGGATGATTGTCTATAACCTCGAATGAGAATGCCTTGTCCACTGCCAATAATAATATTTTGATTTAAATTGCTCATATTGAAAAAAAAATGAGAGAGTACATTGGGATGCCGTCATATGAGATGTGGCGTCAGTATTCATGTACCAACCGTCGTCTGGTGCATTGAGAGACGGCTTGTTCATAGCCGCCTCAATATCCGTCAGTGCGTAGGTTGAAGGAGGAGAGACCTGTTCACTGTATGCCTACTGTGGGCGTGCACCGAGGATGCCTGGTTGGGGCTGTCGGGCAGAAGGTGGGGCCTAGGATGATGTCAGATAGGGAGCAGCCCAAGCCTGTGGGCCCCACGTAGCCTATGGTGGGTGGGCAACCAATGGCGGGGGCTGTCCTATGCCGCCGTTGCCACTATTTTCGATTCGGCCACCGCGACTTCGGCCAAATTTTTGCCCTTTGTTGTTGGTCCGGGATTGTGAGTCACGTTTTGGGTCGTTGGCTTGTCGGTGTGGCGGGGCAGTGGTCGAGCCCCTCGGGTCGGCAATTGAGCCGCCGGTGGTCACGAGGGCGGCGTCGGTGGTGATTGCATTGGCTGCGACCCGCTTGGTTTTCCGTGTTTCTTCAAGAATGAGTCTCGAACGGGCCTCATAGAATGTAGGCAACGACGTGCTTTGTTGGAGGATGGTAGCGACACCGTCATACGATTCATTCAAACCCGCAATGAGTTGGATCACCAATCGATGCACCTACGTTGGAGAGTTGATCGACAATCATCTTAAGCTCTTGGAAATAGGCCGACGCATTGGGAAAACCATCCTCATGAATATCCTTGAATTGATTTTCCAAATACAAGGCACGTTGTGTCTTGTTATCTTTTTAACTGCTCCCAGGTTTGTTGTGCAGTAGTGTCAGTTTCAATGATTGTATACAATAGATCGTTCGAGATTGTGTCGTAGATCCATTGTAGAACAACATCATCTAAACATGACCAAAGTTCGTCATCATATTTCTCCAGGGGTTCGACAATGGGCTTGGATTTTGGAGGGATGATGTGATCGATGACGTATACACGACAATGGATCTTAAATAGTTCCGCTCAATAGGAATACTGAACTTTTTACATCTCAAAAGTTTTGGGAATGAAATTCTTGATGTTGTTGACTGCAAGAGCATGATGAAATTTAAGTTGTTCAGCTATTAAAATTTGGGAAAGAAGAGCGGAGGAGAATGTCCGAGAATTGGAAGAAAAAAATGGGGGGGACAGGACGGCGGATGCAGGTCGACCGAGAGATTGGGCAGCGTCTTATGGAGAGGAAAAATTAGAGTTTGACTTCTGATACCATGTAAGAATATGTTTCCCATTGCTTTCATTGATTATTGTGTACAATATATATATAGTGTTACATGACTACAAACTAGGTAACTAAATCTTCCTAATTACAATTAGAATATAAATTTATCTAATAAAAAAGATATACAAAAATAATAATATTCTAGCAATGATAATATACGATATATGAAAATATTATATCATATCTTGTACAAAAGTAATGACTAAATATATCTTATACATATTATATCTTATACATAAAAATACGCGCGTAATAAACTTATTTTCTCAAAGTTTGAACAATTCATGGGTCAAGATATAGGCTCATATAGCCAATGTCCAACCTTCTCTCTGGCATCGTTACCAACCTGTGTAGGCAATTAAGTCAGCAGATATCAACAAAAACATGAGGGATGTGGATAAAATTTAAAAATATAAATATAAGAGAAAAAAATAATTTAAAAGACAATACGGAATTTTTTTGTAACATTACCGGGTAGAAGCTCATTGTATAATGTACAGATGTAGGCCTGCGATATATATCTTCTTATCTCCAGTACTACCATCTCAAATAATTAAAGTTAATGAAATTAAGTACGATAATTAAAATTAAGTAATAATAATAATTTAAAGAATGAACGAATGTACCAAACGCCGACGTAACGTAAACGTGTAATCGAGGTTGAAAATTAAAAATTTACTCGATGATCCTCAAGCTAGTTGCCAGCTCCACTCCCAATTTTTGAACTTTGATGGAAATTAGCAAATAAAATATAATATTTAGTGTTCAATGTAGACTTGTAGAGAGAGATTAGAGAGATGGTAGAAAGATTTGTGAGAAAAATGAAGTGGAAAATAAGGTATTTATAGTTGAGAAATAGGGTTGAAATGTAAATATACTAACTTAGGAGTTAAAATAAATATTGAGGGGTAGGGGGTTTATGGGGTGGGGTGGGGTGGGGTGGGGTGGGGGGAAATGGCCGTTATTAGCCGTTGTCAACGGCTAAAATCAAAATTTGGCCGTTGTGCAATGGTTATTTCTGCAGAGGACAGGACGGGGCGTAATGGGCGGGATTAGGACGAGCCCTATTCCCGTCCCGAATTCGACCCCTTATACCGACGGTGGACATTCTGATTTTTTGGAGGGTCGAGGCGGGTTGCGGGATGGGCCGAGACGGGATCGGGCCGTCCCCGCCCACGGGACACCCCTATTAATTGCTATGAAAGTTATTACCATCGCATCAACTTCACCAGCAATCTGAAATTGACAACACCAAACAAAATTGTGGAAAAATAAACTTTGATGATTATGTGGGATTTGAGATTATAATAATACCATTCCAAAGCAAGATCTATGAAATCACGGCAAGTTTTTGGCACATACTCATGATACAACTACTCAAAAGTATGAATTTCATTTTTCACTTATTACCCAGAAAGACAAATTGCAAAATAACTAAAACAAAAGGTAGAGAAGTATTATACCTCAAGTGTAAATAAACCAACCGAGGTTCAAGAGTAATCGTTGTAGGCGCTTGCTCTGCCCTCAGTCACATCTCTGTAGGCCCTCTCCGAATAACCTTATGAAATCACAGCAAGTTCTTGACACATGCTTGTAGTACATCTACTTTTTAAGTACGAATTCAGATTTTCTATCATTACCCAAAACCCCAAATACAGAATAACAAAAATAAGAAGTAGAAGAATATATTACCAAGTATAAATGAACCACGGGAAGTTTCAGGGTAACCTGTGTATGCTCCTCTTTCTGCACCCCGACACATCTCTGCTACAAAGCTATGAATAATCACAATACAAGAAGCAACAGCGAATTATTCAACATGATAATAACGGTTAAGTGAAGTGTTTCAACGAAATAATTAAATAAATTTAAAGCGAACAATTGAAACTGGAAAGAACAAACGGTTGAGTGTAGTTTTTTCTCACAATTGTTGAGAGAGAACCAAGACTTGATCATAGAGAGCGATTGTTGAGACCTGAAATGAGGAATTCTACGAGAGAATTAGCTAATAAGTGATTCAATTAAACAAATCAAGTAAAAAGTTTGAAATTAAGTCTCCATCAGAAAGCTAAAATGTCAAATAAACGGGGCACTGCAGTAAGACGTGAAAACACCATATCCCATTCCAACCTCGATACGTAGAATTATCTTGCGCCATATTTACTGAGATTGTTCGGGATATTAGCGAATATTCTCCAAATATTCACCGTATATTTTGTAATTATGAAAGATGTATATTTAAGGTAACTTAGGATTCTTATTGTATTAGGAATCAACCATTTAAGGTAAGTTATGATTCGTATTGTATTAGGAATCAACCTTTGTACAACTATATATATTGTGAATAATGAAAGGAATCCCTAAGGGAAATTATTCATTCTTACATGGTATCAAGAGTCTAACCCTAATCCCTACTTCTTCTTGTCTCCAAAGCCGTCGACCCCCCCTCCAAATCTCCCTTCTCGGCGACAGCACACCACCTGGTTGCCACCATGTCTTCCCCCACAAATTTCGGTTCCTCCACTGGCACTTTTGACAACCCCTCTCAACGATCATCGTCTTCTTTTCACCCGGCGCCGTTACCAACATCAAGAATTATATCCCTATAATTCTTTATCAAGAAGACTGTCAATATTCCATGTGGACAGAACTATTCTATATTCATGCATGTGCATACAACGTACTCGCCCATATTGATGACTATGTTCCTCGTCCCACCGACATTGCCGAATCAACATGGCATCGCCTTGACGCCATCGTCAAACAGTGGATATACGGCACCATCTCAAAAGAATTGTTGTGTACCGAGTATTTTTTGGAGGAGCAATTCAACAATACGCGTCTCGAGAATTTTAACAACATGTCCGAATATTGCAAACAACTGAAACTCAACAATGATGTTGGAAGGTAGTAGGAAGACTGATTTCGTTTCTATTTTTGTGTGTCTGTTTGTGTAGCTCAACAATGGTGCAAAAAGTCTTTTATATAGTTGAAGGAGAGCCTTACCAACTGCCCACATAAGTGTCATTACTGGCCAAGTAATGGCAATTATGGAGATAGTAATTACACCAAAATAAATGGTGAAGATGTGCAACAGATTGACATTTAAGAAGATTAATTCAGCCAAAATAAATGGCTGAATTGAGTGCTGGTTGACGTTCCAGAAATCTGCCCAATTTGACTTTCTTGAAACTTCAGGGACCAAACTGTATGTATTGAAAGAATTCTGGTCCAAAAGGATAATATCAGAAGAAGCACATCCCACAGTCCGGACGGGCGCGCGTGGGCTTTCCTTGAACGAAGCACATCTAGGTCCTCCCTCCTTTAAACACATGGGATACTCCTTGGGGTCCCAAACCCCAAGCCAACCTTGAGACTTATAAACAAAACAATTCTTTCTACCTTCACCGATGAGGGAGAATTGATCTCAATACCACACTTTTTCATGCTTCAAACACCTCACTTCGTGGACCAATATCTCTTTCATTTCTCAACGAAATTTGACGATTCGTAGTTCTACGGTCATCTACTTACTTAGTAGATTATGCACGTGTGAAGAACCAGATTCTCCAACATGCGGAACACTAGTGTTTAAGCCATTAAAGTTGATCGGACACAACTTCCGCCAAAGGTAAATTTCCAACATTATTATTATTATGTAACACGTTATCCAGCATAATTCTTTGATTGTCACATTTAAGAATTTGGAGTAGTGGTGCAAGGAGCACAAATGTAGATTTGGAGTAGTCTCGATTTCATAATCCATCAATATTGCATTTATTGCAATTTAGCATACTGGTTCTAATCCTATTTGGTGTAAACTATTTGCTTGTGAAAAAAATATTTTCAAACTTCATTACTTACAAACAGCCATAACAATCTTATCTCAATCCCAAGCTATTTTAACACAACAAATCACTGAAGAATAAATTCTTTAAGGAATCTAGATTAACATTTTTTTTAATAAACATGTATATCATATTAGATGGAGCAAAATTAACAATTTCATGTTATTTAAATTTCTTACCCACAAAATGCAATCAAATCTTCAACAATTAATTTCATTTAACAATAAAAATCAACTGTATTTCACAAGGCACATTTTTTTCTCACAGATGCTCATACTATCAAATACTCCTATCAATCAACAACGACGACATAGACACTCTCCTTATGTTATTGCAAGGAAAGTCATACTTGTAGCATAAGCAAATAATACTGTATTAATTATTTTTCACCAACACAGATTAATTTAAAACGGGGGTAACAAATAATTTTATCACTTAGGTGTGTTAATATAAAACGGGTTTTGTGTTGAGTTGTATCATGAATGGGTCGGGTCCATTTGAGTTGGGTTAGAATTTTATATGAATCAATAAACAAAGATTACATGATTAATTAAATTAATAAGGTCATATTTATTTCATTAATGAAGGGGCAATTTGAAGTTTTAAAAAAATTTATGGGTAAATTTGATGAACTACTTCCAATACGTTAAAGGCATTTTTAGCCCAATAAAGAAAAAAAGGGCAATTTTGAACGTTTTCCGTAGTATGTATAAAACATAAAATAGAGTGATTTGTTAGGCTGAGGTTGACGTTGATCAACAAAGACATAAGAGGACCACAGATTTGTGCCTGTCAAGTTGTTGATATATAAATACCATAAAGACAATAACAGGTGGCTTTCCATTAAAATGGCGGATATTACTAGAACAATCAATCTGATTTTTTCTTCTCTTTAAACCAGATGGCTCTTCTTTTTCTAGTCCCCATAGCTTCATTTTCTTAAATCTCTTTATTTCTCAAATATATATTCCAAGTAGTACAGTTAGTGCATCTTCTTCTTTAAGAAACTCTGTTCTTTCTTGATATTTTTTAACTGAAATGGCTGTAGCTATGGTTTCTTGTGGAAGCATTTGTGGGATGTGTACTAGTTTAAAAGTTATAGAGAAGCAACCCATTTCAGGTCCAGGTTTCTTTAATGGCTCTTTATCTGTAAATCCATTCCATAAACTGTACATTACACCCAAGAGGTAAGCTACATTTTTGTCTGAATTTGGTTATTTGGTTGAATTCATTTTAGCTAATTTGTTCTCTAATGATTGTGGAATACCAAAAATTAATACCTTTTCTAATTGTAATTTTGGAATCCTATGTTCTTCCAATTTTTTTTATTTTTTTTATTTTTTATGTTTTCTAGTACATTTGTGAGTTATCAACTGATATCTTTAACCTAATAAAAAATTTGAAATGAAGCTGGATAAATGCTTTACTCTTTGATTGAGATCATAAAGAAGTTTCTGTAGTTTGTACTAACTCAAGGACAGGCTAACTTTCTAAGCAATTGGTCAATTAGCAAAGGACACTTTTCTGAATGAATTAGTATTTAGTATATATATGGACCACCTAAAGTTTATTAGTTATATGTACTTGGAATTTCTGTAGTATTAGATGGGTAACGATTGAAATCAATCTGTCCTTTCAGATTAGCTTTATCTAGGAGTACAATTATTCCGAAAGCATCCGCGGCTACAGCTGTGGAGGTATCTAACTTACTAACTGATATTTAAAATTGTTCCTTTTTTTTTTATATATATATTTCTGAAATTGAGATATTTGTTTTTGATTAATGTAACTGGACTAGCAGGATGGAAGTTCACAAGAGACTGCAGTTCCAACACCCAAAGTTATAATCGATTTGGATTCAGATCCAGATGCAACGGTCGTGGAGGTTACCTTTGGAGATCGCCTTGGTGCACTTCTCGACACAGTAAGAATCCGTTACTCCTATGATTAAAAATAAAAAAGATTAAAATGTAGAGTAAAAAATTATCACTCATCGGAAGGTAGGGTGAAAGTTTTGTGATTTTTTCTGTAAGAAATATAGTTATGTGACTTTGATAAAAAAAGTCATAGTTATATGACCAATTATGGAAGTTCCTGTATTGAGTGCTTTTGTTGCCAGTTCTGGTCTTGATTTGCCAAATGTATTTCAGATGAATGCACTGAAAAACCTCGGGCTGAATGTTGTCAAGGCTAATGTCTGTCTTGATTCATCTGGGAAGCATAACACATTCGCCATCACAAAAGCGTAAGTTCATGTTGTGGATCCTTACAAACTATCAGTCACTGAAAACACTTTCAGATGAATCTTTTATTATGAGTCTAACAGCATTAGTTCCTTATTGAAATTCTGATAGTTTCGCTATTTGGACTTGTTTGTAGTTCTACGGGTAGGAAGGTGGATGATCCGGAGCTGCTTGAGGCTATTCGTTTGACGATCATCAATAATATGATGGAATACCACCCGGTAGAAACTCCAATAAGTTGCTTGATCCAGTTTCTCTTGAAGGTTTCATATATAGCTTCTTCTTCTTACTGCATAATTTCTGGTGCAGGAATCTAGCTCCAGATTAGCTATGGGGGAAGCGTTTGGTGCTTTTCAACCATATCAGAAGGTTGTTAATTGCTTCAATATGCTATTCACATCTTGAATGTGCATATGGCATTAGCAAGAAAATTCAAGTTTGTATTCTGTTGTTTTGAACATCATGCACACGTCAAGGTGCGTATTCGTTTGGGTGGGGTGGGGTGGGGGGGAGTGATCTTCTAAATGTGCCAGGTTTCATCTTTGCATCTCTAGTAATGACTCATGGCTTCTCCCCAATACAAGTTTGATGCAGAAACAAGGCTTGATTTATTTTTGCTCTAATATCTCAACCAAGTAACTTAAACTTTGTTGTTCGTGGTGAAAATTTTCAGATTGATGTGGACATAGCAACCCATATCCATGTATATGAGGATGGTCCTGAAAGAAGGTAAGATCATATTTCCCTTTCTTGGTTTTGATCAGTACATGCTGATACTGCTAGACTTAATAATCAACCTCATTAAGTGATACATGAAGGGTTTTGTTGGGTTCAAAACATATAAGTAGGCACAATAGAAGTTTAAAATTTTGTTCTACTTACCCCAACAATTTCTTCTGGTATGGTTATATGACAATCGAAACTTGTAACATAAAACATGAACACTTACAAGTTAATAAATCTGGAGTCTTTACTTAGGGATTACACGCGACTGTCCCTTCGACTGCAAGCGCTATGCTATGGTGTATTCCTCTGTCAAGAAAGCCAGGAAATCATGGCAGAGGTTTGAGAAAGTTTCGTCCTAGACTCTAAGTCTAGAATTATTTTTAGAATTGGTGTATAATAAACAATGGGGAGTGTTGTATTTATAGTTGAAAATTAGGTCAGAAAAACGTTTTAGGGTTAGGCTTAAGCCTGACCCAAAACCCGAGGTGCGATGGGCGATCAGGACCCGCTCATTTGTCGGGTTAGCCTTGACCTAGCAGCCAGCCTTACGTAAAATTATGTTTTCCGTTTTCATTTAATATATATATTTAGCACATTAAATCCAAAATTCAATTTTGATTTAATTAAATAATTTTCATCTAATAGAAATTATTCCATAGTTATTATCAATTTAAATATCTCGATTCCAAATAGAATATTTAATACTTTCTCAATATACCCTTAGACAATCGACATAGTGTGACCCTATAGGCCTTCGTATATCGACACTAATCCAGTTAAGGTCCATACAGAACTCCTAGACTGCGTTGTACAACGAACTCAATATATGAAGTACGTTTACATGAATCCAGCAAACATAACCTTTATGTGAGATGATAAATTCCTTTCATTCGCGACACACTCGATCAAACTTAGGATTTGTCATGTGTCTTTCCAAATGGTTTGATCACTTTATCTCATCTATATTAGTCGACAACTAGATCATATTCTAAATATGTCTCTTGCATTGGCCAATGACTTGGTCGATCTAATATCACTGAGAAGTTGAGTGCTCTCTCGAATATCCAATCGAGGAATGAATCCTATTCTTGGCTCAACTACCACCTTAATTTACATCATAATGCACCCAACACAAGCCGTATCTTATCCTATAAGGAGTCAAAGTACATTACTCTGTAAACAAGGTGCGTATTGACCTCAAGTCAAAGGACTTCATCTCCCACACGCTGATAACACTTTAGACATTATAACAAATAGTTTATTAGCAGGGCATACCAATACTTTCCAAAAGTATCCATGTATCAATCACTAGTAACCATTACTAATAGCAGGTGAGACATACCATATTCTCTAAGAATGTGACGCAGATCACATGTCGACTTATAACATATCATCGATATCCCATTCTCGATGATTATTAGTCGAGGCTATTTTAGAGTTACGCTCTATCATCAATATCTCACTCTATTAATGACAACGTAAGCTCAAGGGATGCACATTAATGAATAATTACAAACAATCAAATAATAATTCAATAATTGCAAATGCCATAAGTATTAATCTTATTAATAATACGAATGTGTTCAAGTACATTTGTCCCTAATAATGATGGTCTCTAGGACATACATTCTTTCAATACATTGAGTGCAAAACTTGAAGAGAAGTAGTAAAATGCCTCTCTTTTGCAGCTTACTCTGTGTAGAGACAACAGACAGACCTGGATTGATAGTTGATCTTGTCAAGATCATTACTGACATAAACATTAATGTTGAATCAGGAGAGTTCGATACTGAGGTGAGACTATTGCAGGAGGTTTTCCAAATCATTTACTAAGCTGTTTAGGTAGTGGTTGTCCCGACTAATAAGTAGCAGCAGCAGTAGCTAGCGTAGAGTTAAAAAGTTTCTTCTTTGTGCAGGGATTGCTTGCTAAGGCAAAATTTCATGTCAGCTACAAGGGCAAAGCTCTGATCAAGCCCCTTCAACAGGTAACTGACGACTGGATGGACGCAATATACAATTTCTGTTATTAGACTTTGGTAGCTTGGAGAAAATTATTGACAATTTTCAATCTTGAACATTGCAGGTTCTTGCGAATAGCCTGCGTTATTTCTTGAGGAGACCAACAACAGAGGATGCAAGTTTTTAATACAACGCATAATAAGAGAGAAATCGTCAATAGGGTTAACCAAGTATTTTCACTTGTCAAGAATGAAACTTGCTGGTTTTTGCAGCACTGATCCATTCCAAGGTGTAAACAGAGATATGCATGAAATTCGGAATCATAGTTTCAATACTGCTGTAACATTGTAAATTGCTACCATTTATACGTTTGATATACGTTTTCAGAACAGGAAAAGCCAATTATCAGTTACTGGCACTCATCACTGCAATTTGAGCTATCAGCTTCATTAAAATGAAGATGGAAGAGACTAAAGATTGTCCCTACCTACCAAACCGAACTTAGTTGACAGAAAATGAACTATTGGTATGGCTCTCTAGTAGGCCAAGTCTCGGAAGAGACCTGAAATGAGAAAAAAACTGGACTTAACTTGCATAAATATCAATCAGTCATGGTTCGTCCTTTACTTTCAATCACTCTCGAGGATGTGTATGGGTTCTTGCAAGGAGCTAAATGATGATATCATCCAGGCACCTAATTATTCAATTATTGTCCAAAATTTTATGTAAAGTGTGTTATGATCAGGATGAACATTATTTAATCATATTTCTGAATATTATTTCTCACCGTTACCGTCAACATCATCTTTTTTCTTTTTCTCCAATTGATTTTCGGGTCCACACACTCATTCACGGTAGGAAAGTAGATATTGTTGTATCAATGTACGTGATATAACTTTTTTTAGTTTATTTTAAAAATATATTATATTTTTTATTTGAAAATAATTTATTTTAAACTTCTGATTTTATCTCTAATGAGATAATTTATAAATTATATAAATAGCTATAATTTATTTTAGAGCACAATTTTTTTTTAAATCTTCTTAAAATACCGGCACTTAAATTGAGATAGAAGGGATGCTACAATTTAAATTCCTCATTTGGCCATAATTCTAGTTTTCGTTGATCAAAGCAAACGTTTGTTTAAAGTTTATTTTCCATTACTATGATTAAGCTTGGACTGAACATTCATTTTCCAAATATCCCCTTGATATTATTAATTTATAATGTTGGAGGCTGAATTTTTTCCTTCTAGGGGAGTGATGGGGTCAATAATGGAGGCAAAGGTCTATTTAATTTTGGGTTAAACTTCAGTTTCATACTACCAGTAAATCATATTTATAATTTGCACCTACTTTTTGTAAGGCACAATAGATCGATTCCTCTCAACTTGTGGATTTTTATTCCGTGCACACCTAAATTTTGCGTTAGTTTAATTATCCTCTTCAACTTGGCAATATGATAGGTAACACCACTAAACCCCCCCCCCCCTCCCCTCCCCCGAACGTTGACAATTCATGGAAGTGTAACATATGCGTTGCCATATGAATTTTTTTCCATGTGACATTTTTTTAAGAATAAAATATATATTTTTTATTTTTTAAGTTCATCAATTATTTTAATCATCTTTTTTCTCGGGCTAAATCTTTAAAAAAATTATAAAATAATATTTAGACTATAATTTTTTATTTGGCTAAAGATAATGATATTCTAATCAAGTTATTTCTATATAATTTGGTCAGGAAAAGAAGAAATACATTGTTAGAACAAATAATTATTGCATCTAAAAAGAAATAAATAAAATTTCAACCAAATATTTGACGAATTTGACCCGAAATAATATAATGCACAATTGAAATAAATAATTCATTGTATGAAAATAAAAATAAACATTTTTGGGTTATGACATAAGTAACCTGAACTATATCCGAAATTTCAGGAACATACTTTACCTTTACGGGATCCTATTATCACGCTAAACATTTTTTTCCTCGATTTCTTTGCACCTTATGTGTTGAGTTCGACCCAAACCCTACTTACATTAGAAGCAATTACGAGCAGTGGGCCCTATTCCTTTCCCTTTTCCCTTTAATTTTTTTACTTGTTCATAATTATCTGGCATTCGTTAAATTTTGTTTTTTTACCTTTTGGATCCTTCACGAAAATCACTCAAACCTAAATTTCTTCTTTTAGATCACGCTCGAAATTTGTTGAAATCGAAGTTATTGGACTGATTGTTTGAAAGTTAAACCTCCGTTATAACATGGTTAAAAAAGAAATCGAAAGCCATTGTTACTGTTTGAAGCTTAGAAGAAGAAACTTGAAAATGAATTTTGTTGATTCAGTATTTGTTTGAAGAAATTGGTGTTTGGAATTTGTTCACGGAGTTGTGGAGAAGTTGTATCTCAAATTTGAGCTCATTTGATTGAATATTGGAGGAGATCGGATAAACAAAACTTGAGCTTCTTCTTTGTGAAGATGATGAAGCTGAAATTGCAGATTTGTACAGATTTCACATTCTGGAAACGATCAAATTATGCCATCATTTTGCAATTAACCACATTTTTAGTCAATAACCACTTTCCATCTTCGAACCAGTAAAAATTGGACACCAAAAAATTTATTGTATTTCTAAAAGGTTAAAAAAATAATATAATTTGACTCTGTTTCACGACGAAAGAAAGGGAATTAATTAAAAAGATATTGACTTAAGTTTAATATTAATTAATTATGTGTATTAATTAATTGTAAAATATCAAATTAAAAAAGGATTTGTGTCCATATTAATCAGAAATTAAATCTATTATTCGCCTCTCACTTGCCTCCAAGAGAGTATGCACACTCTTTGAGCCACCTCCGAATGATGTATTTATTTATTCTAATTTTAAAAAGTTTGGAGGGGATAATAGGATCCCTCTAAAAGTAAAGTGTGTCCCCAAAATTTTCCGTATAGTTCAAGGGTTGCTTATGCTTTATCCCTGCATTTTTTTTAAAAAAAATACACCATCTAAACTTCATTACTTTGGCTAAACTTTGTTTTTATTTTGTAGATTTGAATAAATTATATATATATAGTTGAAATAAAAAATGATTGTATCTAAAAAACACAATTGGGATAAAATATGCAATGTATATTAAGAAAAATCAAAGAGAAATCTACTTTAAACAAATAAATAATTATATTGATTATGTGGTAATTAATAGTTCAAAAATACCTCACTTGGAAGTTGAGTTTTCATGTCTTTTACTCGCCTAAAAGATAGTGTATTCACGCTCTTTGCCACATCAACGTCTAGGAGGGTCGAGCCTATCAAATAACCAAGTTCAGAGAGTAATTAAGCCAACATATAATTTAGGTGTACCAAATAAAGATAACAAGTCTAGAAAATCCCGTGCCATTCTGCCTTTTTTTTTTCCAGGACATGGTGTGGACAATAGGGGAAAATGCCCAAGAGGAGAATTTTTTTGAAAGCCTTTCAGTGCCTCTCTTCGATGGAAGTTTGATTTCCCCCATTTTAAATAAATGTCCCGAAATAGTCATTAGGCCCAAAATAAAGACAAATAGTAGACCATATATCACAAAGATTAGAGCATCAGATTTCTTAAGGGCTCAACATTTTTTCACTTTGTCTTCTTCTCTACACTCTCTGATCTCCCACCTTTCTGCCCACAACGCCGTCGCCGTGCTACCAACGCCGTCGCCGTGCCACCAACGCCGTCGGAGCAAACCACTACTCACCACCATAAACGCAACCAAACGACGTCTATCCCTCTCTCATCTCCTCCAATGTCACCACCCAACTCCGGCGAAATCCATACACCAAACGCCTCCAGTTGCGCCGCCTCGCTCCGCCCTCCTCCCCACTGTTCCGACGCTTCGATGGTGAAATCTTTCTTCCTTTTTGCTGCTCCGACGAGCTTTACGTCCAGATCTGATCTGAGAATGTAAAACGCCAATGATGCTATGCTCCGATGACTGTGGGGTATCGCTCCGGTGTACCTCTCCGTGGAAGTGACATCGACAATGTCTCCCTTTCTTGTTTAGTCATTGTTCGAATTTGTCCGAATTATTTCTCCGGCGAACTCCATGGATTCCGGAATGATTAGTTCTTTTGTATTTTTTCTATGGTTGTGAAATCATCAGATCTATAATTATTTGGTACAGATCTGGCCGGATAATTTTCCGGCGATCTCTATTTTTTCCAATTATCCTTGCCTGCATATAAATAGTGTATAATAATTATATAATATGTGTATCATTAGTGTGTATATATTATACAATGGTTATACATTTATTATACACAAATTATACAAAAAAATATATAATGTGTATATATATTGTATAAAAAGTGTATATATAAAGTGTACAATAAGTGTATATATGAAGTGTATAATAAATGTATATATGATGTATAATATGCATTTTGGCTATAAAATGTCTTTTGATATATTTGTGGCCATTTGTTATCAATATTTTCTATCGGAGGGTTACTTATGTCCTTTGCCCTTTTTTTTTAAGTATGGTGTATGAAATTAATTGTTAAAAAATAAACTCAATTCACGTACAGAAAATCCGTTATAGGGTTAAGCTCTCTACACGAAATAATTAAGGTGTGTTCTTAGGTAAGGTTTCGATTCGTTTTCCTAAAGACAAGGTACCAATATTCAATATGTTGTTTAATTAGTCATTTAAGCAGAGTGGCTTAGCTTGAGTACCAGTATAAGGCTTTCCCCGCCTTCCCCGTTAGGCTATCCGAGAAATATTATTCCCTCCGTCTCAAAATATTTATTGTATTTTTCATTTACATGCTCGTTAAGAAAGTATTTACGAGAAGTATTATGACTATTTACCTCTTAACATATTTCATCATGTTTTATCTCTTCAATAAATATTTACTTATTTATCTATGTCAACTCCATTAATGATGTATTTTCTCTTAAATGTTGTAATTAATACAAGGATAAAGTGGGAAAAATAATTTAATTTTATCGTGGTTAAATAAAATGACAAGTATTTTGACACAAGTATTTTTAGTAAGGTATTTGAGACGGATGGAGTATATATTTGTCCACAATTAATGCTTGTAGAAACTATTCCGTCTCAAATTATTTGTCGTGGTTACTAAAAATAGTTGTCTCAATCATTTATCATTTTAGAGGTTCATAGCATAATTAATTATTTTCCCCATTTTATCCTCAGTAGAATTTTATCATTAATAAAGATGACACAAAAATAGAGTGAACATTTAATGGAGAAATAGAAACAACAACATACCTAGTGTAATCCCACAAGTGGGATCTAGGGAAGATATGATGTACACAGACCTTACCTCCACCTTTACGGGGTAGAGAGGTTATTTCCGATAGACCCTCGGCTCAAAAGAAACGTAATCATTACAAGATTGCATGAAAAATAAGGCTGCAAAATATCAAGATACAAAATAAATTGTACAACATAGTAATACACACATAAAGATAATGATCGACGTGATACCAAAATAATACATCTAAGAAAAGGAGAAGAGATTATGGAAATGCTAGCCCCCACCTATCTCACACATAGCACGACAAAACTTGAATATCTACTACCATTCTATTCTAATCCTCGACCGCCAAATCTTCCTATCTAATGTCATGTCCTCAGTCAACTGGAGTATAGTCATATTCTGTCTAATAACCTCCCACAGTTCTTGTTTAGCCTACCTCTACCTCTTATAACTCCTACGACCGTTAATCCCTCACACTTCCTGACTGGCGCATCCTTGTTGACACCCAATTTTGTCCCGTCTTTTTCGATTTATTAGCAATTTTAAATATTTTCGGACACCTCAAAAACAATTTTAATATAGGCATATATATATATTTATTATTATTTTCAATATCATTATTTATTATTATTATTATTATTATTCACATGTTTTACTGTCATTTGTCTTTTTTAAAAGTCGTAATCATAATTTTACCCTAATATTCTATATTATTCTATTTTTTCGCAAAAATGACATCGCATTCTCCATTTTTAAGCATTAAACATTTCGCAAATATTATGTTTTATTATTATCACATCGTTATATCTTATTTTAAATAATTTACATTTTTCTTCAAAGCATTTTTGATATTAAACCCATTTTTATATTTTAAACCCATAACTCATTTCTTATTTCTCAACCCAAAAACAATTCAACTTCATCTCTTTATTTTTCAGCCCAAACGCATACCCCAAACCATGGCCCAAAACCAATTCGCCCACCCATTTAACCCCCATTTCATCGGCCCAATCCCCAAACCCGTCGACCCAAGGCCAATACCTCTTTACATCCCCTTACCCCATAAAAAACAAACAAACCCTAAACCTATTCCCCAAAATCGCCGCCTGACACCACCAACCTACCCCATCACCTCTCACCGACCCATGCCTCAAGAAGTCATCCCAAACCTAATACCCAAAAATCAACCAAAGAGACCAGCGGTCCTTCGTCCGAAACCGTTGTCGCATCCTTTTACCCGCCAGACAAACACCCTCACCATACCACTGCCACCATGTCCTATCCACCAGCGAGCCCTTGCATCACCCCAGTCCCCTTTTTCCTTTTTCTGCAAACCCCAGAGCCTTGAATAGCTCGTCTAAAGTCGAATCGACCTGCGAAGCATACATGCCGTGGTCGATCCCTAAAATACCTTCAAGGATTCGGTGGGTAAGAACACAAACCCGTACCCCTTCATTATCGTCTCGGTTTTTGATGAAAAGAAAACCCATCACTTTTTCCCTCTTTTCTTTGAATTCGAATTTCGAATTCTAGCTGTTAAGCTCTCAAAATCCGGCTATCAATAGAGCTCTTTGGGTCATGTTTGAGAGGAGGTTCTTTTTGGGAGGGGGATTTTCAGACATAAGAAGGGCCCTTTTTTTTTAACATTCAGACACGTCATTTTGAACAAGTTTTGATTCCAAAAAATCTTTTCTTTTACTCTCAGTTCTGGCTCGACACAACCATAAAACACTCATGCTTATTTTCTGTTCAATCGCATAAACACACTTCTCCGAGCGGACTCGACTATTCAAAACGACGCCTCAGTTCGCTGCCCGGAGAAGGTTAGTAAGCTTGAATTCGTCTCAGTTTATTTTATTTTTTTATGTGTTATGTGTGCTGGTTTGTTTTGTTTTTTTTATTATAATGCCTGATTTCGAGTATGATAGCTTGTTTTAATTTAACTAGTTTAATTAGTAGATTTAGGTATTACATTCTGGATTAACATGTATAATCTGGTATGAGCTGCCTTTGTGTATTTTTATGATTTAAGAGCAATATAAGTTTGTTTGTCTTCATTTTGGATATCTGTCGGTAGGAACTTGCATGATAGAATCTGGGATAGCCAAATATGCATTTGCTTTATTCTTGTGGATTCTTGAATCAAATTGTATAAAATGTGCTAAGTTTGTTTTGACATATATGACTCGACCTGCATTTATTTTGTTCTTAAGTGGTAAACAATTATTATTCTAAATTTCATTATAGTTAAAAGACAGAAAAATAGTTAAATACCTAATGGTGTTTCGAGTTTAGGTCCTTACTGTTTGCTTTTCCCCAACTAATAAGTTTCCATCTTAAACATAAGTTTTGCAGTAACTCGAACATGAAAACAGTTCAGTTTCTTTCTAAGTTCCTGCCTATATTTGATAAGCTAATTTGTTGAAGTTTTCAGTTAGTTTTGTTGTATGCTTAAGTGCCCTTTGGTTTATATTGGAGAGTAATAAAATGCCAAAAAGAAATATTTGACTGGTTGGATTGCTAGGATTATGTTTGATCATTTGTTTATCTGGAAGATGACTGCTCCAAGCTCATTAACCCCATTAAGTGTTTATAAGTCTTAACCGTCCCATTTCGATGTATGTTGCTTTGCAAATGTTGATATGTAGTTTGTAACTCTCCATTGCATTTCTTGTTTGGAATTAACTGAGTTAAAATGTTTCAAGGCCAGGGAATGTACTCATTATGAGTATACTGGGCAAAAGGGTGGATATCTTGGAGTGTTCATCCTCCCCTTGCTTTGTTTCTGATCCAGGAACTTAGATCATTACCCCTTCCTTAATCCCAAATCAATATGACTATTCTGTTGAGTTTTTACACTTAGTTCAATATGCCTTGGATGATAATTGATAGACCAAGTGTTTACTTGATAACCATGTTAACTATACTATATCTAATATAAGTGTAGTGTGCATAATATATCCTAAATGGGATTGAGCATGTCTATGGTATTTATGTTCCTTCATGCTTAGGATAGTATCTTCGAAAGGTTAATTGGTCAGGCCTAATTGCCCTCCTTATATGCTTGAACAAACTCTGCATTTATCCTTGTTTGCTTTAATATAAGACTGTCATCATGTTAATGCATATGCCTTTTGGGTGTGATATGTCATATTTTGTTTAATAGAGTAGGATGTATGTCAAGTTTAGTACCAGATAATCTTAGTTTGTATGAGGTCATTGTTGGATTGCTCCATCATGTGTCTAAATTATAGTGTTTGCCTTTATATGGCTATTTAAGTCAGTTGCACACTTATCCTTACCTACTTTAAAGATATGCATATTTTATTTAGATTAAGCAGTCATGTATTTACAAATATGCCTGGCTTGGGTTAACTTTGAGTCTGTATGCCTATTAGTTTAATTATATGACTGCTTTGCTTACTTGAGTGTCATCATGCTGGGTGAGGTAGCATGAATAGGACCATGTATGCTTAGTCTAATTTAAAATACCATGCACCTTTGGAAATGCTTCTTTTTAATGGTCACTTGTTCATTTTTCTAAGTTTACATGTTTGTCAAGCTAACTACACATTTGTTTTTCCTAAGTGTTAAAATGCATCCATATTATCATCTTTTAAGTTATCTTATATCATGCCCTGTTTAATAAGTTGTTGAATGATATTTGTATTAACATTTTGTGCATATTTGAACTAGTTTGTGGCGTGTTATATTACTGCCGAATGTTTTCTTTCATAGTTGCCTTATCTGAACTCTCCTATTGTATTGCTTTGTCAACTGAAAGCCAAGGCATGATTTGGGTTTGGGCTTAGCCTCTTATGATAGCCTGCCATGCCTGAGGTTCTAGAAACCCTTTTTAATCTTGTTGCGGCATCAGAATATGGATGGTGGTAGCCCCTTTGATTTCTTGTCTTTCAACTTCGTGGTTTAGCTTAATTGTCAATCTCTAAATTCATTTCCTTTTTAAGTACTGAGTTGGATGATATCTTTGCTCCCTGATAACTACCAAGTGTTCTGTTTATTGTTTTGTTAAAATATAAGTAATTTTTGAATACTCATTCTTCACCCCTCCTTTCTTTGCATAACCCCGGGGGAGTTTCAATTACCAAATATCCTTGTGATGCTTCAACGAGCTTGCTGTATCTACTGATGTGCTTGGTTGTTAGGCTCGCATGTTATATTGGACTGTTGCTACTTGCGATCGGTGCACTGCAAAGCAGATGACTGTTGGAATTTTGAGATCATCCCTGCATCTGCAAGGCCAATTGTTGTTGCACTTGAGACTTCAAAACTGCTGCTACGTTTGGCTTGCTATCGCTATCTTTTGGTCTGCTGGTTACTGCATTTTTTGGATTAAATTGCTGCATTCTGAGGAAGATGGCTGCTGCATCTTGAACCGATTGTTGCTGCTCTTTGGTGCCCCTTTCTGGGGGCAAAACAGTTGCTGCTTCTGAAGCTTTTAAAAGGGCTTAATTGTTGCCGCGTTTTGAGCCAATTATTACAGCATTCTGGTCAAATTATTGCTGCACTTTTGAGCATATTTGATGTTTATCACTGCTGTATTTTTAGCCCAAATTGCTGTTGTTTTCTTGGCTGAAAACAGCTGCTTTAAGACTGTTTCGGACAACCCACTATTGTGTTTCAAGCCTAATGCTGCGGTATTTTTTGAACCCAATTGCTGTTGTTTCTCGGCTAAAAACAACCACTTTAAGACTGCTTCGGACAACCGCAATATTTCTGAAAAAGTTTACTGACTTGAACAGAATACTACACTTAGGCCAATGAAATTGAATTTGAGGCCGCGTCCCTTCGGAAAATGCCTCTCGGTTTCGGCTTGTTGCTTTGGTATAATTGACTGATTTGAACATGATACTACACTGGCCGATGAAAATATCCATCGATTTTTGAGGCCTCCACAGTTGTAGGCGAGGCAATAAAAATGACCACCGAGTCATATGTTTGCAGCCACAACGTGATTGGAATGGTCTTTTCAAAATTTAAGTCTGAGCCCTCCGTGATCAAAACATTCACTGTTTTGGACACGGATCCGAAGTTATTTATATTTAACTGTTTCTAACAGTTTGTTTTTGACAGCTTGCAAGGAGCAAAGTCAACGAAGGCAGATACTCCTCGGAGATTATTTATTTTGTTGTTTTTACTTTCTTTAATTCAGCTTCATCTCGCTCTGTATTGTAATATTATTTATTGCACTTATGTAATTATTGAACTGCTTAGAATAGGTAGACTTAGAATTAATTCGTAGGGTAGTCTAAGATTGGAAACCCGCCGCAATCTTATTTACTTGTAGGCTCGGTTAATTCAAACTTAGAAACCCTCCGCTAGTTTATTTATTTTTAGGTTCGTCATGCATATTTAAAATTTTCAAAACAAACTTTGATCATCTTCTGTTCACTTTATTAATTGTACAACTCAAAATGATTTCCAAAAATTACTTCTTTGTCATTATAAGTAATTCGTTTTTCTCCTTGATAAATCGTCCCAAATGCATACTTGTACGAAATGCATCCTTTTACTTTAATACTTGCAACATCATTTCAACTTTCTATTTTTAAACATGCATTTTTCCTTAGCATAATAATTAACCTGAGTTTGATCGGATAACCGTAACTTAGCGGATCTTAAAGGATGCCTAACCCCTTCCCTTTAGGAGAATAAAGAGCCCTTACCTAGAATCTCATTAGTTTCGCAGACCATAAAATTGGAGTTATATTGCAGCATTTATTTAATAATTAGGTGTCCTAATTCATCGTAAAATAATTAGGTGGCGACTCCTTAGTCCAATACCTAGGAATCACCAAATACGTTGTGCTCCGCTTTGACAGCGGGTCAAAAAATGGGCGCGAAAATCCTCACACCTCCTCTTCATATGTCTAAACCATTTCAGTCTCGCTCCTCTCATCTTGTCCGCCATATGGGCTACTCCAACCTTGTCCCGTATATCTTCATTCCTAATCATATCTCTCCTAATATGACCACACATCCATCTGAGCATCAACATTTCTGCTTTCATCTTCTGAACGTGGACATTTTTGACTGGCTAGCACTCTGCCCCATACAATAGTGTTGGTCTAACCATAATTCTGTAGAACTTACCATTCAGCCTAGGCGACATTTTCTTATCGCAAAGCACATCGGAGGCAAGCCTCTATTTCATCCATCCTACTCCAATATGGTGGATGACATCATCGTCAGTCTCCTTGTTCCATGTATAATGGACCCAAGATACTTGAAACTCTCTCTTTTGGGTATAACTTTTGCCTCGATCTTCACTTTCACATCCGTCTTTTGTGTCATGTCACTGAACTTATATTTTATGTACTCCATCTTAGTCGTGCTTAAACTGAAGCCTTTAGATTCTAATATCGTTCTCCAAACTTTCAGCCTATCGTTAACATCACTACACGTCTCATCAATAAAAACTATGTCATCTGCAAATAACATACACCACGACACCTCCTCCTGAATATGACGGGTCAATTCGTCCATCACTAAGGCAAATAGAAATGGGCTAAGGGCTTACCCTTTGTGCAACCTCATCACGATCGAAAAGTATTCAGAATCACATTTCACTGTCCTAACCCGAGTCTTAGAACCCTTATACATGTCCTTAATTACCCCGATGTAGACCACGAGCACACCTCTAGACTCCAAGCATCTCTAAAATGACCTCCCGATGAACTTTATTATATGTCTTTTCCAGATCAATGAACACCATGTGAAGGTCTCTCTTTTTGTCTCTATATTGCTCCACCAATCTCCTGACAAGATGAAGAGCTTTTGTAGTCGATCAACTCGGTATGATCAAAATTGGCTCTCGGATATCGACATATCCCTTCTCATCCTCAACTCGACCATCATCTCCCAGACTTTCATAGCGTGGCTTAGCAACTTGATACCCTTATAGTTGTTGCAACTCTGAATATAACCTTTGTTCTTGTACAACGGGACATTGTACTCCACCTCCAATCCTCTGGTATCTTATTGTCTGAAAAATGATATTTAAATAACCTAGTCATCCATTTCATACCTATCTTCCCCGCGCTCTTCCAAAAGTCTATCGGGGTCTCATCAGGCCCCATCGCTCTTTCCCTCCTCATCTTACGGATAGCCTCCTTAACTTCTGCCGCCTTGATGCACCTACAATACCTAAAATCTCTACGACTCTCGGAATGCTCTAAATCCCCCAGCACGATATCCCTGTCCCCTTCTTAATTCAATAGCTTATGGAAGTACGTCTGCCATCTCCGTCTAATGTGTGCGCCGTATACCAACACTTCACCATTCTCGTATTTAATGCACTTGACTTGGTACAGGTCGCGAGACTTTCTCTCTCTCGTCTTGGCAAGCTATACAACTTTCTATCTCCGCCTTTGTACTCGAGCTCTCTATATAAGTGCTCAAAGGCTGTTGTTTTAGCCACCGTGACAGCTAACTTTGCTTTCTTCTTCATTGACTTATACCTCTCCTTATTTCTCCTCTTGTCGTCCTCATCGATGCTTTTCACTAGTACCGCATACGCAATCTTCTTGGCTTTTACTTTTCCTTGGACCTCTTCATTCCACCACCACCAATCCCCTTTACGTCCACCCGAGTTACCCCTCGAAACCCCAAGTACCTCTCTAGCTGCTTTTCTGATGCATCCGACTGTCCTAACCCACATGTTATCAACGTCCCCTCTACTCCTCCAAGCCCTTATAGCCCCCAACATCCCCTCATCTCCTGAGCTTTAACCTCAATGAGGCCTCCCCATCTAATTTGGTCGTTTAGGAAACTTAGACATAAATAAGGGTAAAGTAGGTCAAATATCACTCCTAATTAATACTCCATCCGTTCCACAATAAGTGGTTTTTAGGATTTTCATTTTTTTTCCAAATAAATGATGCTTTAGAATTTCAAAAATACTTTGTTAGATTCTTCTAAAATTTCTCTTATTTAAATAATCAAGATTCATTAATTACCTTTTCTTTTTCTAGACATTTAATTGTGTAAGCATAATATTTATTATGGGTAAGTTAGTAAAAGTACTCCTAATTTTCTAGGAGTAAGTAGTTTCTTAAGGGGTGTGCACAAACTAAAAAAATCACTTATTATGAAGCGGAGAGAGTAATTCTTAAAGGACGTGTAAAATAAAAAGTGATAAATAAATTGAGACTCAAGGAGTAGTAGATTAATATATGGCTTCTAATGTTTTACATTGATAACTCTAGTTTGTACAGTAAATCCATTTAGCCAAGCCTTAGTAACAAAATCGGTCATTTGCACAAAGTGGGGTGGTCTTTAATTTTTACCCTTCAAATTTATAATTTATAATTTTTATTCTTCACCATTGTTTGGCGCTACATAATTTAAATTTCGCAAGACATTGTTTACGTTTAAATTTGACATATGTATCATAACATCCACATAAAATATGCCGGACAAGGCAAAACTTTTAAAACTCAACATAATCTAAAAAATGACATAATTTTATATTTCGCTCTGCATAGTTTACGTTTAACTTAGGCATTTGTATAATAACATTTACACAAATTATGCCGGACAAGGTCAACACTCAACATGATTTGAAAAATACAACAAAATTTATGTCGAGCGAGGCAAAAGTTCAGTTTTCCGAAGATAAAAATGTTATAGAAATTATGACTTGCGAAACAAATCTAGATATTTCCATTAAATAAATAGCAAAAACAAAAATTAAACACCACAAATAGAGGGACAAAAATTAAAGAATAGTGCATTTGACGGACAATCGGGGCGTAAAATGTAACAAAACTACCAGCTAATTCGGCAAACTATTTGGCCCAGGTACATAGGATGTCCAAAATTTTATGACTACGGTCTACGAGTGACACTGTTTTTAATGCAAAACCTACTTTATTACTTTGTACGTCTCATCAATAAATATTTACTTATTTATCTATGTCAACTCCATCAATGATGTATTTTCTCTTAAATGTTGTAATTAATACAAGAATATAATGGAAAAAATATTTAATTTTATATTGATTAAATAAAATGACAAGTATTTTAAATAAAGACGATAAGTATTATGGGACGGAGGGAGTACTAATAAAGGAGATTGAATTAAGTGTACATTTAGTTGGTTCAATCCATTTCGAATTAATCCGGAGTGATTTGATTCATTCTGAGTTAATTCAATTCGATTTACAATATTTTTGGTGCATAAATAAAGACGTGACCATTAAACCGAATAAGTCTTTACCAATTCGATCTAATTCTCTTGATTCAAATTCAATTGGATAATGTGATTTGTAAACATAAAATAAAAAAAATAGGAAATACACCCCTTCAAAACATATAGCTAGATTAATATTATATTTATTGATGCTATCATTCAAATAAAAACTTTAAAATCAAGGAAAAAATAATATTAGATGAATAAAAATAGAAAATGATGAAAACCACATTGAAATTAAATTTTGAAAATCTAGAAAAATGAAAAGGAAAGAAATATTTACTGTAATTTAATAATTAATACACTTGAAGCATAGGGCCTAGGGGTATTCAATCCTCAAGCTTCTGGGCAATTCTTAGAAGAACGAGTTCTTTCTTTGTAATAAAAATGGGGTTGTACAAAGAGAGGAAATACAAAGATGAAGAAATAAAGAAAATTTAAAAAGGAGCAGAAAAAAAGGAACATGGATAAATAAAGGGAACAAGCATAAAAATACACCCAATTTGGGTGTTTTTATAAATAGCTCGGGGAAAGAAACAAAAAAAGAATATATATATATATATTATGGTAACTAAGAAAAGGATATAGTTGCATGGTGTTCAAGTAAATTTTATCTAGTAGTGGAAGCAAGCTTCCATATCCTGCGGAACTAACATTATCGGCGTGGTGACATATTATGGTCCATCATTCTTTTTTTTATTTTTTATTTTTATATACAGCTTTTCGGCTTATGCCAGACTATTCCTGAAGATAGTAGTCCCGATCCTTCAGCACTACTACCAGTAAATCGCGGAATGTGCCTGAATGACCAGGGTTTGAGAACGGAATAACTGATATTCCTACCCCAGAAGAGAACAAATTACTCGTTCGAACCCATGCCGCAGGCCTCCAACTGGATTTTAAGTTTTCCTCCTTTGTCATCCAGTTATGCCCGGGACTATGGTCCATCATTCTTCTACGTATGATAGGATCCATATACGACGAATTTTAAGATGATTCTTAGCCTCTTTCTTGGGAAACTAAATTATCCATGACCAATTAACCACCCTTACTTGTATGTTGGACTTACTATAAAAATGGAAAGCCTCTGGCTAGCTGTCACACCATCACCTAAAATCACAAGAAATTGGCCAGCAGTAGAAGAAGTGAACAATGGCAACTGCAGCAGCTGGTAGAGGAGCACAGTCCATGAACTTTATGTATTTCAAGTAAGCTTACTTTATTTCACGTAAAATTTACTCCGTCGTGTATTCTTTTTTAGGGTATGGACATCGGTAATTTATCTGTATACGAGTTTTAATGAAAATACAATTCTTGAAAATGCATATAATAAATTCACCAAAGTGAGAGTGATATGAGATTGTTCCATTTGATCGTTGTCATAGACACATAATTCATAAGTAGCATATTGGCTTAAACTGTACTTTGAGAGACCAGATTATACTACATAATACTACTAGACTACAAGTAATTCTACCTCTATGCTTGCCACGCAACTGGCTTTTTATATACAAATAAGACCTTCAGGATATCCACGAAATGAGGACAATTTTCATCCACTCAGAAAAGGAAATGCAAGAAAGAAGTCCGCTTGGGCAGCTCAATTGGTTTCAAGGGGGATATTTGGAATAAGAGACCAAGGATCGAATCTCGTCAGCGGCAGTGTGGGGGTTTCTTCTTGAAATAAAGGAGGGCCCCTTGTGCGCAGCGTGGTACTGGTCTAACCTTTGAAATCAATTGAGTCACCATGATTTACCTCCTTCACAGACCTGTCGGACCGGGGTGTGGGGGCTCCTGGGGTGGGAGATTCCACCTTTTGGAATAAGGAAATGCAAGAAAGAAGATAATTAAGGGGGAAGATAAACACAAAACATTTTGCCCTTTTCTTGCATTTTGGACTAAGCCCAATCTATTTTTGTCACTGAAAGGTACGGGCAAATAACCAAATTATGAGGCCTAGCTGTAATGGGCTTATTTGGAAAAGGAACATGAACGGCCGGTTTGATATTTAGGTAAGAATGACGTTCAATATGAAAAATGAATCTTTGCACAAATAACCGATTAGATTCACTATTTACTTTTTCCTTGCATACATTATACACGGGAAGCATTATTGAAAGAAGAATTTGGACCTAAACCAATATCTCTCCTGATGTAAATCACATTTCAGCTCAAAATTAAGTTCAATCAGATTGAATAAATCAAAATAACAAATTATCTAGCAATGGAGTATCTTTTTGGCCATATGCAACTCTTATCAGAACATGTGATGTTATGGTTTAATATAACGTGAAGTCTAAAATATTCTGTCTAATCCATCAAACTCAATATTAATGCAAACCTCTCACTCTCTTTTGGTATTGAAAGGAGACGGCAATAAAAGTTAAAGCCCTTCATTCACTCTCTCCGATTGGTCTCCTACCTTTAATTATCTAGCTAACTCTATGATTGCTAAAGTTTAATATATGGGGTAGGACTTAGGAGTGTCAAAAGGACGAGTAGTGCTAGATTTGTATGAGTTAAAATGGGTCAAATCAATAAAGGAGAAACTTATCCAAAGAGGCCAGCGTGTTGGCAGAGAGTCAAATTTGTGACCTTCGGGTCGCAGGTTCGATTCTCAACTCGGCGGATATCGTCCTCCGGGGCATATACCTGTGGTAAAGCCTGGGCGCTAAAAAGCCGTGCGGGCATGTTGCAGTGTGGGTTCGTTCCCCGCCAAGCCTTTAAGGGGGCCAACCTTGTAGCATTAATCCGTTGGAAGCAAGTAGACACTGACCACGGGTGCACATCCCGCGATTTACCTGGTGGTGGGGTGCTGAAGGACCGGTCCCATCATCCCCAGGAGCCTAGTACTAGTACTTGTGCAGGTACTAGCGATATGGAGGCACAAGTCGCCTCGAGACCTGGGTTATAAAAAAAATAAAAATAAAGGAGAAACTTAGTACAGTCTGACCTTGCCAAAAGTTACTTGACCGGGTCAAGATGAACTCTATAGTGGAGCATATCCCACCCCGCTCAATTCTAATCAAAATTTGATATTTTCTTTTTATTCTTTTCTTATATTTGTTTCATTACAAAAGAAAACTAGAAACTTGTTATTTTATTATGATTATATCTACTATATCAAACATAAAAATATCAATATATTTCAACAATTTTTTGTATGAGTTAATTTAGGCTATATATTTAGCTCAAATCAACTTAATTTTTAGCTGGTGTTGACTTGAGTTGCGCCACCCTAAACTTGGACTAATTGGGTGAATTACATTGTCATTGGACAAATTTTGTAACCCTTAATGTGGGCACCTTCTCTAGTTTTAAACCAGCAATGTCCCATCCAGAAGACTAAACGTTCAAGGTTAATGCAACATATGAATTGAGTAATGCTACGGAAATTTCGTTTTATCAACTGTAAATTTGAATACAGCTAGTCGACAAGTCAAATTCCTGAATTACTAGTACGTATTATTTTGAAGTTCACCATTGACAATCCTTAAATTTAAAAATGAATAGCACCAGTCTTTAATTCTGTATTGTACACAGGCCAATCCTGCGCAAAGCCTATCACAGAAAAAGCACTTCCCCTGACATGATTAATGATACAGTAAAACTGAACGGTGAAGAAATGAAGAGTAGCAAGGGTGTGATGAAAAATCATGATGACAGTTGGTGGGTACCTGATGATCGCACTGGAATATTTTATCCAAAGGGACATGAGAAAGTTATTGAAGATGTCCCCTCTGCTGCAGGAAGGGATTTTGGAGCCATTAATTGGTTTTCTAACCATGAAGATTGTCTATAATTATAATTCCTATTGAAAATATAAAATAATTTGGTTGTACGACTACAATGTTGTTCTCGCAAATGTATCCTCCTATTGTTGAAGTTGCTTTGTTTTATAAAGAATGTCAAGGTGCTTTAATCATTAAAAAAATTAGTAGTATCTTATTTTGATCGGTATCAAACTAATATTAGAAAAATTGTGAATAATATTTCAAAAGGATGTGTTTCCTGCGCGCGGTATACGTGAGGTTCAATTCAAAGTATATTTTGAAAAATAATATTTTTTGATGTTTTGAGCTTAAAGAAATATGTCAAATTCAGGATAACAAAAAAATTGTCCTATCTCTATTCTGATTCGCTAGATTTTCTACTTTAAACTAATTTTTTAATTATTTTTGCTCCTAGTTTATATTAGAAGAACTGATTGATTATGTAGGATGGAATATTCTCCACGATAATACTATCAACAAAACGTCTCAAGCTAGAAGGGAATTTTCATGATTATATTTCAACAGTTATTCCAACAATTAAATGGCTGACATCAATTGCACCACAACAATTCAATTACATCATTTTTACTCCTTGAAAAGGAAAAGTAATCCATGATATTGTTACGGTATTATCTCATTTAAAAGATAATTAGAGGTAAAATTTCATGATGAGTAAATTTGCAATCTTAAAAATAAGATTGATAATAAGTACTTACCATAGATTAAATTATTAGACGTGCCATCAGACAGTGGTGGTATTATGGAAAGCTAACTGACGTTGAAGCAGCTAGAGATATTGATTTCAGATCCCACTTTACTGTCTCACATCAAGAAAAAAGGTAAAACAAATATACTAAAATAAATATATGAAGCTATTTAATGAACTAAGTCGTAAATATAAAGGACCTTCAAATTCCACAAGATTGCTCGTGGTATTGGAGGAACGATAATTTGTAGCCTAGAGATAATGTTTAACTGTCTATCACACATTTGTTGGTAATGGAGCTGCCACATTCTTTTGTTTTGATCATTTACGCTCATTGGTCCACTATATACATCATATAGAAGACCCAAGTGAAAGTATATGTATGTTCTAGAGACAATCTGTATTAGGATAAATGTAATTTATACACATTCGTATTATTATTAATGGAGATTAATATTTTGGTATTTATAATTATTGAATTATTAGTTGATTGTTTATAATATTCTATAATATGCATCTCTAGAGGTTACGTTGTTATTAATAATGTGAGATATTCATATTATAACGTAACTCTTAAAATAGTCTCGACTAATGATCATCGAGAATGGGATATAAGTCGACATGTGGTCTGCATCACATCCTTAGAGGATGTAGTATGTCTCACCTGCTACGAGTAATGACTACTCGTGATGTACACATGGATACTTTGGAAGTATTGGTATACCCTGCTGATATACCGTTTGTTATACTTGTCTAAAGTATGATCAGCATGTGGGAGATAGAAGTCCTTAGACTTGAGGTCAATGTGCATCTTGTTTACAAAGTAATTTACTTTGATCCTCCTAAGATCAAATGCCTTATAGGTTGAGATACGGCTTGTATTGAGTACATCACGATGTGGATTAAAGGTGGTAGTTGAGCCAAGATTAGGATTCCTTCCTCGATTGTATATTCGAGAGAACACTCAGCTTCTCAGTGATATTAGGTTGACTAAGTCGTTGGCCAACGCAATAGACATATTTAGAATATGGTCTAGTTGTCAACTAATATAAATGAGATATAATGATTAAGCTATTTGGATAGACACTTGACAAATCCAAAGCTTGATTAGGTGTGTCGTGAATGAAAGCATTTTATCTTACCACATAGAGGTTAAGTTTACTGGATTCGTGTAAACGTACTTCACATATTGAGTTCGTCTTGAGGCGCCGTCTAGGAGTTTCACGTAGACCTTAATTTGATTAATGTCGATATGTGAAGGCTTGTAGGGTCACACTATGTCGATTGTCTTTTCGATCTAAGGATGTATTGAGAGAGTATTAAATATTCCATTTAGAATCGAGATATTTAAATGAATAATGATTATTTTAATTAAGTCAAAATTGGATTTTGGATTTAATTAAGAATGTGCGAAAAATAAAATGAGACGGTGTAGGGCTACGTCAGCGCCGCGGCGCCCACACCATAGGGCCACGACGCCATGACCTAATATGTCTCGAATTTTGGGTCAGGACCAAGGTCAAACCCTAATCCTGTTTGACCTAATTTTTCACCTATAAATTCAGACCTACACTTCATTATTCAATACGCTTGATTTTCATATCATTATTCTAAGTCTTAGAGACTCAGAATCAAAACACTCTCTCGAACCTCTGCCGGATTTTCTAGCTTTCCAAAGGAGGAATACATTGAAGCTTGGAGCTTGCAATCGAAAGGGCATTCATGTGCGCACCCACAGTTGATAAAGATTTCAGATATTGTAAACATGTAAGTACCATTCAAGTCTTATGTTTACTATTAGCGAATATTCTCCGTATATTTTGTAATTATAATAGATGTATATTTAAGGTAACTTAGGATTCTAATTGTATTAGGAATCAACCTTTGTAAGGTAAGTTAGGATTCGTACCATATTAGGAATCAACCTTGTATAACTATATATATTGTGAATAATGAAAAGAATCCGGAAGGGAAATTATTCTCTTTCATTTACAATTTAAAATTATCCTTTAGTCAAACAATTCTACGTTTGTTGGGTTTAAAACAAGTTTTCAATATCCGCGGCATACAACAACCCAACAAAAACATTCACCAAGTACAGTTAAGTGAGCTCAGTTTTCTTCCCCGTCTCAAGTCGTCAACAGCCTCTTCAATCATCTAAAATTATCTAGGTCCACCATTATTTTTTGACACAAGTTTTAGTCTTAATAATGCATAATGGACAATTTGGTCCGCCAAGGTTTTTAACACGCGTTTTGGCCTTATTACAATGCATATGTACAGTCAAGCCATCAAGGTCGTCCGTCCCTGTTTTTGACACACATTTTAGTTTTATTGCAATGCATATATATGTACGATCTAGGTTCGTCATGATTCTTTTGACACACAGTATTCGCCTTGTCATAATGCATATGTACTTACATAATTTAGGCCCGCCAGTATTGCTTTTGACACATGTGCTGGTGTTATTACAATGCATATTTACCAGTATCTAGGAATTAACGCTGCTGTCTTTTGACATACGTTTTAGTGTTACTAGTTTTTGTGAACGTGCGTTGCACGTTGATCTCCAGCCTTTCTTATTATTAGTAGTGGAGCCAGAAACTCAAATAAAAAATTTCAAAAAAATAAGTTTCTTATGTCAAAAGGGATTCAACAATTCAGATTCATATATATATATAATTTTTCAATGAAGGGGTCAATCACTCCTCTACCTCGGTGCCTGATTAGAACTATTAACATTTATGACAAGAACTACATGAATCTAAATAACATAATATAGCCATGTTGAGTGAATTTTCTGAAAGAAATAATCCTTGATTATTTTCATTAATGAAGAGATATATATACAATTTACAATCTCCAAATATAAAAAATCTTATTCCTACTATACTACTAATATCCTAATTCTACAAGAATTCTACAACTATGGTAAGTTTGTACAACAATTTGATTACAACAATAATTGAATTCTCTGTTTTCGTGATATACACGGTATACATGTGTATATCACATGTATTTCTGTCACACCTCCGCAGTCATAGCGGGCGGTTGTCGTACGCTGAGACTATCCTTAAAATCTTCAAACAGAATCAAGGGAAGACCCTTAGTAAAGATATCAGCAATTTGGTACCTAGAAGGGACATGCAAGACACATACTTGTCCACGAGCTACCTTTTCATGAACAAAGTGAATATCCATCTCAATATGTTTAGTGCGCTAATGTTGGACCGAATTTCCAGAAAGATAGACTGCACTAACATTATCACAGTAGACCAATGTAGCTTTCTGAATAGGAAAATGTAGCTCTAGTAGAAGATTGTGTTGCCAACATGACCCAGACATCACATTGGCTACCCCTCGATATTCGGCCTCCGCACTGGATTGTGATAAAATAGCCTGTCGTTTTGCCGACCAAAATACCAAGTTATCCCCAAGGAACATACAATAACCAAATATCGAACGTCTGGTATCTGGGCAGCCACCCCAATCAGCATATGTATATGACACAAGAGTAGAAACATATGATGGATATAAATGCAATCCATAATAAGGTGTGCCCTGGAGGTATCATACAATGCGTTTGAGAGCATGCATGTGCTCAATCCGCGGATCATGCATAAATAAACACACCTGCTATACTGTATAATTGATAACTGGTCATGTGAAAGTAAGATTCTGAAGTGCCCCTGCAAGACTACGATTGTGGGTGGGATCCTCATATGGTGTGCTAGAAGTAGCACTCAACTTCGCTTTGGTATCCACCAGAGTAGAAGAGGACTTATAAGATGACATGCTAGCTCTCTCAATAATCTCAGTCACATACTTCTTCTATGATAAAAATAGACCGTCTGCATGTCGAGTGACAGCTATACCAAAAAAATCACTCAATGGTCCTAAGTCCTTCATGGCAAATTTTGAACTCAGAAGGGTCATGATAGACTTGCGCAGATTATCCGAAGAGGCAGTCAAAATAATATCATCCACATATAACAGAATATATGCTATAGAAGTACCACGATGATAGATGAACAGAGAGTGATCAGACCTACGGTGAGAAAACCCAATAGTAGACACAAAATCTGCAAACCTCTTATACCAAGCCCGTGGGGCCTGCTTAAGCCCATATATGGACTTTTCAGTAAATAGACATGATGAGGATAATTGAGGTCCCTAAATCTTAAGGGCGGATGCGAGTAGATTGTCTCCTTAAGATCACCGTGTAAGAAAGTATTTTTCATATCGAACTGATGAATGGGCCATGTTTTTTAGAGAGCTAGACTCAGCACAGTGCGAATGGTTGCCGATTGACCAATGGACTAAACGTCTCTCCACAATCCACGCCAACCTGTTGTGTTTTACCATCACCTACAAGACGTGCCTTATGTCTCTCAAAAGAACCGTCATAATTTTCTTTATGAGTAAAAATTCACATAGACCGAATAATATTAACACCGGGTGGACGGGGAACCAACTCTCACGTCTTATTTTCAATAAGAGCATTATATTCATCATCCGTGGCCAATTTCCAATTCGGGTCATGAAGTACAGCCAATTGGTTACATGGTAGAGGAGATTTAGTGACATTAGAATTAAGATTAAAATACCATTTTAGTTTAAAAATACCCCGTTGGCACGAGTAACTTATCCTTGACTCGATGTGAAATTGGACGGGATTTGAGTAATTAACGGGTTAGCAGTGAACTAGCCAGTAAGAAGTGGGCCTGCTGGCCCAATAACTGAGCAAGAAACAGAAGATGGATCAGTACGTGAAATGGGCTGTGATCCTGGATCATTACTGAGATGAGAACTGGGCCGAGACTCGGGACTCGGTGGATTTCACGCACTCCTCCATATAATATATTTAAGTGTACGTAATTTTATTCTAAATATAGCTTTTTAAAATGATGATTAATAATTTATTTTTAATGACCCTTCCAGTTATGGGTGTGGGATAGGATGCTACATTTTCAGCCCATAGTTGCATACATTCAGCCTGACTTCATTGATGATGACATGCCTTACGCGCGAAGATGGACGAGAGGCATATCCCTAGATGTGGATACGCACCATAATATTCTTCCGTTCTGGGATCAACTTGATCATATGACGGATGACAGGGTAAAATTGTTTGATTTTACATTATTACCTTATTCTCTTTTACTTTTTTTGTCTTTACTATTTACTAATTTGGTATCATTTTTAATAGATTTTTATATGGAGGTCGTATGCTCAGTTTTGGATCAATTACCGGCCTTTGGAAGGACTGGTGAGGCCGTGTGGATGTCACGTTGTCCGTTGATACATGCGGAGATCATTCAGGATCACGCGTCCTATCGCGTCTTATGATAGTTTGGGCATGTACAAAATATACCTGACCCGGTTGATTGGGAGCACCGCTACTATACGTGGGATGAGCGTTTGACCGCCACTGCTATATATTATGCCTTTATGCACACTCAAATCGATCGTTGGGCTTAGAGGCTGCAGAGCAGAGCGGAGGTCGATCATACGACTCTGATCGGAGTTTACATGGAGTGGTACCGACAGATCATACGCAACTTGATTATCAACCCCGATAGATGTGATCTAGATGGTCAAGGATACGCAACACTCGCGGGACAGTTTGAGGTGTTGGTAAGTTTACCGTACTTAAACTTAATTAATTATCTTAATTATTACATTAAAAATTTATTCAATTATTAATATTTGCAAATAAATGCACATATGGACCGTACAAACGATGCGCCAGTTGGGAGTACAATATATGGCTATCCTTAGGACATCGGAATTTATTGCCTGGATCGTTTAGGCAGCTGAGTCGGGTATCCAATAGACACAAGAGGAGGTGTCGTGAAGGAGGTGGTGATAGAGATGGTTGTGGCAGAAGGGGGGTGGTAGATGAGGTGGGGCCAGAGAGGATGGTGGCCAAGGGGATCATGGATGATGTGGTGGGAGAGTAGGTGACGATAGAGGCCTCCGTTTAGTATATGAGCATGACGATCACACTCCCAATCCCGCTCTAGCCCAACAACATTCATTGAATTTAGACGTCTAATCAATTTTAAATTGCCCATCGACTTCTTACCGATCATCGGCACCTCTATATAGACCGACATAATTATTTTTAGATGTACTCGGGTCTTCATCCTAGCAAAGCCAGAAATGTGTATGTTGGTGTACGTGATGACATAGATTGGGATTCATATGATGCATCAGTTCCTGCGCAGCAGCCAGTTTGTGATTTACAAGGTGAGCGGCTAGTTTGTGATCTACAGGGTGGCAAGGAGGTGCAATATGACTTCTCATTCATAAACTTCGAGGATTTTCTTAGCCCATGGGTAAGTGTTTAAAATACTTATTTTAAGAAATTAAAATACTTATACTGATTATTTCATAATTTTTCACATCTTAGGATTCGTCAACAACTCCAGGTCCAACTCTATCTCCAGCTCCGGCTCTGGCTCCGCCTTTAGCTCCAGCTTCATCTCTATCTCTATATCCTTATCCATCTCCAGCTCCATCCATTCAAGATCTCATTTATGATACTACTTCGGATCCTACACCAGACCCCTCTTAGGAGCCCGCTCAGGAGGCCGTCGACACACATGTTTAATTTTTATTAA
Source organism: Anisodus acutangulus (assembly GCA_029783415.1). NCBI lineage: Eukaryota > Viridiplantae > Streptophyta > Magnoliopsida > Solanales > Solanaceae > Anisodus > Anisodus acutangulus. The sequence continues at coordinate 40,665,208 of CM056494.1, read as the reverse complement.
AAGTTAATGTATTAAATATAAATTAAAATTAATACTAATTATTTATATATTATTTCCAGTTCATCCTTCTGCGCCTGTGATCCCGTCTCCTAATGAGATTCTGACCGTATCATTCACACGTAATTCCAAGAAGAAGCACATTATGGTCAAGGGCGCAAAGAAGGGAAGGGAGGATGAACATGGCGTAGAGAATCTTATTATTAAGAGCAGCAACGGAGATGAAAGTGATAGTGAAGGTGGTGGGGATTGTATGAGCCTTAGGCCTAAGGTTACTCTAAAGCCTACCACATGTGGGACCCATTAGAGATTGTGTATATGTAATTAAGTTGTACAGTTTAAATTAATATTATACTTTTTGCGTATTATTTTCTTAATGATAATTAGTTATCTTAGTCTTTATTATCGTTTAATACAAACTCGTGCGACGTCCTAATTAATTATGAAAAAAAAATCTCGACATATTCGAAATAAAGTAATGCCTTGACTAAACAATAAAACACTTAAATCAAAACCCTAAAAAGTAAAATACTTCAACCGAATGATAACAGGTTTCCAAACAAAACTTACTTCTGGCAGTTTACAACTCCTAAAACGACATTCCGAACATTTAGGAATCCTTGATTTATTGAGCCTACACTAATGTTCGCATAAAAATATATCAGGTTCTGTATAAAATATTGATATTCCAGAGTCTTGAGACATGACTAATCTTTGATCAAAGTATGAAAAAATGTGAAATTCAAACATTTGAAATTATACGAAGTGTTGAGAAAATTAAAATACCCCTTTTGCGCATGAAATTACTGCACAAAATGACTTAACCGGGCCGTTACAGTTAAGTCCTTCTGTGCAGTAATTTTCTGCGCAAAAGGTACATTTGTCACAATTTTTCTTGGGTTATTTTGGTTCAATTTCTTAATTTTTAGGTTATTTAAGTTTCGGACTCACTAGAAGAGAGATACTGACAACAATTTCATTGCAACAAGTGTAAATTAGTTACATCAAGGTGTCACAAGATGGGTGAAAACTTATTACCTTGGAGAGGAGTTGCCTGCACTGTGTCAAAGTAGATGTAAAATATACTCCCAAATGGTCACTAAATTTCCTCATACAATTTGATAGCGGGAGAAGAATTCTATTTGTCATATTCGAGGTCTAAATTTCCGCTTTTTGATATAAAAAATTAATTGGATTAAATATCTCTAACGAACTCAGATTTTGAAAATATCTCTAACTAAATCAGAGTTTGAACTACTAAAATTTAGACTCTAATAATTGAACGGCCTTTATCAGTTTTAGAAGAAGACGATTCAAACTACAAGACAGTATTATAAAGTTTCATTGTATAAGTCTGAACTTTCGAATAACGTCTTGGATTAAAAAATAAAATTTGAAATGTGTGGTTCAAACTCCAAAAAAGAATTATGAGTTTCAAACTGTTATTAGTTCAAATTCTGGGAAAAATAATTATGAATTGTAATTTTTCTTTTTTTTCGGTCGACACCTTGAAGTGCTAGTCGACTGTCAACATATATAGTGCATAAATTAAATGCATAATGTAAATGACATAAGATATTTTATACTAGTTCGGACTCAATATGACTCCTAATCCAGTCCCCTTGTGTTGCAATGGTGTTGTCTGCAGCTCTTTTGAAGGTGGGTTTGGAACAATGATAGTTTGAATGGAGTCCTACTCCTACAATCAAACATTCGTAATATTTTGATACAATGTCTCACCAACTATACTATATCTCTTCTCACATTTTTGTTTACACTATAAATCACTCAGAATTACAATGCTTGTAAAAGTAACTCGAGAAGTTGAAACTGGAAGTATATTTTCTTCGTCTGTGTAGCCTTCTTTTATAGTCTTGAAAAGGATAGTCGTTAAGCTCTTCACGGGAGATGACAACCCAATAGATTTGATCCTTGGAAAAAGGAGTAATGAAAATCCTATTTTCCAAGAATAAAGTTAGAGCATTAAACGCAGATTTGATCTTCATTCCTTGTTTGCTTCGTATTCAAATCTTTATGACTTGAGACAGTTGTGAAGCTTGGTACTTGTTTCTATGTTTGAGCTTGCTTGATTGATGCGAGGATATTCCAATTCATTGTTGAATAATGAATTGTGATTTTGTCTTCCCTTAATATAATGATCAATCTTCTTGATGGTACTTGATTTATTTTCTTCCAAGATAGCGACTGCTTATTTGATTTGTAATTAATCTCATCATTAATTGTCTTAATATTTCTCTCTTGAATGAAGGAATTTGATACTTGACTCCTTAAATAGTTAGTTGTTGGTACGTGGAGAAATATCTTCTTTTCTTGTGTCAAAAGATCTTAAATGCTGAATATTTTCATTTCCTTCTTGAGTTGGATTCTCCCTTTATTTATCTGATTTTCCTTCTTGAAAATCCTAACAGAATAATATATTTCCTTCCGAATGAGATCTTGACTAACTCTGAATAATCTCTTTCTAATTGTTTTGAATCTTTCCACCAACATAATTATTTTCTACACAATTAAAGTTGTCATCAGTAAAATTATGACACTAACAATCTCCCCCTTTTTGATGATGACAATTTAAGAGCAAAATAGATGACTTTCCTATTTTATTTTCTTCATGGTTGAATTGAAAATTGCCCCCCCCCCGGTTTCTTTGCTCCTCCGTGTTTATATATTCTCCCCCTTTGACATCAACAAAAAGAAGAGAACGCAAACAGACAAATAACGCATATACAGAAAATACAAGATCAAGTATAAATAGCCATAAGCACTACATAGAGCAGGTATCCACACAATATACCTTATATGAAGAAGAAACAAATGAGAAAAATCACAGATATATTTTTAAGAAGGCAAAATATTTTTAGAGATTACATGGGATGTGTAATAATTCCTAGAGATTCTGTAAGCATACAAAATCGTTCTTGAAGCAAAGACTTGGTAAAAATATCAGTAAGTTGTTTCTCAGTACACACAAATTGAGTTCAATATCTCCTCTAAGAACGCGATCTCTAATAAAATAATGTTTAATATCTATATGCTTTGCCCTAGAGTGATGCACATGATTTTTGGTCAAGCAAATATCACTAGAATTATCACAATAAGTTTTGACAGGTTTAAATAGTAAATTATAATCACTTAATTGATGAATCATCTACTATAGTAGTTGAGCACAACATTGCCCAATAGCAATGTATTATGCTTTAGTTGTAGATAGTGACACACTTTCTTATTTTTTGCTATTCCAAGAAATTATAGATTGTCCAAGTAGGTACCACTGATACTTTTACGATCATCTTTATCCCATGCAAAATCAACATCAGAAAAACCTTCTAATTTGAAGGAGTTGGTTTTTGGGTACCATAAACCATGAGAGATTATTCCAATTAAGTATCTAATGATTCTTTTGACAACACTAAGGTGAGATTCTTTAGGAGCTGACTGATACATGGAACACCTACAAACACTAAACTCGATATCTGGTCGACTAGTAGTAAGATAAAGTAGTGAACCAATCATTCCTCTACACTTGATTTCATCAATAGGTTTACCTTCGTCATCTTTGTGAATTGAACAATTAGGGATCATAATTTTCTCATCATTCATACCAAACTTTTGAATAAGCTCTTTGGTATATTTACTTTGACAAATGAATATCCCCTTGTCATTTTGATGGATTTATAGTCCCAAGAAGAACGTCAATTCTCCAATCATGCTTATCTCAAATTCACTTTGCATAAGATTAGAAAATTCCTTACATAAAGAGGGATTAGAACTTTCAAAGATAATACCATCAACATAGATTTGAATAATAAGATTTTCAGAAGAGGTTCTTTTAATAAAAGAGTTGAGTCAATTTTCCCTCTAAAAAACCATGTTCAACCAAGAAAGTAATAAGTCTATAATACCAAGCTTTTGGACTTGTTTAAGGCCATATAGAGCTTTAGATATGTAACGCCACGAACCATGGTCTGGGTGAAACACGACACTTGATGCCTGACTGCATGTGACCGAGTGAACAACATGGCTGCTGAATCAACATGGGCAAGCAAAGCATACACTAAAAATGATAATAAAGCACGCAAACTGAACACTAAATATAATATGAAAATATATATTTTGTGGATGTATATGAAAATATGTTAAGTCTGAAAACTAAAGTTGACATGACATACTAAACTAGTCTATGAAACCTCTGAACATGAGTCTGACTGCAAAACTGTTTACCAGAATATGGCCCTAGCATACCTCTATCATAATGCATAATCATAAACATAAATAGACTGACACCTCGAATGAGATGAGGCTCACCAAATAGCTGGTACTGAATCAATCCTAACAAGCAGATCCGTCATCCTTAAACTGAGCACCTGCACCGTGAAGTGCAGGCCCCATGCAAAGAGACATTAGTACATTTGAATTATACTGTATGTAAAGCAACTGAAGGAATAAACTAGCACATGAAATAATAAGAACATGAAAATGAAACTTAACATGAACATGATCTGACATGTGTGTAAAAATATGTATAAAATCTATAAAACTACATGTCTGTAAAACTATATATCTGTATATCTGTGGGGAGAGCAGTAGTATAACCGACAACATGAATCACCACATGAGTACATTGAGTCTAGTACTTGGCCCGACCAGCAGAGCTCTCCCATACCTTGACGATATAAGACATGAACATGGCATGAAATGATCCAATCTGCAATCTGAATGTATCGTCATCTAGCGAAGCGATCCTTATCCTATGGTGGCATCCATAGTTTCTGGCTATCTGAGCTTTCTCGGTAGACTATGCAACTCCCAAAACATGTACCTGAAAATAGTGGCTTGTAAGCCCACGAGTTTCATGAAAGCAACTTGTAAAAAATGGTTTGAAATCATAATTTAGCATATGAAATAAATATATCATATAACTTGTGTAAATCATGAAAAAACATGTATAATTTCATGGAATGAGTAACAACGATCATAACTTGTAATGTAGGAACTCATGGAATTCAAAGCATGCATTCATGCATTACAGATAATTTTATGAAAATTATAGTGACATATCATAAATACAATAATGAACTGTAATAGAGACAATATATAAATAGTGTTACATGTAATTAGGGTATCATAATAAGAGAGTGAAAACCTAAGTTATAGAATTTTTGTGACTTCATGGAAAATGAGGCGTGGGCAAGAACATGGATATTTACGCACGTGGATAGAAGCTCTACATACCTTAGTCTCTCCAAAATCCGAAGAAAAGGTCTGAACTATTGAATAAGAAACCCAAAGCTTTGAACTTGAAACCTTGAGAGGAGTTTTCACCAATTTTTGTAGCTATTGTGCATAGCTCAAACCACACTACTATGGACCTCTAAATCAGATCTCCACCATTCATATTTACTACCTATATGTTGTGACCACTTAGCTAAAATTTGGTCTCAATCCAACAGTTATATTATTGAAAACGCCAACAGAAGATGGTTAGTCGAAGGGAAAATCTATAGCAAAATTACTAGAGTATTGCGTTTGATGGAGTGCATCTAAATCAATCCTATTTCATGATTCTACCAATCATTAAATATCTAAAACATAATAATAACTCCATATAACCCATTAATGAGTGAGGGACTTACCTTTTTGAAGAAATATCAAAGCTTCATTTTAAATTCGACCTTGAATGGATTTTTCAAAATTTAGCTATTCCAAATAATGATTCAGTGTTAATTTAATGTTAACTTAATATAATTGACATAGGGATTTGAATAAGAACTCACCTTAGGTGTTTGATAGCGGCTCTGGTCGAAAATCCTTACATAAAATGTTTTAGGGTTGTATTTATAGGTTATCGTAAAAGACTTAGGCTTTAAAACCTAATCCTACAAGAATCAGGATTTCCATTTTATACGTCCTCCATAAATCGACCATAACCTTTTGTACATAACTCCATTTGTCATGAGCTTTATATGTATGGAAAGATATTTCAAAGGGCTACAACTTTCGTGGGTAAGCTTTCCCATGTTATGTATATATTTATCAATAAACCTAGTTTAAATGAGGTCTGCTGCAAACTCACTTGAAAACATGCTCCTTAAAGTAGCTTCCGACTCTAATTTTTCCTAAGACCCTTATTATGGCTTGATTAGTTTTCAAAACACTTCATACACTCCTCATCTTAGTTCCATCATGTTCCAATTATATGGTTCAAACCATAGCCCGAAGGTACGAGGTATTACAAGATAATTTAAACACGTGGTAAGGATATTTAGAGTTTTCAAAACCAGGTGATTGTTTAACAAAAAACTTTTTCATCAATAAAACCATTTAGAAAGACACTTTTGACATCCATTTGAAATAGTTTAAAACCTTTAAAAGGAACACAAGCAAGCAACATTCAAATTGATTCTAACCGGCGACTGGAGCAAATGTTTCATCATAGTCGACTCCTTGTTGTGAGTAGCCTTGGGCAACAAGTCGAGCTTTATTTCTTATCACTTCCCCTGATTCATTCAGCTTATTTCGAAATACCCATTTAATTCTAACAACTAAAGCATTTTCAGGCTTAGGAACCAGACTCCACACTTTATTTTTCTCAAATTAGTCTAGTTCTTCCTTCATATCCTTGACTCAATGATCATCCTCAAAGCTTCATCAACTTTCTTTGGCTCTAGTTATGATATAAGAGACAAATTTGAATTATTTTTGGTTGAAGATCTAGTCTTTATTTTTTCATTTATATTTCCTATAACAAACTTCTCTGGATAGTCAGGCTCACTTCTCCATTCATTTAAAATAGTTTCAACTGTTAAGTTAGTCGACTTGACAGATTCAACGGTCGACTCTTTATCTCTGTTTTGATCAACATTGGGAGTAATTATTGTCGGTGGTAGTTGACTATCTTCTTCATCTGCAAGTTTATCTTTCTCGACCAAGCCATTAGTATCATCAAAAATCACATGACTATATTCTTCAACAGTTAATGTATGTTTATTAAATACTCTATAGGATCTTGTTAATTGAGTAGCCAAGAAAAATACCTTCATCTCTACGTGGATCAAACTTACGAAGGATGTCATTTCTATTGTTATGAACAAAAAACTTATAGCCAAATGGATGTAAGTAACTTATGTTTGGCTTTTTTCTTGTCCATAGTTCATATGAAGTTTTTTTTAAGATTGACCTAATCAGACATCTATTTAAGATATGAAAAGTTGTGCTTACAGCCTCAACCTAAAAGTGATGTGATAGTTTATTTTCCACCATCATTGTTCCATTCATATCTTACAAAGTCATGTTCTTTCATTTAACAACATTATTCTGTTGCAGAGAGCGTGGTGACGAGAAGTTATAAGTATGTCCATATTCATTACAGAACTCTTCAAATGTCTTATTTTTAAATTCTCCTCCATGATCTCTTCGGATAGAAGAGATGTAGTATTCCTTTTCATGCTGTACTTTCTCATAGAAAAACTTAAATTTTTTTAAAGTATCATCTTATGAGCAAGAAATATAACCTATGTAAAACAAGAGTAATCATCTATTATAACAAAAGTATACTTTTCCCTCTAATACTAGCAGTTCTAGTGGGACCCATTAGGTCCATATGAAGCAGCTGTAATTATTTATAGGTAGACACAATCTCTTTTGAATTGAAAGAGTTTCTTGTTTGCTTACCATGCATCATAGATATGATCCTTGGAATAGTTCAGCTTGGGCAGTCCTAGAATTAGTTCATGCTTTGCAAGTTTTTCTATCAAGCGCATACTTGCATGTCCAAGCTTTTTGTGCCATATTCATGGATCTTCTTCCATTGATTCCAAATAGATGTGCCTTACTGGATTTTTCACTGAATCTAGTATATATATTTATTTTTATTCCTGCTTCCAGGTAGCACAAATTTCTCATACAGGTCTTCAATGATACATCATGTTTTTATGAATCTTACTTCTAGATCGGAGTCACATAGTTGACTTATGCTTAGCATGTTATATCTAAGACCCATCACCAAATAACCATTAGTGTTATCATAGGAATTATTGAAAGCAATAGTTCATATACCAATTACAGTTCTAATGGAGTTGTCTCGAAAGGTTACTAGTCCTCCATCAAAATCAATAGATAAGATTCGAAGAGCAGATTAGACATAAGCAGATGACTAATTGTCTCTGTAAACTACTGATATTGATTCGTTCTAATTTATTGAATTAATCCGATATAAAAATATCAGAAAAAAAAGGAACGTTATTTTTGGAAACATGAATTGCCTGGGTCGCGAACAGTGAATATTGTCGCAGGAAAAAAGTTTTTTGAATCAATAAAGGAAGCCTATTTCATCAGCTTTTGGGAATAGAAGGGGAATGAGAATATGCCAATGAACTTTAAGCAGGGGAAAAAGCTGGGGATGGCAAGGCGTGTCTGATTACTCTTTCTTAACTGAAAGTAAGGAAGTCCTTTTCTTGACTTAGCCTGCGTGCATTATACCTAACTTTTTCACTTGATTTCAATCTCAACAAAGAAATGAAAGCATAACTATTTGCTCATTTGCAGCCCCTCTTAGTCTTTTATTTCTTTCTTTACTCGCGAGCAAGAAGCACACCAGCAGCGTGCGTTGCGTGATTCTACTGTATTTTTTGCACTTGACTGGGTGAACAGTTGACCGGAAGATAACTTCAATTCGCTCGGCCAGTATGCGGGCGTCGTACTTATCTTGTGTGACAACACTACATTTGAATAATCTTTTGTCACTAGTCATGTGACTTGAACACGCACTGTCTAAATACCATTTACCTCTTGATTTTTCCTTCTTGTATTCCTGCAAAATAGAATAATTACTTTCTTTTAGGTATCCAAGCTTTCTTGGGTCCTTGAGGGTTAGTTTTGACATAGTTATCATTATCTTTGGGTTTTCATATCCAGCCAGGAGTAGTTTCATAACGAAATATGCAGTTATAAAATTTGTGTCCAATTTTACCACAATAAAAATTAGTTTGAGAAAAGTGTTATTCAGTGACATGCTGATTAGTTGACTTGCTCGTATAAATTTTTTAACAGACTTCCTATCAAATGACTTGGTTGACCTAGTCGACTGATCTAGAAATAGACTTATCAGTTGAGTAGCTAGAAGCAGATTTATCACTTATAGGTTTTTTCCCAGTTGACTTGTTGTAATGAGTCGACTGGTTTGACATGATAGAACTATGACTGGTATATTTGCGTAAATTATTTATTGTAGTTGCAAATCATGAACTTCTTCTTGAAGAAGACCTCTTTCAATTTCACAAATTTCTGCGTTAATTTCCCAGACTTTCTTTTCTCTTAGTAATTTTCAATATCCATCAAAAACTTTTTTATTTAGATCCTCAAGAGCTTGATCTAACACTTCTTGAATTTCATGATATTTAGAGCATGAATAGGGTCTTACCTCACTAGTTTCACCGATTGCCATGAAGCAGATAATATCAGCTTCTTCCTTTTCTTCTTTTAAGATTCCATCTTCACTGAATGCTTTTTGCTTTTGTTATCCTTTAAGTTATTTTCTTTTTGACTCCGAACACTCAGGCTATGAGAATTTTTCCATCATTCCTTGGTTGATCACTCTGAGATTTTCCTTTTCTGAAGTTTGAAGTATTTCTTCTATTGTTTCTAGATCTTCTCATACCTTCCACTACAAACCTAGATATCATAGCAACTTCATCTTCCATAATATCATTATCAAATTCCTCAACCTGAGATTAATGCCATCATTTGTTTCTTGTTCTCATTGTCGCGCCCGTTTTTAACCCGAGCTTCGCGACGCGATGGCGTCGAGTCCCTCTGGATCGGTTAAAAAAAAGCTTGCTTTGAGGAGTCGCCACCTAATTATTCTAAGGTGAATTAGGGCACCTGAATGTTAACTAAAAGCTGCAAAATAACTCCAATTTTGGTGTACGAAAGTAATGAGATTCTAGGTAAGGGTTCTTTATTATCCTAAAGGGAAGGGGTTATGCATCCTTTAAGATCCGCTAACTTGCGGTTATCCGATCAAACTCAGGTTAATTATTATGTTAAAAAGTGCATGTTTTACAAGTATAAAAATAATGTTGCAAGTATTTAATGAAATGATGCATTTGTACAAGCATGCATTTGTATGACATTAATATACATGTAAAGCTAAAAAAGAATATAAATATGCATTTGTATGAAAATTGATAAAGATGTATGCAATGTGATTTTTATGGGCGACGAGCCTAAAAATAGGTAAACTAGCGATTTTTGATTTTAAAACTAACCGAGCCTAAAAATAAATAAACTAGCGATGAGTTTCCAATTTTAGACTACCCTATTAATTTATTCTATGTCTACCTATTCTAAATATTTTAATAATTTGACGAGTACAATAATATTACAATACAAAATGAAATAAAGCTAAATTAAAGAATGTAAAAGACAACAACAAAAATAAGTAATCTCCGAGGGGTATTTGCCTTCTTTGACTTTATCTTTGCAAGCTGTCAAGAATAAACGGTTAGAAATAATTGAATATACATAACTTCGGATCCGTATCCAAAACAATAAATGTTTTGATTACGGAGGGCTCAGACTTAAATTTTGAAAAGATCATTCCAATCATGTCGTGGCTGCAAACATATGACTCGGTGGTCATTTTAATTGCCTCGCCTACTAAACATGTTGGTCTCTCGGATGAAAAGAAAAGATCATTATAATCACGTCGTGGCTGCGAACATATAACATGTTGGTTATTTTAGTCGCCTCGTCTACTAAACATGTTGATCTCGGATGAAATAAAAAGGTTTAAGTCTCATCCTTGCCCAGAAGTTTTATTTTCCGTCTTTACAATTGTGGAGGCCTCAAAAATCGACGGATATTTTTTCATCGGCCATAATGCAGTATTTAATTCAAAATCAGTAAACAGTAAAAATAGTACATATCCGTGGCACGGATGTTTAAAACAATAAATTAAAGAAACAGAGAAACGAAAGAAGAAAAGCGCGGCCTCGAATTCAATTTCATCGGCCTAAGTGTAGTATTAGTTAAAACAAATAAAATAGTAATCCGTTGCACGGATGTTTAAAACAGAAAACAGAAAAGAGAGAAACGAAACGAAAGAAAGAAAAAAAAAAGCGCGGCCTCGAATTTAATTTCATCGGCCAGTGTAGTATCGTGTTCAAATCAGCAAAATTAAATCAAAGCAGTAAGCAGTAAGTCGTAAGCAGAAAAACAGAGAGGCAAATTCTGAAAAGACGCGGTGTTTAGTTTAAACCAGTAAAAACAGTAAAATAGTAATCTGAAACCTAGCAGCAAACTGAAACAGAAAAAAACAATGCCCGAACAGACGCGGTATTTGTTCAAAACAGTAAAAATAGTAAAACAATAAGATATTCGTTGCACGGATGATTAAAACAGTAAACTGAGAACAGAGAAACGAAAAAAAAAGCGCGGCCTCGAATTCAATTTCATCGGCCTAAATGCGGTATTTAGTTAAAAACAGTAAAACAAATACCAAAGCAATCGAAGAATTATCCAAAACAAAGAAATCAAAACAGGGCAAACAAAAAACAGAGAATCAATTGCTAAAACAGAAAAACAAAAAAAAAGCGCGGCCTCGAATTCAATTTCATCGGCCTAAATGCAGTATTTATTCCAAGCAGTAAAATAGTAAAGACAATATGTGCACGGATGTTAAATGCCAAAATCAGTAACAGTTCGCAAGAAAAATGCCCGACCCGAATTCTGAAATTTGACCCCACCCGGATCTTGAACACTCACCCGAAACATGATTCAGAATTTAATTTTTTTGATTTTCAGATAGCCAACAACAAAACACTAAAACGCAAAATCTGGAAATTTATTCGAACCGGGTCGACCCGACCCGGATCAGTGACCCGACGCGAATCAGATGTTTTCAACCCGAATCGATTTCGTTCCAAATTTTCAGATAATCAACAACAAAATATAAACATAAAAAATCTGGAAATTTACTCAAATCGGGTCGACCCGACCCGGATCAGTGACCCGACCCGAATCGGATGTTTCAAACTCGAATCGATTTCTTTCCAAATTTCAGATAACCAACAACAAAATATAAACACATAAAATCTGGAAATTTACGCGAACCGGGTCGACCCGACCCGAATCGGATGTTTCAACCCGAATCGATTTTTCTTTCCAAATTTCAGATAACCAACAACAAAATATAAACACACAAAATCCGAAAATTTATTCAAAACTGGAAATCCGACCGCACCCGGAAATCTGACCCGAATCGGAATCCGAAAAACAGTGAAGAATAGCAAAAATTTCAGATTATTCAATACCAAAATCCCAATAATTTTAACTTATATTTTCGGACTCTTTAAGATGAAGAACACATGCGAAGAAGAACAAATACCTTTAAGAAGATTTCGCATTTTAAAACTTAACTACGAGATTTTCGGACCAAAAATCCACCAAAAACCGACCTTTTCTTCTCGATTTCGGACCCCTTTTGATTTATCTTTTCGGATCGGACCGGGCCCCATAAAAAACCCACCTAAAATGAAGAACAACATGGGGTATTTATAAATGGCTTCGTACCCATAATAATCAAGTTCAAATTTCAAACAAAAGGGGCAAAAAATCCGATCTTTGGGGCGGATTCTTGGGGTATGGGTTGCGGATTTTAGGGGATAGGGGTATGGGGTGTGTCGGGTTAGTGGCAGGGGTAAGGTGGTGTCAGGGGTTGGTGGCGGCAACGTGGGGTCGGGGGTATGAGGGTGTCGGCCGAAAGGGTGTGTTTGGTTGAGAGAGAGTAAAGGTGTAGGGTTTTTTTCTGGTTTTGGGGGAGAAATAAATGGGTAGTGGGTTTGGGTTTGCGGGTTGGCCGGTTGGGCCTGGGGCAAGTTGTGGGCTGCGAAAATGGGGGGTGGCCGATTGGGCTTGGGGAAATAAAGGGAAGGGAATAATGGGTATTGGGCTTGGGGGGTTGGTTTGGTTAGGGAATTAGGAAATAAGAAATTAGGGTGTTGGGTTGGGGTGAAAATAAGAGAGGGGGAGTTGGGCCAATTGGGCCTGGTCGGTTGGGTGGCCGACTGGGTTGAGTTAAAATGGGGGTGGCCTAATGGGCTGCCCCTTTTAAAATGGGTGTTTATGTTGGGGTTGGGAAATAAATGGGTTATGGGTTTAAAATATAAAAAGGGGTTTTATTATATAAAAAGAAAGCTTTGTAAAAATTTATAAATTGTAAAGATGACAATATGATAAAAAATATAATATTTGCAAAATGCTTGGTGCTAAATAAAAAATAATAATGCGATGTCTTTTTGTGAAACTAATAAAAAATAACATATAATATTAGGATAAAAAGTATGATTTTGATATAAAAATGCAAATGACAATAAATATGCAAATAATATATATATATATGCCTATATTTTAAAATTGTTTTAAGGTGTCAAAAACATTTAAAATTACAAATAAAATCATAAAAGATGTGACAAAATTGAGTGTCAACACTCATCCTGTCTGGGCTTGTTAAAATAGGTCTTTTCGAATGCAATTAAATCTCTTCTTACTTCATCACATGTAAGTGTCTTGAGATTTATTCTCTCAATAGCAATAACTTTTGCATGCCACTGTGGAGGAAGGCATCTAAGAATCTTCCTTGTATTGTCCACAAAAGAGAAGACTTTTCCTGAAGCCTTAAGTTCTCCTAGAATCTTGTTGAATCTTGCAAACATGTCCTCCACTGTTTCTCCCTTTTTCATCTTGAAAGTATCATATTCATTGTATTTAGCAGTTTCACATGTGGAAATCTTTTCATATTCTTCTCTACTGATAGCATTGTATTTCAGGTTCCTGGCCTTTGAGTTTATTTATATTATCTCTATTTTCTCATCAGTGTAGTCGGCTAGGAAGGTCAACTCATCAGTTGAAGTGTCTTCTTCTTTTTTCTTATCATAAGTCTTGGATTTTGGCATAGGAATATCTCCTAACTTGATGACTCTCTAGATCTTTACGTCATATGACTTGATGTACATTTTCATTCTTACTTTTCAGTGAGCGAAGTATTTTCCATTGAAGTAAAATGGTCTAGTTTGAGAAGTGCCTTCTTGAAATAAAGCTCCAGCTGAAACGTGATTTGACATGATCTTTTCTCACTTGTTGTTAAGAAAATACGATGTAAGACCTGGCTCAGATACCAATTAAAAGTGAAAGAAGGGGGGGGGGAGGGGGAATTGTAATTTTTCTTTTTCCTAGTCGACTACCTTGAAGTGCTAGTCGACTGTCAATATATATAGTGCAGAAATTAAATGCTGAATGTAAATGACACCATATATTTTGAAATTGGTTCGGACTCAATGTGAATCCTAATCCAGTCCCTTTGGATTGCAATGATGTTCTCTGCAGCTCTTTTGAAGGTGGGTTTGGTACAATGATAGTTTGAATGAAGTTTCTACACCTACACTCAAACACTCGTAATCTTTTGATACAATGCGTTACCAACTATACTATATCTCTTCTCACTTTTTTTGTTTACACTATAAATCACTCAAAATTACAATGTTTGTTAAAAGTAAAGTAGAGAACTTGAGAAGTTGAGATGAAAGTATATTTTCTTCATATGTGGAGCCTTCTTTTATACTCTTGAAAAGTATAGATGTTAGACTCTGCACGCAGAGATGAAAACCCAAAAGATTTGATCCTTGAAAAAAGGAGTAACGAAAATCCTATTTTCCAAGAATAAAGTTAGAGCATTTAATGCATATTTGATTTTCGTTCCTTGTTTGCTTCGTATTCAAATCTTCATGACTTAGTTGTGAAGCTTGGTAATTATTTTCATGTTGGAACTTGCTTGATTGACGCGAGGATATTCCAATTCATAGCCGAGTAATGAATTTTGATTTTGTCTTCCCTTAATATAAGGGGCAATCTTCTTGATGGTACTTGATTTATTTATTTCTTCTAAGATAGCGACTACTTATTCAACTTGTAATTAATCTCCTTATTAATTGTCATGATATTTCTTTCTTGAATGAAGGGCTTTGGTACTTGACTCCTTAAATAGCTAGTCGTTGGTACATGGGGAAATATCTTCTTTCCTTGCGTCAAAAGATCTTCTTAATTGCTGAATATTCTCCTTTCCTTCTTGAGCTGGATTCTCCCTTTATTTCTCTGATTTTCCATCTTGAAAAGTCTTGTAGAATAATCTCTTTCCTTGCGAATGAGATCTTAACTAACTCAGAGTAATCTCTTTCCAAATGCTTTGGATCTTTCCACCAACATAATTATTTCTTACACAATTAAAATTATTATCATTAAAATCTTGACACTAACAATTTGAACCTTTATCAATTCGAGAAGGAGGCAATTCAAATTTCAGAATATAGTATATATCATAGAGTTTCAATTATATAAGTTTAAACTCTTACTAGAACACCATGCTAGATCAAGTTTCACTTAAGATAAGTTCCATAATGGGTGGCACATGCGAAATAATGCGGTAATTTCATATGTGCATGATGCTTGCGAAAATAATGGAGTAATTTCAATTAAAAATGCACAAAAAAAATATTCTACGGCATAATTTTAATGAGTTGTACCTGAGAAAATAATCGGACAATTTCATGGGTAGTATCTATATAAAAATGAAATTTTAGGGAAACTGGAGTTCGAACTTAAAAAAGAGAAACTCCAGGACAATGTGAAAAAGTTTCACATACAAGAGTTTCGAGCTCCAGTACACCATGCATACTCGTGCTTTACATTTAAAAGTTTCAAACTTTAAGAGTGTCCTATGTTTGAAGAAAGCAAAACAATGAAAAAGCAGGTCTCTACCGCTTTTAAATGAATAAAAGGTCTTTATAACTGAAAGTTACTACTATTTTTTAATCACATTTTAAACGGTAGATGGACATTAACCAAAAAGTAGTTAATCCGCTCCATTTTTACGATAATGATAAAGCTTT
Organism: Anisodus acutangulus; assembly: GCA_029783415.1. Classification (NCBI taxonomy): domain Eukaryota; kingdom Viridiplantae; phylum Streptophyta; class Magnoliopsida; order Solanales; family Solanaceae; genus Anisodus; species Anisodus acutangulus. The sequence goes on along the minus strand of CM056494.1, from coordinate 40,649,252 downwards.
TGGTTCGTATTGCTTTTGTTAATATTGTAGGGTGCAAGTATTTACCAATTCACATTTTTTATGTTTTAGATCCAACCCAAACTTTTTAAAAATATTTTTTCAATTCCCTTGACCGGCTCAAGACTAACCATGTAGTTCTCGCAAGGCAATTCAAATTTCAACGACGCAAGACCCGGTCTTTTGTCGACAAGCCCAAAATGAATCGATCTTCACATTATTAAAAAAACAATCTCCGCGTTGACGGCTAACTTAATTAATTAGGACGGAATTATTAATGTTATATGCCATGAGTTCCACGAAGGATCTAAGAAAATGCAATTAGTCAAAATTCATTAGCAAATAGTCAAATTCTACTCAATAAAGTCAATATATTTTGATAATTTATACTAGTTTACAGTACACTATTTTACTTGAGAGACTTCTTTGCATTTAATTTATGCAATTCCGAAGAATTACTACTCCTTTTGTTTTGCTTTTTTTTTTCCAGCTCATTCACGCTTTGCTAGCGGCTTCGACATTAAGGAATGAGATTCCTCGTCAATCAAGTAATTGATGAACTTAAGTTTGGTTAGTTCTCTACTCTAACGAAAGCTCTTGACGAATAAGACCTTGACTCATTTATGTTTATGGAAGATGTTATTAATCTTCCTTGGAAGTCTTTCTCATTAATATCAATATATATAGTGTACAATATACAATCCTAATACAAGAGGAAAGGGGAATCCTAATCACAATACAAGAGGAATCCTAATCTAATAATGGGTAGGATTGTAGTGTTATACTTGTACACGTTACACACCCCCTCGGTTGGAGCGGGAGGAGGTCTAACGCTAAGACTGGATCTGAAATCAAGGAACAACTATCTTGGGAGGCCCTTCGTGAAAATATCTGCGTATTGATATGAGGAAGACACGTGCAATACCTTAATATACCTGAGAGCAACCTTCTCGCGAACGAAGTGGATGTCCATCTCAACATGCTTGGTTAGCTGATGCTGAACCGGATTGTGAGACAGGTATATGGCGGATATGTTATCACAGTAGACCAGAGATGCTTTACTTAAAGGATACTGAAGCTCTAAGAGAAGGTTTCGGAGCCAACAGATCTCAGCAACAACATTAGCAACTCCTCTATACTCAGCTTCTGCACTCGAACGGGATAATATGGCTTGTCGTTTGGCATACCAAGAGATGAGATTATCACCCAAAAACACACAAGAGCCGGATGTAGAGCGGCGGGTGTCTGGACAGCCTGCCCAATCTGCATCGGTGTAGGATAATAGCGAGTTCGGTGCGGAGGGGTATAAGTGTAGTCCATAATCCAGTGTGCCCTTAACATATCGAATGATACGTTTGGGGGCCGTAAAATGAGGTTCCCTGAGGGCATGCATAAACAAGCATACCTGTTGGACAACATAGGCAATGTCAGGCCTGGTGATGGTGAGATACTGAAGTGCACCTGCAAGACTCCAATACATAGTAGGATCAGTCACTGGAGTACCGACCATTGCACTAAGTTTGGATTGAGAATCAACTGGAGTGGCCATGATTTTGCAATTTTCCATCTTAGCCATGTGCACGATCTCCTCTGCATACTTATGATGGCAAAGAAACATACAATCAGCGGATCTAGTGGTTGAGATCCCCAAAAAATAGCTCAACTTTCCCAAATCAGTTATGGCAAATTCAGACTTGAGCCGTGCAATAATCTCATCTTTCAACACAGCAGTAGATGCAGTAAGAACAATGTCATCCACATATAACAGTAAATAAGCAGTATCACGGCCTCGATGTAAAGTGAAGAGAGAGGTATCACATCTGCTACATGTAAACCCGAGACATATAATGAACTGTGCAAAATGATCATACCATGCTCTGGGGCCTGTTTTAGTCCATAGAGTGACTTACGGAGATGACACACATAATGTGGGGCTGCTGGGTGGACAAAATTAGGCGGCTGGTGCATGTAGACAGTTTCTCGTAAATCCCCATAAAGAAATGCATTCTTCACATCTAGCTGATGAATCAGTCAATGCTTTTCCATAGCAATGCTTAGAACTGTGCGGATGGTGACCGATTTAACAACCGGACTGAATGTCTCGCTGCAATCAATTCCCTCTTACTGGTTAGTACAATTTGCCACTAGTCTTGACTTATATCTTTCTAAGTCACCACTATCCCTGAACTTGTGACGAAAAAGACACATACAACGGATCACATTCACCCCCTCTGGTCGAGGAACAAAGTCCTAAGTATGTTGTTTCGTTAAAGCATTAAACTCCTCACACATGGCCACATTCCAATTCGGGTCTAGTTTAGCTAATTTAGGGCTTTTTGATATAGGTGAAATTGTTTGGGTGGACAGGTTAAATTGGACTTTGGGTTTGAAAATCTCGTGTTGGACACGGGTTTCCATCCGGTGTGTGGGCACTGGCTGGGTAAGGGTATTGGTCGACTGGTTGGGTGGACTGGGTGACGACAAATTCAGGTGTGGTACATGTTGTGTTGTCGGGACTGAGTTTCTGTCGAGGGTAACCATCGAGTGGTGCGGAACAGTGACGGTGTTTGGGGTTGGAGTCTAGTGGGTTTGGTCATTGGTTGTCGGTGAACTGTGGTAGGGAGTTGTCGGGATTCTCAGTATACCGGAAAGGGAGGAGGCTTGTAGGGTAGGGTACGACATCGGTAGTGTATTAGGTCTGGTACCTAGGTTTTTTTGGGTAGTGGTTGATGGAGGAAGTGTAGTGGTGTCAGTCTGGCACAGTTCCCGAAGGTGGACATGAGAGAGAGTTGATTCATCTAAAAATTCGTAATCCGATTTTTGAAATTTTTGGATATTGGAAAAAGGGCATTGCGTCTCGTCAAAAGTGACGTGACGCGAGACGTGAATTTGACGAGTGGATAAGTCATAGCACAAATAGCCCCTATTGTTCGATGGGAAACCTAAGAAGACACACAGAGTGGTGCGGGGAGCTAATTTGTGAGAGGCAGTGGAAGAGAGATTGGGGAAACATTGGCAACCAAATATCCGTAGGTGATCATAGGAGGGAACCCTATGGTGTAAGATTTCGGTTGGAGTCATGTTATGGAGGGTACTAGTGGGTAAAATATTAAGGACGTATTCTACCATTTTGACCGCATAATCCCAAAAGGATGGAGGGAGGGAGGCATGAAACAAAAAAGTGCGGACCATGTAATTTATTGTACGGATGAGACGCTCGGCTTTGCCATTTTAAGGGGACGTGTGGGGACACGAAAATCGGAAGACCATGCCATTATTGTTGCAGAATTTTTGAAATGCAGAGTTGTTAAATTCAAGGCCATTGTCACATTGGAAAGATTTAATGGCGCGTTCGAATTGCATTTTGATAAATGTGCAAAATTCAAGAAATTTGGCAAAAACTTCAGATTTAAATTTTAATGGGTAGATCCAAAGAAAGTGAGAGTAGTCATCTAATAACACGAGATAATATTTATGACCTAAGGAGCTGGTAATGGGGGAAGTCCACAAATCAGCATGAATGATATCAAATGGAGCAAACGTAATACTAACTGAGGAATTAAACGGAAGACGAACATGTTTACCTAATTGACAGGAAATGCAGGTCTGGGCAAGTTTTCCATTACACTGAATAAAATTATTACTTCTAAGAAAATGAAAAATAGGAGCTCCTGGGTGTCCGAGCCTATTGTGCCAAATTGATGGAGACAGAGTAGCTAGGGTAGTGTGTGGGCGGGAACCAGCAGCGGACGAGGATGTGAATGGATAGAGGTGCCCTGTGCTATTGCATCTCGTAAGAGGGGGTCCTTGTACGTAGATCCTTCACAGTAAAACCAAAGGGATCAAAATCAATCGACACAGAATTATTACGAGTAAATTTCCTAATGGATATTAAATTTTTGATGATGTGGGGGGCATGCAGGACGTTATTTAGGGAGAAGGGTCGATGAGGTTTCAGAGTGTGAGTGTGACCATAGCCTTGAATTGGAATGCGCTGACCATTGCCAACTGTAATAAATTGTGGTGACTTTAAACGAAACAATTGGGAAAGATTACCTGCGGACCGGGTGAGGTGAGAGGAGGCTCCGGAGTCCATATACTAATTTTCGTCGGGCTGCTGCAAACTCATACTGCTGAATGCCTGACTCAAGTCGGTGGGGATTTGATTTAAGGGCTGTTGTGGGAACTGGGCCTGCATGACGTGGGCCTGATGTTGCTGGAACACTGGTGGCGCGAGTCGAACCTGGCCCAACCGCCCTTGTTGAAAAGGGTATTAGAATTTGGATGAAAGCCGGAAATCGTGGCCCAGTTCTGATTTGGGTAGTCAGAAACTGGGCCGGCCCATGAAGTGTTATTGTTGATCTGCTGTGGCTGTTGTCCTCGGCCTTTTCTGCGGCCTTTGCCGCGTCGCCCATTGCCGCGACCCTTACCACCCCTGTCGCCACGGTTTTGCCGCGGTTGGATGTTTTTCGGCGAAGGTTGTTGGCTGGCGGTGGCCTGAGGTTGTGCGGGCGTTTAAACTGCTAAAGCCTTCTGGTTATGCTCGTCCTGCTTCGCACGTCGAGTCTCTTCCAATAACAATTGCGAGCGTGCTTTGTTGAAGCTTGGTAGAGGGTCAGCCTGTGGTATCATCGTGGCTAGGGTGTCATATTCACCCTTAGGGAGGCCTGCAACTAATTGTAACACCATCTTTGTTTCGGACACGGGCGTACCAACATTGGACAATTGGTATGCCACCAGTTTCAATTGTTTGTAATATTCTGACATAGTAGAGAACTTTTCAAGACGGGTGTTGTTGAACTGTTCTTCCAAGTACACCGCGCGAGTGTTCTTGTTGTCTTGAAAGATTTCTTCCAAACGTGTCCATAGATCACGGACAGAGAAACCCGTTTTCATGATTGTGTATAGTAAATCCTTGGATATAATGCCATATATCCACTGTTTGACTACAACATTGAGGTGACGCCATGTGGTGTCGTCCATATGGGGAGGACGAGGGAAAGAGTCGTCTATATGATCAAGCACATGCATGGATACGAAATAGTTCCACCCATGACCAATAATGGCCATCTTCCTGATCAAGAATTATAGAGATAAAATTCTTGATGTTGGTAACGGCGAGAGCCGGATGAAAAGATACTGAGAAGAGGGTAGTGGGTGGTTGGATGCCGACTGCGTTAGAAGCGGAAGCATTAGAAGAGGTGGGAGTAGCCAAATTTTCCATTAGAATGGTGGAAATTTAGGAAGAAAGAAAAGAAGAAAAACAATGTTGCCGTCGGCCAAGAGGGGGGGGGGGGCGGCAGTGTAGGAATTTCTAGATTAGGGTTTTGGCTCTTCATACCATGTAAGATGATATTAATCTTCCTTAGGAAGTCTTTCTCATTAATATCAATATATATAGTGTACAATATACAATCCTAATACAAGAGGAAAGAGGAATCCTAATCACATTACAAGAGGAATCCTAATCTAATAATGAGTAGGGATTGTAGTGTTATACTTGTACACGTTTACAATTTAGCTCTTAATAAATGAAAATATCAATATTATATTATTAACAATATTTGGGGGATCGAAGTAATTAACTTTCGCCTTTCGGTTAGCTTACTTGTTAGACTATGGTAGGAAAAATTAGTATAGGGAGTTACTGTTAATTTTAAAAAAAAGTCAAGTTACGACTAATATGAAGGCCAAGGAGACAGTTTTATATTGTAGAAGTCCTAAGCTTTCGATGAGCTGCAGGTTTAGCAATATGGGTTTCTTAGTATCTTCTCCGTACAACTATGGGATTTTAGTAAAATGAATGAGATCCATCTACCCTTAATCAAAAGATCTTGGGCTAGTGTCTTGGAAAATGAAGAAATTATTGGCAGGGAACAGTTTCTTCTTTATGAATCTTACACTATGCGAGCCTAGATTAGTCGAGCCACTAAATTTTAGATACTGAATGATTATACGAAAAAAAACTTCTCTATGTAACAAGCAACTAAAATTTATGAGAAAGATTTATACATTAATAGTGTATACAATTTAAACATGATTTTGTTGTGTTATAAATCAGTTCTTATGATCACCTACTACCCTTTTTAGGTTATTGATCATGCTTATGTAACACCTACTTACATGGAGTTATTTAAAACTCATCATAATATTATGTGTAAATCAGTAGGTGAAAATGTCGCCGTCTGATGGCCATCAACAACCCCATTCCGGCATATTGCGGTAGGTTAAATTCATTACGTGGAAAAAGTCTTACTACATTTTTCGAAGGTCAACTTTGAGTACCCCCTTCCCCACTGAAAGATAGAATAATTTTTCTTGGGGATTCCTTTCATTATTCACAATATATATAGCTGTACAAAGGTTGATTCCTAATATGGTACGAATCCTAACTTACCTTACAAAGGTTGATTCCTAATACAATTAGAATCCTAAGTTACCTTAAATATACATCTATCATAATTACAAAATATACAGAGAATATTCGAAGAATATTCGCTAATACTCCCCCTCAGACGGAGCGGGAGGAGGCCGAACGGTAAGGCTGGATCGGAAGTCGGTGAAGAGCTGTCGCGGTAGTCCCTTTGTGAAGATGTCTGCATACTGATAAGAGGAAGGCACGTGTAAAATTTTGACCTGACCACGGGCAACCTTCTCTTGCACAAAGTGGATATCCATCTCAATATGCTTAGTTCGCTGATGTTGGACCGAATTATGAGACATATAGATGGCAGATATGTTGTCACAATAGACTATAGACGCCTTGCAGAGTGGACACTGGAGCTCTAAAAGAAGATTTCGGAGCCAACAGATCTCAGCAACTACATTAGCAACACCACGATATTACGCTTCAAAGACTGAACGGGATAGTGTGGCCTGCCTCTTGGCGGACCATGAGATAAGATTATCCCCAAGAAATACACAGTACCCTGAGGTGGAGCGACGTGTGTCTGGGCATCCTGCCCAATCTGCATCCGTGTAGGCAAGTAACTTGGTTGGGGCAAAGGGGTATAAGTGTAATCCAAAGTCTAGTGTGCCCTTAACGTATCTGATAATACGTTTGAGGGCGGCAAAATGGGACTCTCGGGTGTCGTGCATGAACAGACACACCTGCTAAACGACATATGTAATATCAGGCCTAGTGAATGTAAGATACAGAAGAGCACCTGCTAGACTCCGATATAGAGTGGGATCAGAAACTGGCGCACCGTCATTGGCACTAAGCTTGGATTTGGAGTCCACCAGAGTTGGCATAATTTTATAATTTGCCATCTTGGCCCTGTACACTATCTCTTCTGCATACTTACGCTGACATAAGAACATAGTGGCTGCAGATCTAGTTACCGATATACCCAAAAAATAACTTAGCTTGCCCAAGTCAGTCATAGCAAATTCAGTTTTGAGTAAAGCAATGATTTCATTCTTCAAACCGTCAGATGAGGCAGTAAGAACAATGTCATCGACATATAATAGAAAATATGCAGTGCTGCTACCTCGGTGAAAAGTGAAGAGAGAGTTATCACACCTGCTACATACAAAACCAATCTGCAAAAGATACCTGGGAAAACGATCATACCAAGCGCGGGGTGCCTGTTTCAGTCCATACAATGACTTTCGGAGACAACACACAAATCATGAGTCGCTGATGAACAAAGCCAGGAGGCTGATGCATGTACACAGTCTCTTTCAAATCCCCATGAAGGAATGCATTCTTGACATCAAACTGATGAATCGGCCAATGGCGACTAGTCTTGCCTTATACCTCTCTAAGTCACCACTGTCTCTGAACTTGTGCCGAAATAGCCACATACACCAGATAATATTCACACCTTCGGGTCTAGGTACCAAATCCCAAATGTTCTGCTTGGTTAAAGCGTTAAATTCCTCGCACATGGCCGCATTCCAATTTGGGTCCAGTTTTGCTAGTTTTGAATTTTTTGGAATGAGTGATAAGGTTTGTGTGGAGAGATTGAAGTGAACCTTGGGTTTGAAGATCCCGTGTTGTGCACGAGTCTCCATACGATGAGACGGCAGTGGCGGTGGGTCGGGGCTGGGAGGTTGCTGGTCCACTAGTTCTGGACCAGTGGGCAGCAGTTCAGCTGGACTGGTTTCTGGTGACTCGACTGGGGCTGTAGGGGTGAGCAGGGAGCTGTTGGGGTGGTGCCGGACAGTGGCGAGACTGTCGGAACAGTGGGCTGCTGTTGGTATAGATTTTGGATGATCGGGGACAGACTTGGTTCATCGAGAAAGATGTAATCGGTGGTCTGAAATTTCCGGAGATTTGAAAAAGGAAAGGTTGTCTCATCAAAGGTGACGTGACGGGAGACGATGATTTTGCAAGTAGCAATGTCATAGCACAAGTAGCCCCGATGATTAGGAGATAGACCAAGGAAGACACATGGCAGAGTGCGAGGTGCAAGTTTGTGAGGTGCAGTGGAGGCCATGTTGGGGTAGCATAAGCATCCAAAAATACGTAGGTGATCATATGATGGTAGCCTACGGTATAAGATTTCGGTAGGGGTCTTGTTTTGGAGTGTGCTAGTTGGTAAAATATTAAGAAGGGATTCTACCATTTTGACAGCATAGATCCAAAAAGGCGGTGGTAGGCAGACATGAAACAGAAGCGTGCGAACCAAGTTATTGATGGTACGTATAATTCTTTCAGCCTTTCCGTTTTGGGAAGAAGTATAGGGACAAGAAAAACGAAAAACCATGCCTTGTTTAGAACAGAAATTGTGAAATGTCGAGTTATTAAATTCACGTTCATTATCACATTGGAATGATTTGATAGATTTTTCAAATTGTGTTTTAATGAATTTGTGAAACTCGAGGAATTTTGTAAAAACTTCAGATTTGAATTTCAGTGGGTAAATCCAGACAAAATGTGAAAAATCATCCAAGAATACTAGATAGAATTTATGACCCAAAGAGCTAACAATCGGAGATGTCCACAAATCAGTATGAACAATATCAAAGGGAGAAAAAGTAACATTGTTTGATGACATAAATGGAAGACGAGTATGTTTGCCTAGTGGACAAGAAAAACAGTGTTGGGCAATTTTTCCATTATTACATTGAATACGCTTAGAAGTCCTAAGAAAAGTAAAACTGGTTTCAGGTGTCCGAAGTCATTGTGCCAAGTGGAGGGAGAGATTGCCGCAAGGGATAGAGGTGCTTATGTCCGACAAATGAAGATTGAGTGAATGGGTAGAGGTCTCCCATACTATTGTGGCGTGTAAGAATTTTCCCGTATTGAGTTCTTTCACGTAAAAACCAAAAGGGTCAAATTCGACGCATACGTAATTATTGCTAGTGAATTTTCTAACGAGATTAACTTTTAATGATGTTAGGTGTGTATAGGACGTGGTTTAGGGAGAAAGGCGGATGTGTATGTTTGGTGTGTGTGTTACCGTAACCTTCAATTGGAATGCGATGACCATTGCCGATTAATAAATTGAGGACACTTTAACCGACGTAGTTGAGATAGGTTACCTGGCGACCGGATGAGGTGAGATGTGGCTCCGGTGTCCATGTACCAATTGTCGTCGGGTGTTGAAGGTTCACGGTGGTGTAGGCCTGGCCCAAATCGGTCGAGAGCAGGCGGCCGGCTCTTTCTTTGCCGCGTTATTTATTCTTTGTTATTCTTTGCGATTCTTCTTCTTCTGCTTCTTGGTGGATACCAACCAGGTGGTGGTCTTCTTCTTCTTTGGACATGTTGTGATGGCTGGTTGCTGCTGTCCGCATGTGTTTCCATCCCGTCAACGGCTAACGCCTTTTGATTATGTTCCTCTTGTTTAGCACGTCTAGTTTCTTCCAACAATAGTTGTGAACGTGCCTTGTTGAAACTTGGGAGAGGGTCGGCTTGTTGAATCATTGTTGCGAGTGTGTCATATTCACCTTTCGGTAAACCCGCAACAAGTTGAAGCACCATCTTGGTTTCTGAAACAGAAGTCCCGACATTGGATAGTTGATCGGTTATGAGTTTCAGTTTCTTACAATATTCGGACATGTTGTTAAAATTTTCGAGGCGGGTATTGTTGAATTGCTCTTCCAAATACACAGCCCGTGTATTTTTATTGTCCTGAAAGATTTCTTCTAGCCGGACCCAAAGTTCACGTGCTGTAGCACATGTTTTCATGATAGTGCATAACAGATCTTTGGAGATGGTGCCGTAGATCCATTGTTTGACGATGGCGTCAAGACGACGCCAGATTGAGTTTGTAACATCGGTGGGACGAGGAACAAATTCGTCAATGTGATCGAGCACGTTGTATGCACATGCATGAATGTAGAATAGTTCCATCCACATGGAATATTGACAGTCTTCTTGGTCAAGAATTATAGGGATAAAATTCTTGATGTTGTTAACGGCGAATGCCGGATGAAAAGAAGATAATCGAACGCGTTGAGAGGGGTTTTCAAGTGTGCGATGGATGAAACGGAATTTGTGGGGAAGACATGGTTGCCGCCGTCGAGGAAGGGAATTTTCTGGTTTGGCCGAAATATGGAGGAAGAAACCAAATTTTTTTTCTCGTGAAAGGTAAAAATTCTGATTTCGGCCGGGAATGAGGATTTAGGTTTTAAGCTCTTGATACCATGAAAGATAGAATAATTTTCCTTGGGGATTCATTTCATTATTCACAATATATATAGCTGTACAAAGGTTGATTCCTAATATGGTACGAATCATAACTTACCTTACAAAGGTTGATTCCTAATACAATTAGAATCCTAAGTTACCTTAAATATACATCTATCATAATTACAAAATATACAGAGAATATTCGGAGAATATTCGCTAATACCCACCACCACCTAACTATTGGACCCTAATCCTCATCAAAGAACCACTTTCACCAACCACTCCTCTTCATATTATCACATTTCTGATATCCCAAAGAAAATACACAAAAGAAAAAAAGTGTTTCCATCAAGTCCTTCTCACCAACTCCCAAGTTTGGCTTCACGTCTTCAACAACACATACTCATATTTATACTCCACCTTTGAACATTCATCTTCAGGACACCTAAAAGTCTAAACACTTTTCTTTTCTCTTAGCGTGTCCAAACTAGGGTTAGGGTTAGGGTAGGGAGGGATTTTTGGCTCTTGATACCATGTAAAATAATGTAAATCTTCTTCCCAGAGTTCTCTTCTTAATGTAATATATATATATATATATATATATATATATATATTATACAATTGTAATTCTAATAGAATTAGAATCTCTATTTTATATTAATTACACTAAATATTAATTATAGAATATATATGAAATATATTCACTATCAAATATAATTAAAAAATATTGTCATAAAGCAACTGCATGCCCTTTTCTTAGAAGAGCCGTAAAGAATCAAGTCATTTAATAGGGAATATATAGCAGGTATACATATAATAGATACTGATTAGTAGCCTAAATAAAATGGTAGAGGACATGTTACAACCTCTCAAATTACATTAATATATAGTATAGAGTTTCTTTATATTATCACTTGTCAGTATATATAACTTAAATCGTTCTAAAATATGTATATATACTAATAGCACATTACCATATGGAAATGAACACCGATAGTACATTTTTGTAAGTACGATTAATTAAGACACAAATGATAGTGATAATTACAAAGGGCACTTGGCTAATATAAGTTACTCCGTACTTATCAAATGCAGGTAAAATAATAGTGATTGATTGTGATTGGTTTATACATCATAGGGTTATGGTATGACAGAAGCCGGACCAGTGCTGGCGATGTGCTTCGCATTTGCTAAAGAGGGTTTTGAAATAAAATCAGGAGCATGTGCCCCAGTTGTGAGAAATGCTGAGATGAAAATTGTGGATCCTGATGTTGGAAATTTATCTTTGGCGGGGAGATGCGTCCACCCATATTTAATGAATTAAACACTAGTGTTCCGCATATTGGATCATTTGTCTCTTCACACATGCATAATCTACTAAGTGAGTAGATGACCGTAGGGACCAAGAATTGTCAAATTTCGTTAAGAAATGAAAGAGATATTGGTCCACGAAGTAAGGTGTTTGAGGCATGGAAATATGGTGTGGGACAAATCTACCACATCGGTGGGAAAAGGAAGAATTGCTCTCTATATAAGTCTCTGAAATGGTAAAGGGTTTGGGACCCCAAGGGGTATCCCATGTGTTTAAAGGAGGGAGGACCTAGATGTGCTTGGGTTCAAGGCTAAGCCCACACGCGAGCCGCCACCCGCCCGTCCCGTCCCGATGACGGAAGGAAGAAAACTTTCTGCCTACCGTTGGACTGTGTTTTGGAGCATTAACTAGCCATTACTTGGCTGATTAACTCCTCCATTAATAGCCCATTACTTGGGCAGTTGAGCAGTCTCCTTCAATGGCCATAAACAACCTTGTCTTGGGCAGTTAGGCAGCCTCCCTCATGCTATATATTGATGCCTTTTGGCTCAATTACAGAGTACACATACGTGACTGAAATTCAGCACAAAACAGTGAACATACAAACAGAAAAGCAGCACAAAACAGTCCCGAAAATCACTGCAAAACAGTGAAGAAAACCACTGCAAAACAGTGACGAAATACAGTGTGATATACACAAGATATACACAATAGAGACACACTATATACACAGAGACAAAAGAGAAGAGTAAACAGAAACTCTTCCTTCCTTTTCCATATCTTCAGCAAGTCGATTCATATTTGTTTTCTTCGTCAGGCTCAACCTATTGGCTTTGTAGCATTGAGATTAAAGTGTTGTTTTTATCTTAGGAGACTATTGTCCGCTAACGTAAAAGCATATATACGGGGCAATCTTGTCTTAAGGACAGAGGGCAATCACTCGACTCAACACACAACGTTGTAACCATCCAGATTTAGTTGTTTCTTGATTTCAGGTTATCAAGATTCAAGACACAACAAGCCTGCGACCGTTTTGAAGATTGACCTATTTCTTCAACAAGATTCAATTTCAGAATATTGAATATTTGTTTATTCTTTCGAATACTTGTAATAGTTATTTTCTTCCCGTACTGCTTTATAAAGTACAATAGAGTACCAATAATTTAAGACAAGATTGTATTGTATTACTATTAGTGTTCGAAAGATGTCGGTCAAAAGTTGTGTGACCAAATCTGGATATGGCAGTGGTTTTCTGCTTGAAGATAGTGATGATGATATTGTTGAAGTTCAACATGTTCATGGTGTCACCGCTCCCGAGAGTGGTGGGAACAAGTGCTCACGAGAGGCTGAGGATGTCAACTGGGACAAGAGGAGAAGGCTGAAGATGTGGTTCTATCTTGCAGAAAAAGGCCTATATCTGTCCCAGACAAAGGATCCGAATTATGGTAAGGATGAAATGGACACTCAGTCTGATGAAGTGACTAAAGTGGGCCAGAATTCGAAATTAAGATAAGTAGTTTTTCTTACTTGTCAAGAATAAAGATTAAATGATGTCTGAATAAAAATGGCTTAAAGTAAGGAGGAATATGAAAATATTTTTTGAAATAATTTATATTCCTTACGCTTTAAAATCAGAAGTTTAATCTCTTCTTTTTTTCCGTTTAAAGATTGGACTTTGTAAACGACTTAAAAAGATCCGTCCTTTTAAGTGTAATTATTAAAAGTGTGTAAAGTATGTTCACACATACGATGGATAAAGATCCACTAACTGTGCGAAAACTGTTACCACTCTTAAGTAAGCACCAAGAGTTGTCTGGGCACCAAGAATTATCTGGGCACCAATCATAACGGAAGAAGTTTAAAAGCTAAAGACGTTGAGCATGTCACACTATTTGGCAGAAGATCCTTCATAAGATGATATTGGACACTCAGTCATACAAAGCCTCTGGGAGACTGGAGTGGGCCAAAAATTCCTTTGATATGATGATATTGGACACTCAGTCATACAAAGCCAACGGGCGACTGGAGTGGGGCCATGATTCATTTCATAGGAAAAGGAATGGACACCTAGTAAGGTGGGCCAGAGTTTCCAGATCTTAAATGATCTGAAGGCCTAAAGAAAGGCAGAAAAGAAATTGGACACTCAATCTGCCAAAGCAACTGGAGTGGGCCAGAGTATCCAGATCACATATGATCCGGTTACGCCCTAACCACGGGCAAGAGGTTGTTCATGTGAAGCAACTAGGACTTCAGGGATTGGGATCACTCTAAGATGATGTGATACATATCCCAAACTTGGTTTAAGGGACGTTGTTGGTCAAACTTGTTTGAGACTTGTCCAACAGGTTTGTAATAACTAAGAATGGTACAGTATGTCTGTAGCCAAATGAATGATATAATTGTAATCCGTGCATCTATGCTATCATAGATTAAGACACGTTAAATAGCAAGTCATTCAAAAGCTAACGATATTGAGATTGTTGCCTACTGTCGACATAAACCCTCAAAATAAATATGAGGTAGACGAAGAGGCAAAATCACCTTTCCAAATTCCGTCAAGGGAATAGTGAAAGAAGCACCGCTCCTCTAGAACTTAGTCACACCTACTTGGGTGATTTAAAGTTTATACAAAATAGAGGGGGGAGACAAGTACTTTGTGACCTTAATTGATGATGGTACAAACGTATAGAATCCTTTGTTTGTTGAAAAGCAAAGATGAAGTTGTTGAAGCGGATAAGCGCTACAAAGCAAAAGTTGAAAATCAACTAAGCCTACGGATTGAGGAATTCGTAGTGATAGAGGGGGAGAATGTGAAACATTGTTCATCAAACGACTGCTCGTTATTCACCTCAGTCTAACGGTGTTCGCCAAGCGCAAAGCCGTATGCCCAAATTATGTGGGGTGGATTGGTAAAAGTTGGAATGCCGAAACAGGTCAAGTTGTACCTAAGACTGTAGATTGCATATCCACTGGATCTACAAATAACAGTAGTGCTTATCGCCTCTTGGCATCAAAGAATGCTGAATTCTTTGAAGAAAACTTTCCTTGAAAAAAGAAAAAAAGAGTAATTGCTCAAGGTTAACAAGAACCCGTGAGGGCCTGACTGTCCGAAACTAGACGTTCCGTATCTACAGGACTCGAAAGTTGCTGGCTATCCGGAACTTAATATTCCAGATCTGCAGAACTCAGGGATTCTAGATGTTGAACCGAGACGGAGCAAAGAGGGGATAAAGACGTGTTCCAGTCCTTCTAGCTTGTATGGTTGAGAATGAACCATGGACAATTAATAAAGAATTGTCATCTCCAAAAGCGTTGCTTTGGAAAGAAGCTAAATAGAGAAATAGATTTCATCATATAAAACCATACTTGTGTAATAGTTGATCTTCCTCCGGGAAATAACCTTTGGGTTGTAAAATGTGCTCCCCTGTGAGTAGCTTAATATCCAGGGCTATTGCAGTCTTGCGTGGCATGGATGTTGAAATAGCCTTCTCAATCGGAGAGTTGGAAGAAGAGGATCAGAGTTGGTTTGCTGAACTGTTGGGTTTCTTCCTGAACTTTCATTTTAATCCCTGAAATGTTTATATTTTGGTCCTGAAAGTTTCAGATAAAACAAAAACAATGAATCTGACCACAGAAACATTGACTCTGAAGTTAGAAAGCCAACAGTTGGAGAATCAACAGTCTGAAAGTAAAAGCCATATTAAAACAAAGTCTCGATATGAAAGATATGGGTATCACAGATGACAACTTAGGAACTGGATTTCTAAGACATCTAACGGACTGGTTGATAGTTGATAGTCTCGTTGAAGCCACCAATGGATATGAATCATAGAACTGATTGGAATCATGGTGCACCCATAGACAAGGAGCGATATGCACAGGTCACGTGTAGTTCAATGTATTGTACACACTACAACCGACCTGGTATCGGCCAACAAAGCAGATCAGTTGAACTAAGATTCACTGATAATTTTAATACATGATCGGTAGAAGGCGTTAAGTCGGATATGACGATATCTGAATTATTCGTTTATCTATAGATTATAGTATTCTGGATGTCCAGCGGTTCTGGGAGAACACCAAAACTGGACATCAGATCTGAAGAACACCAAAGCCACAAGTAAATGTGTATGGTGGGTCTTGGAAAATCCTCTAAGCAAACTTGAATAGGCTGATTCATGATGGAATCGGAGTTTATCGCTTTATACGAAGCATGAAAGAAGTTGAGTAACTTCACGACTCATTAGAGGACATCCTTTTTGGGAGAAACCCGTGCCTTCAGCAATTATACACTGTGGCTAGCCGGTCGGCTTCAGGAAGGACACGGATGACGGCGTCTGGACATATCTGTCAGGATCTGTCGGAGACATAAGACCATATGGCAGTTGATCATCACGGGTGGCACATCCTTGTTTACTAACTAAGGGACTACCGGGAGATCAAATGTACTGCCTTCTAGGAGAATGGGCTTAAAACCCAAAAAATACGAACCTTTGCGGTGGTAACCCAACCATACTGATTGGAGATCCCAAGAATTTGGTTCAATGGGAAAACTAACGTGCAAAAGGTTCAGTTGAGCACTTCAGTGGAAGCAAGAAGAACTTCGGATGATGATTTCTGTACGGAAACATGAATCCAAAGTTGTTCCCGCGATAGACATTAAAGTGCTACCTGCATGGTGGGTAAAGGTTAAGCTTCCAAACCTTTAAACGATCCTCAAACAGTTGAGGTTAAAGTTGGAGAAACGTTTAATGATTCCTAACACTTGTAAAGTGGGGTATAGCAGGATACCTTATAGGAGATCACCTATTTAAGTGTGAGGATGACCGCCTCAAAAGAACGCACTTAAGAATCCAAGTGTGTCCACGGCCACAACGGACAAAAACGTAAGAAGGAAAACGAATAAAAAGAGTTATTGTGTTGGTATCACTGTCTTGGCTTACACTAAACACTGACGGTTCAAGATATCACGTTCACCGCGCAGTAAGTAAGTCCAATGGTTTCAACTAGGGAAGGTTCAAAGTGGAAGCTACCTCTCCTGATGCATTATCTTTTCGCTGAAAGATTGCTGAAAGTAGGCACCTTGTGTGCGCGCCATAATCTCTCTTTTATAGAGGGGATTGTTGGAAATTTGCCTTTGGCGGGGAGATGCGTCCACCCATCTTTAATGAATTAAACACTAGTGTTTCGCATGTTGGAGGCTTTGTCTCTTCACACATGCATAATCTACAAAGTGAGTAGATGACTGTAGGGCCAAGAATCGTCAAATTTCGTTGAGAAATGAAAGAGATATTGGTCCACGAAGTAAGGTGTTTGAGGCATGGAAATATGGTGTGGGACAAATCTACCACATCGGTGGGAAAAAGAAGAATTTCTCTCTATATAAGTCTCTAAAATGGTAAAGGGTTTGGGACCCCAAGGGGTATCCCATGTATTTAAAGGAGGGAGGACCTAGATGTGCTTGGGTTCAAGGCTAAGCCCACACGTGCGCCACCGCATGTCCGTCCCGTCCCGTCCGATCGGGTCTCGGGTCATGGGTTGTTTCTGATATTATCTTTTTGGACCCCAAATTGCTTAATATTTACAGTTTGGTCCCTAGAGTTTCTGAAAAGTTGATTTTGGGGTGACGGAAGGCAGAAAACTTTCTGCCTACCGTTGGACTGTGTTTTGGAGCATTAACCAGCCATTACTTGACTGATTAACTCCTCCATTAACAACCCATTACTTGGGCAGTTGAGCAGCCTCCTTCAATGGCCATAAACAGCCTTGTCTTGGGTAGTTGGGCAGCCTCCCTCATGCTATATATTGATGCATTTTGGCTCAATTACAGAGTACACATACGTGACTGAAATTCAGCACAAAACAGTGAACATACAAACAGAAAAGCAGCACAAAACAGTCTCGAAAATCACTGCAAAACAGTGAAGAAAACCACTGCAAAATAGTGACGAAATACAGTGTGAAATACACAAGATATACACAACAAAGACACACTATATACACAAAGACAAAATAGAAGAGTAAACAGAAACTCTTCCTTCCTTTTTCATATCTTCAGCAAGTCGATTCATACTTGTTTTCTTCGTCAGGCTCAACTTATTGGCTTTGTAGCGTTGAGATTAAAATATTGTTTTATCTTGGGAGACTATTGCCCGCTAACGTAAAAGCATATATACAGGGCAATCTTGTCTTAAGGACAGAGGACAATCACTCGACTCAACACACAACGTTGTAACCATCCAGATTTAGTTGTTTCTTGATTTCAGGTTATCAAGATTCAAGACACAACAAGCTTGCGGCAGTTTTGAAGATTGACATATTTCTTCAACAAGATTCAATTTCTGAATATTGATTATTTTTTTATCCTTTCGAATACTTGTAATAGTTGTTTTCTTCCCGTACTGCTTTATAAAGTATAATAGAGTACCAACACATGATACTGGCAATACTCTTCCCAGGAACTAATCTGGAGAAATTTGTATTAGAGGAGAACAAATCATGAAAGGTATGCTTTATTATATTTAAATGAATTAAATAAACAGATGCATCTTTATTTTTAAGATGACATATTTTAAAAAGCTTACATTTAAATAACTTGAGAATATACATGTATTAACGATATACTAAGTAACTTAAACTTTTCAATATTAATCATTTTTACGTCCCTGGTCCCTTTAGGTGGACCGCAGTTATCATTGTGTTGATTTGATCCCATTATCTGCGCCTTTTTCCATAGAAATATGACAAAAAGAAAATCGAGCTTCTATTCTTCCACTTAACACATGAATGGAAACCAATATCTTCCATCCCCACATACTTAATTAGCGTTATCTTCTTCTGATCGTCCACTCATTTATTAATTTATTATTTATATTAGCATTTGCTTTTGTCCCACATTGAAAAAACACATTTGTATCTCATGTAATAGACCTTATATAAAGGGTTTTACTTGCTTTTCTTTTACTTGCACTTTTATCTCTCAAGAATAGTATTATTTTATTATCTTATTATTGCTTTGTAAGAATTCATGTTATGAATAAAAGACTTTCATGAATTCTATCATGGTATCAAAGCCAAGAGCACAAGTTAATATTTTTAGCTCGATCGCGGATCCAACTTCGCGGTGAGTTAGTTGGGGGTTCGCATGCAGCATGCCCCTGGTATCAGTTAATTTTTTCTTTTGGCTTGTTTTGGAAGCTCGTGCTTGTTTTGGCTGTTCGTGCTCGTTCTGATCTTGGCTTCCACATCTGGGTTTCGTCTTTTTGGCTTCCGCATCTGATTGGTGAGATCTTCCCTTTTTTATTTTGTTGCTTGTTATTTGGGATTGCTGCTTGTTATTTGAGATTGTTGCTTGTTATTTGGGATTTTTCTGTTTAAAATTCATAATGGCTGGAGGTGATGATTCTTTGCAAACTATTGGTGTTCGGTTAGATGGAAAAAATTATTCCTATTGGAGTTATGTCATGGTAAATTTTCTGAATGAAAATGGGCTTTGGGATTATATGTTTGGAAAAACCAAATGCCCTAAATTTGGAGATGAAAATTTTGATGAATTATTTAGGACTTGGGAGACCAATAATTCAAAGATTATTACTCGGATTAATAACTCTGTTGAACAGAGAATTGGTGTTCAATTGGCTAAGTTCAAAACTGCTAAAGAGATTTGAGATTATTTGTCAAGATTGTTTGTGCAGAATAATTTTGCTGTTAAATATCAGTTACAATATGAAATTCGTGCACTAGTACAAAATAACTTGGGCATTCAAGATTATTTATGTGCAATGACCACTTTGTGGGATCAGTTAGCTATGACAGAATCTACTGAAGTGCAAGCATGTGATGCTTATATTAAATGCAGAGATGAAGATCGTCTTGTTCAGCTATTGATGGGTCTTCGGTCAGAATTTGAGAATTGTCGTTCAGGCTTGTTGCACCGCAAACCCTTACCATCTGTTGAAGATGTGGTAAATGAACTTATGGCTGAAGAAACATGTTTGAAGACTCTAAAAGGGGTACATAAGGCTTCTACTTTTGTACTGGCAGCTCCTTCTGTCCTGCACTGGCCCTGCAAATTTCTACACACCAGTATAGAACATCTATCATAGGTAATTGTAATTATTGCAAGAAATCGGGACACTGGAAGAATCAATGTCCTGAGCTACGGAAGACGTCAGGTTCTAAGCCTCCACATTCGGGACAAGGACAGAAGCCTTCTCAACAGAAGCCATATTCTGGGGGTCAATTCCAGAACTTATATCCACCGACTCAGGCTGCCTTTGTTCCCTCTCTTGATCACCCAGCTTCAGGAGCCTCTGTGAGTCATAATACTGATTCTGTAGCTAACCAATTTCAGAAGTTCCCACTTTCCAACAGTTTCAACAGAATTCTCAGTCTTATGCTCTTTCTGTTCCTTCCGGCTCATCACTATCTATTAGTTCATGTACCATTTCGCCTTCTTGGATCTTGGACTCTGGAGCTGGAAATCATATGTCTCCTGATTCTTCCGTCTTTGTATCTATGTCTTCTGACTCCCCTTCCACTTCTGTTGTAACTGCTGATGGCACACCTATGCCATTGACAGACATTGGCACCATTCATACATCCACTATATCATTACCTGATGTTTATTGCATTCCAAAATTACATATAAATCTTGCTTCTGCTGGTCAAATATGTGACTCTGGATGTTTTATTGGACTCTTCCCTAATTCTTGTTATGTGCAGGATCTAAAATCCAAGAGAGTGATTGGGACAGGGCGTAGAAAGGGGAGAGGTCTATATGTTTTGGATGAGCTGCATCTTCCTACTCATGCAGCAACTATGCCTGTTAATATGTCTTCTTTTCATTTAACACATTCCTCTTCGAAGTTTTATTTGTGGCACTCTAGACTTGGTCATGTATCAGGTTCTCGCCTGCGTTTTATGTGTAATACTGGTGTTCTTGGTGATTTACAATCCGATAATATTTCTTATTGTAGTGGATGTAAACTTGGAAATTTTTTTGCTTTGCCGTTTAATCTTAGTACTTCTACTTCTTCTGCACCATTTGATCTAGTTCATTCAGATGTTTGGGGGCTAGCACCTATCCCTACTAAGGGTGGCTCCAGATATTATGTTTTCTTTATTGATCATTATACTCGTCATTGTTGGGTTTATTTGTTGAAAAGACGCTATGATTTTGTTCATACTTATGCTGAGTTTCAAGCCTATGTGAAAACTCAACATTCTGCCATTATTAAATATTTTCGGGCTGATTTAGAATGTGAATATACTAGTGGGGATCTTTCTGGTATTTTCAAAGATGATGGTACAATACATCAGTCTTCTTGTACTGATACACCACAACAAAATGGGGTAGCCGAGAGAAAACATAGGCATATTGTTGAGACAGCTAGATCCATGCTTTTGTCCGCTAGTGTACCTAGTGAATTTTGGGGAGAAGTTGTCCTTACATTTTTTTATCTTATTAATAGGTTCCCTACCTTTCATAATTCTGGGATTTCTCCGTATGCTAGACTATTTGGTCACACCCCACTATATTCCCATTTGAGAGTTTTTGGTTCTAGATGTTTTGTTCTACGTCCACATGCAGAGCGTACTAAGTTATCTTCTCGTGTCGCCATTTGTGTTTTTCTTAGATATGGGGTTGGGCAGAAAGGTTATCGTTGTCATGATACAGTTTCTGGAAAATTGTATGTGTCTCGTAATGTTTCCTTTATTGAGCATATTCCTTTCTTTTCCATCCCACCTACCTCACATGGCATGACAAAATCTGACCTTATTGATATTGATCCCTTTGATGCTGATTGTCCATCTGATTCTACATCTATATCATATATTCCTTCTCAGTCTTCTGGCAGGTCCCATGATACTGATACTCAGCCCCCTCCTACGCCTATTTCAGAACCTCTTGTGGTTGCAGATCCAGATCCACCTCGCTATCCTAAACGCACTCTGTGATCTACTCATGTATCCGATTTTGATTATTCTTGCTATGCTCCATCATTCGCTTCCTTTCTAGTTTCTATTAATTCTCTCTGTGAGCCTACATCCTACTCTGAGGTAGCTCGTGATCCTCTTTGGCAAGAGGCTATGAATGAGGAACTGACTGCTTTGAACAAAACTGGTACTTGGGATTTGGTTTCTCTACCGACTTGTAAGAAAACTATTGGTTCTCGATGGGTGTACAAGATTAAGACAAAGTCTGATGGTTCTATTGAGCGATATAAAGCTCGTTTGGTTGGGTTTTGCTCAAGAATATGGTATGGATTATGAAGAGACTTTTTCACCTGTTGCAAAGATGACATCTGTCCGGGTTCTTATTGTAGTGGCCTCTGTTCGTCATTGGCATATTTCACAAATGGATGTTAAAAATGCCTTTTTAAATGGGGATCTTCAAGAAGAAGTCTACATGGTCCCTCCACCTGGTGTTTCACATTGTCCAGGACAAGTGTGCAGGCTTAAGAAAGCTCTGTATGGTCTCAAACAAGCTCCAAGAGCTTGGTTCGACAAGTTCTCCACTGTAGTATCATCTCTTGGGTTTATTTCCAGCTTTCATGATTCGGCGTTATTTGTTAAATCATCCCTGCAGTTGTATTTTGCTTTTGTTGTATGTTGATGACATGATCATTACAGGTGATGATATTGATGGTATTGCAAACCTAAAATCTACTTTATCTCGCCGTTTTGAGATGAAAGATTTAGGTCATCTACGTTACTTTTTAGGCATTGAGGTAGCTTATTCTGAGAAGGGATATCTTCTCGCTCAGTCTAAGTACACTGCAGATATTCTTGAGCGGGCCCGTCTCACAGATACTCGTATAGTTGACTCTCCTCTTGAGGTTAATGTTCTATATACACCTACTGACGGGGATCCTCTTCCTGATCCCACTTTATATTGTTCAGTTGTAAGGAGTCTGGTGTACCTCACCATTACTCGCCCTGACATTGCATATGCTGTTCACATTGTCAGTCAGTTTGTTTGCTCTCCTACATCTGTACATTGGGCTGCAGTTATGCGTATTCTTCGCTATCTTCGAGGAACGATTTATCAGAGTCTCTTATTTCCATCGACCTCATCCTTGGAGCTTCGTGCATTTTCTGATGCAAATTGGTCTGGTGACCTAACTGATCGGAAATCAACTACTGGTTATTGTGTATTTTTAGGAGATTCACTCATCTCATGGAAAAGTAAGAAACAAGATGTGGTTTCTCGCTCTTCAACTGAGGCAGAGTATCGTGCTATGGCTTCTACTACGTGTGAGATTGTATGGTTACGTCTGTTATTGGTTGATATGGGTGTCTGTCTTTCTTCACCAACACCGATGTATTGTGATAATAAGAGTTCTATTCAGATTGCGCACAACACATTCTTTCATGAACGTACCAAGCATATTGAGATTGATTGTCATATTATTCGATATCATCTTCAGCAGCGTACTCTATCCTTGCTATTTGTCTCATCTTCGATGCAACTTGCAGATTTCTTCACAAAGGCGCATACCTTAAAGCGTCACCGATTCTTTCTTCGCAAACTCTCGATGCTTCTGTCTACATCATCGCGAGTTTGAGAGGAGATATTAGCATTTGCTTTTGTCCCACATTGGAAAAACACATTTGTATCTCATGTAATAGACCCTATATAAAGGAATTTACTTGCTTTTCTTTTACTTGCATTTTTAACTCTCAAAAATAGTATTATTTTATTATCTTGTTATTGCTTTGTAAGAATTCATATTATGAATAAAAGACTTTCATGAATTCTATCAATTTCAACTTCCCATTTCCCTTACTCTCCTTTTATAAATTGGTACCGTTATAAATATTGACGTTCGAGAAATTTAGCTTATTATTATGACAACTTATATTGCAAATCTTGAATTTGGGACTATGAGATTCCAAAGCTATATTATACATCCTAAATTATTATTTATTTTATATAATTGTTCAAGGACATATAATAGAAGTGCATAGGAGTATATATTCTTTACAATAACGTAGCATATATTTTTTTTACAATAAACATTATTTACATATACATATAAGATTAAAATTTTAGCTCGATAATGATAACCATCATTCAAGGTGTTTCCACCACTGATTATAAATTTGGTACAACCAATCCGTAAAGTGTAATGTATGTAACGACTCACAAGTCACAACGATAACCTTGAGTGATTTTGGTGGGCCACAGCACAGCATACTTGAGCGAAACAATTGACCTTACCACACTAACAAAAATAATAGTAGCAGTAAATCATTGTGTCATGGTGGAAATGATGAAAGCTTTTTCCTCTTGGTCCAAAAACTTCACCTACAAAGTCTAAAGCTCAATTATGTCATCATACAATTTTCTCTATATTATATATGAATCATTATTTTATATTTTTTTCTTTCTTTCTGGACTAGATGTTTGATTAATATGTAATCGCGTGAACTTAAATCAAACCAATAAATTTTGTACACAGGTTACCTAAATGATCCGGAGGCCACTGCAAGAACAATAGACAAAGAAGGGTGGTTACATACCGGTGACATTGACTATATTGACAATGATGACGAGCTTTTTATTGTGGATCGGTTAAAAGAACTGATAAAATACAAAGGATTTCAAGTGGCACCTGCTGAGCTTGAAGCCCTTCTCCTTAACCATTCCAACATTTCTGATGTTGCAGTTGTTCCGTAAGTCTCACTAATTTCGAGCTTGAAATGTATATAGTGTGTGCACGCGCATGTATTTGAGTTTTTTAATATGTATACTTAAATTAAGGATAGCATGTTCATGGGACAACATGTTAATGCATCGACTGTCTAAAATCTAATAATCTTTGAATTGTTTCAACTTCCGCAGAATGAAAGACGAGCAAGCAGGAGAAGTTCCAGTGGCTTTTGTTGTTAGATCAAATGGATCCACCATTACTGAAGATGAAGTCAAGGATTTTGTACCAAAGCAGGTTAGTTTAATTCATTTGTTTTTTGGTTATTTTTGTATTCATTTGACAAAAAAAGGGGATTCTTTCCTTTCTAAATAATAAAAAGAAAAATTGTATTTGCGGACCTTCACTTTTTTTTATTGATAACGTGCTTTAGTTAGTGATTAGATGCATACTCTTTATAGTCTCTCTTCTCGTGGAACTTTATCGTATGCCTTCTCGAGGTCGATGAAAATCATATGTAAGTTTCTCTTCCTCTTCCTATACTGCGCCACCAACCTCCTAATGAGATGAATAACTTCTGTGCACAATGTCACATCGCAGGCCCATTAATGGAAAACACAGCTTTGGCCATGCTCTTTTTGTTTTTGGGTTTTGGCTCCTCTCCATTACACTTTCTTTTCATTTTCTTACGTACACATTTAGATGAGTGACACTTGTTTAATATTATTTTTAAAAATTAAAATTAAATTAATTTAACAAGTATCTTAACCATGGTCAAAAGTACTAAGTGTACTAAGTTTTGGAAAGCATTCTTAATTTTGGTAATGCAATATCAATTTCCAACAATTTTTGGGACCTGGCGCCTCTCCAGTCTCCAGTAGCGTTCTCTCCATTTCGTCCAGTTGAGCATTTAGATTTTTCACACGTATCCCATTAATATTTTAACGACCAAGATTTGATTTATCTTAACTGTGGTTAAGTTACTTCTCTCTCATATAGAACCAGTTGAAAATTTACTAATGTGAAATTAAGTTTATCTCATTATTTATGACTCGAACAATTCGGGTCCCGCACGTCGGAAACATCGTTTCCACACACGTGCACATGTAGTGCCAAATATCGCAAATTTCATTAGTAAAAGAGATATTGATACGTAAGTAATATGTTTGAGACATAGAATGATGGACGGTTATTGGCCAAATGACAAAGTATTCCACGTTGGTAAACGAAAGAAGAAGTGTACAAAGTGTAAGATGAAACGAGTCGGAAGTCACCGCGGCGCAGCCCCATCGGAGCCGAGGCGTAGGAGCGTCGCGGCCCCTCCCAGGCAGCGCCGCGGCGCTAATTGGGTGATCAGTCACTGGAGCCGCGGCACCGCGGCGCTAATTCACATAGCCGCGGCGCTTCGGAGACAGAATGCTGCGACGGGAAGATGGAAAGTTCTGACTTTGGGCTGGTTTTGGAGCATTGAATCTCCATTATTTGGCACATGAATTCAACTATTATTTGGTTGAATGTAACCCCTCAATAAGTGTCATTACATGACTATTGAAGGCCATTAGTTGGCTAGTTGAGGGGTCATCTCCTTGCACTATAAATTGAGGCATTTGGCTCAATTGTTGAACACACTAAGAAAATACTATAGAATTTTCTGACATCGTATTCTTCTTCTCTAGCAAGTTTACTATACTCAAAAGTTCTTCAAAAGTAACACTTGAGTTTTCTTTGCTCATTTGTTAAGTTGTTGTTGTATCTTGGGAGACTATTGCCGTAAGAAGATGTATACGGGGCAATCTTGTCTTAAAGACAGAGTGTCATCACTCGACTCAGCAAATCACAAGGAGTTTGTAACGTTCTTGATTCCAGTTTTGTTGTAATATTTAGTTTATCCTTTCTAGCAATTTGTAATATTTACTTACTTCCCATTTCCTGCAATTGTTCTAACCCACAATTTTAAGACAAGATTGTTGTAAGTACTTAGAAAGATAACTGGAAGAGAACAACTCACTTCAGATTCTGCTGTTGCTACTGAAGGCAACCCCTCTGCCTTCCCCACTGCTGTTCAAGGCACACCTAATGCCTTCACTACTGCTCAAGGCTCATCCAACGCCTTTCCTGTTGTTCAAGGGAATGTTACAGTTCCTCCACCCGCTGGATTCCACCATGAACGCCCAGAAAAGTTCATGGGCTCTAACTTCAAGAGATGGCAGCAGAAGATGTTGTTTTATCTGACTGTTATTAGAATGGCTCATTTCCTAACAGAAGATCCTCCACAAGCTGGAGATGAAATGGACCCTTCGCCTACTGAAACGGCTGAAGGGGGCCAAGGTATCCATGTCATTAATGGCATGAAGATGATTCTTGATGCATGGAGTCATAGTGATTTCATGTGTAAGAACTATATTTTGAACTGCATGTCAGATCTACTCTACATGGTGTATTGCACAGTAGGCACCACCAAAGAGTTACGGGAGAAGCTGCAGAAGAAGTACAACGCACAAGATGTTGGTACAAAGAAATTCATCGTTGGGAAATTCCTGAAATTTCAAATGGTGGATAGTAAAACAGTGATGTCCCAAGTCCAGGAATTCCAAATGATTCTACATCACCTGGATTTGAAAGGTATGAAACCAAATGGAGCAGTTTTTTGTTGCATCACTGATTAGAAGTTACCTCCATCGTGGAATGAGTTTATGAATTACTTAAAACTCAAGACAAAGGAAATGACCTTTGAGGACCTTATTATCAAACTCCAGATTCAGGAAGATAATAAGAGGGCCTTGCCTAAGGAAAAACAACCCGCTGAGGCAAAGACAAATATGGCTGAGGCCAAAGGGAACTCAAGCAAGAAGCGCAAGTTCCAGAAAGACGGCAAGACCCAAGTGGCGGAGAAGTTCAAGGGAAACTGTCACCACTGTGGGAAACCTGGTCACATGATCAAGGACTGCCGCAAGCTCAAGACTGAGCAACAAGAGAAGGCCAAGGCCAAAGGCAAGGCTCAGGCTAACGTCGTCATAGACAGGCTTCTGGATGACATGATTGAGGAGTTCTCGGTGGTGGTGCTTGAAGCAAACCTTGTTGAGAATCTCATGCAATGGTGGATGGACACGTGTGCTACCAAACACATATGTTCCAATAGAGATGCCTTCTCCACTTATACACTAGTTACTAACAAGAAGCTGATCATGGGTAACAACGCTTCCTCTGACGTACTGGGGGTAGAAAAGGTAGTCCTGAAGATGACTTCTGGAAAGGAGTTCACTCTGAAGGAGGTGATGTATGTTCCTGATATTAGAAGAAATTTAATTTCAGGTCATTTATTGGTTAATGCTGGTTTTAGGCTAGTATTTGAGTCCAATAAGTTTGTAATCATAAAGAATGAAACTTTTGTGGGAAAAGGCTTCGTCTATGAAGGCCTCTTCAAAGTTAACGTCATGTCTGTAATACGTGTAAGCAATAATATTGAAGCATCTTCTTACTTGCTTGAGTCATCTAATTTATGACATCATAGATTAGGACATGTTAACTACAAGTCCATCCAAAGATTGGTTAAGTTGGAGTTGTTGCCGTCTATCGACGTAAACCCTCAACATATGTGTGAGGTGTGCGTAGAGGCAAAACTCACAAAGCTTCCTTTTCGATCCGTCGAAAGGAATACCGCTCCTCTAGAACTTATTCACACAGATATATGTGATTTGAAGTTTGCACAAACTTAGGGAGGGAACAAGTACTTTGTGATATTCATTGATGATAGCACAAGGTATTGTTACCTTTACTTGTTGAAAACTAAAGATGAAGCCTTTGAAGCGTTCCGACGTTACAAAGCAGAAGTTGAAAATCAACTTAGCATGCGGATTAAATCCATTCATAGCGAGAGATGGAGAAAATATGTAGCGCCGTTTGAGGAATATTATGCTGAATCGGGCATTGTTCATCAAACGACGGTTCCATACTCACTTCAGTCGAACGGTGTTGCGGAATGCAAGAATCGCACATTGAAGGAAATGATGAATGCATTGCTCATCAATTCCGATCTTCCCAAAACATGTGTGGAAAAGCCGTCCTTACCGCTAGTACGATTCTTAACAGAGTCCCACATAATGGTAAGGACAAAACTCCATATGAATCATGGAAATGAAAGAAACCCACCTATAAATATTTAAAGGTGTGGGGTTGTTTAGCAAAGGTCGAAGTGCCCATGACAAAGCAGGTCAAGATTGGGCCTAAGACTGTAGATTGCATATTCATCGGATATGCAAATAATAGTAATGCTTATCGCTTCTTAGTGCATAAGATAGATATTCCAGATATCCACGGGGTACAATTATGGAATCAAGGAATGCTCAATTCTTTGAGGATACTTTTCCTAGAAAGGAAAAAGACATAACC
This sequence comes from Anisodus acutangulus, assembly GCA_029783415.1. NCBI lineage: Eukaryota > Viridiplantae > Streptophyta > Magnoliopsida > Solanales > Solanaceae > Anisodus > Anisodus acutangulus. The sequence continues at coordinate 40,620,316 of CM056494.1, read as the reverse complement.
TATCGCAAATATAGTTATGAACAAGCTCTCATGAACCATGAGTCATTGACTGCCCGGATCTAGATAGTTCAGGTCTAGTGGACTTTGAAGTGGCTGAATATCCGAAAACTGGTGTTCCAGATTTTCAGAACTTGGAGACTCCAGAGATGGAACCAAAGTGAAGTAAAAGGGCCAGGAAGGATAAATCCTTCGGTCCTGACTTTGTAGCTTATATGGTTGATCACGAACCAAGGACAATTGTTGAAGCATTGTCAACTCCAGAGGCACCGCTCTGGAAATAAGCTATTGAGAGTGAAATAGACTCCATCCTGCATAACCATACTTGGGAGTTGGTTGATCTTCCTCCGAAAAATAAATCGTTAGGTTGTAAATGGATACTCAAATGGAAGTATAAAGCAGATGGGTCTATAGATTGTACGAGGCTAGGTTGGTAGTCAAGGGCTATCGACAGAAAGAAGGCCTTGACTATTTTGACACGTACTCCCTGGTGTCTCGGATGACGTCCATACGGGTATTCATTGCGATCGCAGTGTTGCGTGACCTTGAGATACATCAAATGGATGTCAAGACAGCCTTTCTAAATGGTGATTTGGAAGAAGAAATCTATATGGAATAACCCGAGGGGTATGTGGTTCCAAGGCAAGAGAAGAAAGTATGTCGACTTGTCAAATCTCTGTACGGGCTGAAACAAGCCCCGAAGTAATGACACGAAAAAATTGATAGTACTCTACTATCGAAGGGTTTCTCCATTAATGAATGTGACAAATGTGTCTACACAAAAGGTAACTTTGACTCGTTCGTCATGATATGCCTGTATGTAGATGACATATTGATCATAGGGAGCAGTCCTGCTTGATCCTAGAGACTAAGAACATGTTGAAACAATGCTTCGACATGAACGATATGGGTATCACAGATGTCATCTTAGGGATAAAGATCTCTAAGACGTCTGACGAACTGGTCTTATCTCAGTCTCACTACATCGATGATGTGTTGAGAAAATTTGAGATGTTTGACAGTTCGCCTATGATGTCACCACTGGATAGAAATAAAAAATTTGATAAAAATCGCGGTGCACCCATATGCCAGGAGCAATATGCACAGGTGATTGGTAGTTTGATGTACATAACAAACTGCACCCGACCTGATATTGCTTATCCAATCAACAAGTTGGCTAGATTTACCCGTAATCCGAGTAATAATCATTGGAATGTGTTTAATCGGGTATTACGATACCGAAAATACATGCTAATTTACGGGTTGCATTATTCGAGATATCCAGCTGTACTAGTGGGGTACAGTGATGCAAACTGGATATCTGATATAGAGAACACCAAGTCCACCAGTGGGTATTGTTGACACCCAATTTTGTCCCATCTTTTCTTATTTTATTTGCAATTTTAAATATTTTTGACACCTTAAAACAATTTTAAAATATAGGCATATATGTGTATATATATCATTATTATTATTATTATTATTTGCATTTTTATATCATAATCATAATTTTTATACTAATATAATTATATATTATTTTATTTTTCGCAAAATGGCATTGCATTTTTATTTTTATTTAAGCATCAAACATTTCGCAAATATTATATTTTTATCATATTGTCATCTTTACAATTTATAATTTTTGCAAAGCTTTTTTTTATATATATAATAAAACCCCTTTTTATATTTTAAACCCATAACTCATTTCAACCCTTTTTATATCTTAACCCAAACCCATTTCCCCAAAAACATAACCCCATTCGGCCCACACCCCAAGCCCAACCGACCCAACCCATTTTCCCCCTCTCTTTATTCCCCAACACCCAACCCATTATCCCATTTTATCTACCCCCTAAAAAACCAACAACACTAAACAAAAAAAACAAAACCCATTTTTTTTCTCTCCCAAATCACCACAAGACACCCCATACCCCCGCCTACGCCAAGAACCCCCATGTCCCCGACCTCACACCTCAACGGTCGCCGCACACACCACCACGACCCCACACCGTCGGTCACCCCTACGCCGACACCCTCACCACTACCATACCCACAGTCGACAACCCCCATACCCGTGACCCCTACACGCCGGTCACCTGCCCCGACACCAACCAGTCGCCGACACCGTCGCCCAACACCACCAACCTACCCCATCACTTCACCCATACCTACACCCCATAAAACCCGAAATCCATCTATAAATACCCCCTTCTTGTTCACTATTTTGGGGGTCGGTTTTGTAGATTTTTGTCCGAAAAGAGGGAGTTTTTGGTCGGAGTTTATGTCAGAAATCGGGTATTATTTTGCCCTTTGTTCACTGTCGGGTCGGGTCAACCCGATTTGGGTAAGATTTCCATACTTATATGCTTTTATATCTTCTTGTTGGTTATCTGAAAATTTGGAAAGAAATCGATTCGGATTGAAATATCTGATTCGGGTCGGGTCACTGATCTGGGTCGGGTCGACCCGGTTCGAATGAATTTCCAGATTTTATGTTTTATATTTATTGTTGGTTACCTGAAATTTGGAGGAAAATTGAGTCGGGTTGAAAACATCCGATTCGGGTCGGGTCACTGATCCGGGTCGAGTCGACCCGATTCGAATAGATTCCCAGATTTTTGTGTTTTAATATTTTGTTGTTGGTTATCTGAAAATTTGGAAAGAAATCGATTCGGGTTGAAAACATCCGATTCGGGTCGGGTCACTTATCCGGGTCGGGTCGACCCGGTTCGAATAAATTTCCAGATTTTGCATTTTAGTGTTTTGTTGTGGTTATCTGAAAATCAGAAAAAAAAATTGGATTCTGAATCCTGTTTCGGGTCAGTGTTCAAGATCCGGGTCGGGTCAAATTTCATAATCCGAGTTGGACTTCATTACTTACTATTGTATGCGTCTATGTTGTTCATTTTACTGTTTTTTACCTAAATCGCATTCAGGCCGATGAAATTGAATTCGAGGCCGCATTTTTTTTCATTTCGTTTCTCTGTCTTCAATTTACTGTTTTAAACATCCGTGCAACGAATATCTTATTGTTTTACTGTTTTATTATTTTTAACTAATACTGCATTTAGGCCGATGAAATTGAATTCGATGCCGCACTTTTTTCGTTTCTCTGTTTACTGTTTTGGCATTTAAACATCCGTGCACGGATTGTCTTACTGATTTACTGATTTATATAAATACTGCATTTAGGCCAATGAAATTGAATTCGAGGCCGCGTCTTTTCGGGCAATGCCTTTCTGTTTCAGTTCGCTTCCTTGGTTTAATTTTGTTGATTTGAACACGATACTACATTGGCCGATGAAAAAATATCCGTCCGATACTACATTGGCCGATGAAAAAATATCCGTCGATTTTTGAGGCCTCCACAGTTGTAAAGACGGAAAATAAAACTTCTGGGCAAGGATGAAACTTAAATCTTTTTCACCCGAGAGACCAACATGTTCGGTAGGCAAGGCAAGTAAAATGACCAACGAGTCATATGTTCGCAGCCACGACGTGATTGGAATGATCTTTTCAAAATTTTAGTCTGAGCCCTCCGTAATCAAAACATTTACTGTTTTGGATACGGATCCGAAGTTTATTTATAATCAACTTTTGCTTTTAACCGTTTGTTCTTGACAGCTTGCAAGACATCTATGAAAGTCAAAGTCGGAGATTATTTATTTTTGTTGTTGTCTTTTACTTTCTTTAATTCAGCTTTATTTCATTATGTATTGTAATATTATTGAACTCGTGAAATTATTGAAATATTTAGAATAGGTAGACATAGAATTAATTAATAGGGTAGTCTAAAACTGGAAACACATCGCTAGTTTATTTATTTTAGGCTCGGTTAGTTTTAAAATCGAAAATCGCTAGTTTACCTATTTTTAGGCTCGTCACCCCTAAAATTTACATTGCATATATTTTTATCAATTTTCATTCAAATGCATACTTTTTTTTTAACTTTACATGTATTTTAATGCCATACAAATGCATGCTTGTACAAATGTATCATTTCATTAAATACTTGCAACATTATTTTTATACTTGTAAAAACATGCACTTTTTAACATAATAATTAACCTGAGTTTGACCGGATAACCGCAAGTTAGCGGATCTTAAAGGACGCCTAACCCCTTCCCTTTAGGATAATAAAGAACCCTTACCTAGAATCTCATTAGTTTCGCAGACCACAAAATTAGAGTTATTTTGCATTTTTTAGTTAGCATTTAGGTGTCCTAATTCACCTTAGAATAATTAGCTGGCGACTCCTCAAAGCAAGCTTTTTTAACCGATCCAGAGGGAATCGACGCCATTGCGTCGCAAAGCCCGCAGGTCAAAAACGGGTGCGACAGCATGGCGACTCCGCTGGGAAACCCCATGTTCTTAACCATAGCAAATTCAGATTAATTATTATTGTGCTTTATATTGCTCCTTATTTGATCTATTGTTTTAATTGTTTCCTTTTTGAAATTTTGTATGTTTAACTGCTTTAATTGATACTTTCTTTTATTGCTTTCCGTAAATTGTTATTCTGCTCATATTTCTTCCACTACGGAAAACTGACACTATCACACATTACACGCGAGGTGTGTTTTGCGCACCCGCAAAATTCTTTCAAATTACCAAATTTTAGGAGAGTTGGCACATGCGCGGAGTGTCCGGACCATCCGGTGGTCGCGTAGCCTTCTCACTCGAGTAGTCCGCTCGGAAACCTTGAGTCTAGTCAGCCAAATCCTAGAAAATTTAGGATAGAGCTATACCACCTTTTGTCTTAAGTCATGCATACATACACCTTAGGTGAGTTGATATTTGGCATTGACTCCACAATTAAGAAATCCACCAAAATTGTCGACGGGTCTCTCTCCCCCAACGACCATCAACATATTATTTGTAGCGTGATAATGATAGACTAATCCAAGCCTAATCATGACATGCCGATATTGGAAAATGTACATACATTTTGTCTTCATTTCCAACAAAAGCATTGCAGTTTGACAGCTTGGATTAATCTGTCATAATCTCTCATATTTGGCGTTTAGGCTCACCTCTAGCATAAGAGAGGCTCCATGCATGTTAGGACGCACATTTAATTCCCGCACAATTTGTTTGCTATTTTTCTTCTTTTAACTCTGTACATATTATTTAATGCAATAATTACCTGCTTCAATTCTGTACATATCATGCCATGTTGCTTGCAACTCTGGGTATGAACATTTGCACTTTAAACGTTTGGGCTATCGCACCACAATCAAGATTTCTACTGGGGCAACACCATATGTTTTGATTCTCGGGACAGAAATTATGTCACTGCCCAAGGATAAAGCGTTCTTGAACATCAAGACTCGGACCTTGTGCAGCAATCAGGGGAGTTTTTTACTATAATGTTACTCTCCTACATTTTATTATTCTTTTAGTGACTTTCCTCCTTTAACCCGGTGCTCTTATTTTTGCAGGAAGATCGTCCTCGCGAACAGTCGGGGGCGGTCGTTTTAAAACATTATCCCTGGATATACTCCAGGAAAGAACAAAGCAAAAGGTTTTCACAATGATGACCGGGAGATGTTTTGACTGGAAAATGTCAGCCAACACCAGATTCAACGAGGCATCGCTCCAGTTGTCTATACTTTTTTATATTTTTACAAATTCGGTTGATATGCTTAATTTTTGTTACATAATTTCTTTATTCCATACACTTTTTTTACAACACATCCTTACGAACTACGAGTGTCTGATTCTCACCATACGGTGTGATACGTAGGTAACCCTTCTCGGGTCCGACACCCCTAAGAAAAAAAAATGGACAATCTTTTTTCATTACATCCTAATGGACAATCTTTTTTTTTTCATTACATCCTAATGGACAATCTTTTTTCATTACATCCTATTGTGGCCAAATATTTTTTTTCATTGCATTCATCCTAATATGAACAATCACTTTTTCATTGCATACAATTTTATTTACTATCCTATCGTGGATAAATTCTTTTTCAATCATACATTTTTATAACCTATCTGCACGAACTACGCACACCTGATTCTCGTCGAAGATGAGATACGTAGGCAGCCCTATTTGGGTTCGGTACCCTTTATTCAAAAATACAAAAAAAAAAATATATATATATATATATATATATATATATATATATATTTTAAGAATCATTGATTGACTTGGTTGATACCAACATAGTTAAGAGTGTGCATAGGAAAGAACAAGCGGAGAAGACTGACTTCGTGGTAAACCATAGATTCTTTTGGTACCTCTCATTTACGCCTGTGTTGACACTTAAAAATTGTTTTGCATGCTTCCAAGATATGAACAAAGGCAACCTCATCGTTTCATATGCATTGTGTGGTGAGATTTAGAATAAGTTCAATTGCATTGCATTGTGATCTAGAACTTGGCTCGAATGTTTGTTGAGGCGAAATCCTGAGTAACACTTGGTATTGAAAAGGATCGTAGGCTTTCTTTGATCCGTTTGAGCCTTTCCAGCATACCAAATAACATTATCTGTAGTACTTCCCCTTTGAGCCTGAAGCCTATTTTTTTTTAACAACCACATCTTATGCCTATACCCTTTCTAAGTGCGTACACGCACTATCCCTCTTTTGGCCCGACCTCCTTGAGCGCATTAGAAATGTGCAAATTGCTGAAAAATATTCGAGTTGAAGTTGCAATGCTCCCAAAAGAGGAAAAGAAAACAAAACAAAATGACAACTTCACACAAAAAAAAGAAGTCAAAAAGCCCCAACAAAAAAAAGAAGGAAATAACTCCGAAAAAGAAAAAAAAAGCTCAAAACGAAATATTCAAAAGAAGTCGGTACAAAACAAACGGGGGCAAAAATAAGCAAATCGGCATCAAGGCACACAAGCGCAGACATATTCCAACGCTCAAGGAAGGATTAGTCACTCCTTACCCAAATGATATCATTTCCTTTCCCCAAGCCTACATTACAAACCCATAACAAGCCCTACATGATCATATACCGAGGATTCTCACATTAGTGGATACTCACATGATAGCCAAGTCTATGGTATCACACTTGAATGCATTGAACATCTTTCTGAGGGTGAGTGTACTTTTCTAGATGTCCCAAAGTTCAAAATACTGAAATACATGTGAGAAATGGACTTTCTTTTAGTGAGGGCATTTGAAACATGATGATGCGTATATGTCGAAACCTTGTCTTGAAGCAAGTGTCGATACTCAGGTATGTCTGAGGTAGCATCTAAAGCTGTAGGAATTACCCTGGAGTCAGTCTCGGTTATACAAAATGCAATAACGGGAGCCTCTAAGCACAATACTAATTGTTGGTACCAACCGAAATTAAAATATGATTCTGTCTTTTTCATATTTTCAAAAAACAAAAAAATATATCAAAAACCTAGCTAAATATATTTTTTTAAATTCTAATCACTCTTTTTCACAAAAAAAAACATTTTTTATAAACTCAAATTCCTTTTTCCCACAGAGTCTCGGATAAATAACCCAGAAAACCCTTACAAATTCCTTTTGTCATGAACTACGTTATGACCTGATTCCCTTGGCGGGATACGTAGGCGGCCACAACAGCTTCGGTCCAATTTTTTTTAAAAAATCTTTACGAATCTCTTTTGCCCATGAACTACGTTATGACCTGATTCCCTTGGCGGGATACGTAGGCGGCCACAACAGCTTCGGTCCAATTTTTAGAAAATCCTTACAATCCTTTTTTCTCATGAACTACGTTATGACCTGATTCCCTCGGCGGGATACGTAGGCGGCCACATCGGCTTCGGTCCCATTTTTAGAAAATCCTTACAATCCTTTTTTGCTTATAGTGAACTACGTTATGACCTGATTTCCCTTGTCGGAATACGTAGGCGGCCTACATCGGCTTCGGTCACACCATTAGAAATTTTCTTCCATTATCTTGCACACAACGCAATAGGCTCACATGATCGCCTTAACAGGACAAGCAAGTTGCCCGCACAAACTCGGTTTTGTCCAGTTGGAAGTTCAACATCTCCATATATACCAGAAACTAGGGCATATTTTAAGGGTTCACTGGAAGAATATGCCAATGGACCTGAAAAATGCCAGACAACTAAGTCTTCAATCTAAACCAGTCTGAGCTTGCAGGCGTCAAGGGCAAAAAACTACAAAGTCAACGCGAATCAACCGCCCCTGCCCCCCAAACTCACAAATTTCTTTGAGTGCAGGTCTTCAGGTTGACAAAGGCAGAGAAGCCGCAACATGTGTGCTTAATTTGGCAAAGACGTCGCATCACATTTTCGTCCGTGCAAGGAGGACATTTCAATTCACAGTCCACAGGAATTTGAATCAGCAGAAGATTCAACACAACGTGGAATCATATTACAACAAACTGACGGCAATGGACGTCATTTACATCTTTCACAGCATTACAAACGACATCAACACGTCCACACAACGGCTTCATCAGCAACACGCCTATGCAACGGCGTTATCTGCACAACACGTCTACACAATGACATTTTCAACGCACCACGTCTATGCAACAACGTCATTTCAACCCATGCGGGTCACAAACGCATCACGTCAATACAACGACGTCATTTCAGGCGCCCACCTCCTAATGCGGGTATTTTAATTTCAGTCAGGCACCCACCTCATAATGCGGGTATTTTATTTAAGTCAGGCGCCCACCTCCTAATGCGGGTATTTCAATTTCAGTTAGGCACCCACCTCATAATGCGGGTATTTAATTTCAGTCAGGCACCCACCTCCTAATGCGAGTATTTTAATTTCATTCAGGCGCCCACCTCCTAATACGGGTATTTTAATTTCAGTTCGGCACACACCTCATAATGCGGGTATTTAATTTCAGTCGGGCCCCCACCTCATAATTCGGGTATTTAATTTCAGTCAGGCGCCTACCTCCTAATGCAGGTATTTTAATTTCAGTCAGGCGCCCACCTCATAATGCTAGTATTTCAATTTCAGTCAGGCGCCCACCTCATAATGCGGGTATTTCAATTTCAGTCAGGCGCCCACCTCATAATGCGGGTATTTCAATTTCAGTCAGGCGCCCACCTCCTAATGCGGGTATTTTAATTTCAGTCAGACGCCCACCTCCTAATGCGGGTATTTTAATTTCTGTCTGGCGCCCACCTTCTAATACGAGTATTTTAATTTCAATCACGCCTATGCAACGGCGCCATCTGCATAACGTCTAAGCAACGACGTCATCTCGTTATGCATATACTACATCATCATCTTCATTGGGGAAATACTTCGAACGTCGTTCCGCCCTTCCCCCATCATTTCACCACATCTGCAACCAGTGTCATCATAACTCGACACTGGGGCATTGTTTCTTGAATGTGAATCATCTTTTGCAACTTCTCTCCCCCCTCGGGATTCTATTTCAGCCCACGCATCCTTAACCTTCCCTCGAGTCCCGATGATCAGAATAAAATTGGCTACTCAGTCAACTTCTTTGGCCGAAAACTCCTTCATCGTCTCCGGCCAAAGAGGGGCATCTGTTGACACCCAATTTTGTCCCATCTTTTCTTATTTTATTTTCAATTTTAAATATTTTTGACACCTTAAAACAATTTTAAAATATAGGCAGATATATGTATATATATCATTATTAATATTATTATTATTTATATTTTTATTGTCATTTGCATTTTTATATCATAATCATACTTTTTATCCTAATATTATCTGTTATTTTATTTTTCGCAAAATGACATTGCATTTTTATTTTTATTTAAGCATCAAACATTTCGCAAATATTATATTTTTGTCATCTTTACAATTTATAATTTTTGCAAAGGTTTTTTTATATATAATAAAACCCTTTTTTATAATTTAAACCCATAACTCATTTCAACCCTTTTTATATCTTAACCCAAACCCATTTCTCCCAAAACAAAACCCCATTCGGCCCACACCCCAAGCCCAACCGACTCAACCCATTTTCCCTCTCTTTATTCCCCAACACCCAACCCATTTTCCCCTCTCTTTATTCCCCAACACCCAACCCATTATCCCATTTTATCTACCCCCTAAAAACCAACAACCCTAAACAAAAAAAACAAAACCCATTTTTTCTCTCTCCCAAATCAGCCACACACACCCCATACCCCTGCCTCTACGACGCAACCCCCATGCCACCGACCTCACACCTCGACGGTCGCCGTACACACCACCACGACCCCACACCGTCGGTCACCCCTACGCCGACACTCTCACCACTACCATACCCACAGTCGACAAACCCCATACCCGTGACCCCTACACGCCGGTCACCTACCCCGACACCAACCAGTCGCCGACACCGTCGCCCGACACCACCAACCTACCCCATCACTTCACCCATACCTACACCCCATAAAACCCGAAACCCATCTATAAATACCCCCTTCTTGTTCACTGTTTTGGAGGTCGGTTTTGTGGATTTTTATCTGAAAAAAAGGGAGTTTTTGGTCGGAGTTTATGTCGGAAATCGGGTATTATTTTGCCCTTTGTTCACTGTCGGGTCGGGTCAACCCGATTTGGGTAAGATTTCCATACTTATATGCTTTTATATCTTCTTGTTGGTTATCTGAAAATTTGGAAAGAAATCGATTCGGGTTGAAATATCCTATTCGGGTCGGGTCACTGATCCGGGTCGGGTCAACCCGGTTCGAATGAATTTCCAGATTTTATGTTTTATATTTGTTGTTGGTTACCTGAAATTTGGAGGAAAATTGAGTCGGGTTGAAAACATCCTATTCAGGTCGGGTCACTGATCCGGGTCGGGTCGACCCGATTCGAATAGATTCCCAGATTTTTGTGTTTTAATATTTTGTTGTTGGTTATCTGAAAATTTGGAAAGAAATCGATTCGGATTGAAAATATCCAATTCGGGTCGGGTCACTTATTCGGGTCGGGTCGACCCGGTTCGAATAAATTTCCAGATTTTGCGTTTTAGTGTTTTGTTGTGGTTATCTGAAAATCAGAAAAAATTTGGATTCTGAATCCTGTTCTGGGTCAGTGTTCAGGATCCGGGTCGGGTCAAATTTCATAATCCGGGTTGGACATTTCATTACTTACTATTGTATGCGGCTATGTTGTTCATTTTACTATTTTTTAACTAAATCAAATTCAGGCCGATGAAATTGAATTCGAGGCCGCGCTTTTTTTTTCGTTTCGTTTCTCTGTCTTCAGTTAACTGTTTTAAACATCCGTGCAACTGATATCTTACTGTTTTACTGTTTTATTATTTTTAACTAATACTGCATTTAGGCCGATGAAATCGAATTCGAGGCCGCACTTTTTTCGTTTCTCTGTTTACTGTTTTGGCATTTAAACATCCGTGCACGGATTGTCTTACTGATTTACTGATTTATATAAATACTGCATTTAGGCCAATGCAATTGAATTCGAGGCCGCGTCTTTTCGGGCAATGCCTTTCTATTTCAGTTCGCTTCCTTGGTTTAATTTTGCTGATTTGAACACGATACTACATTGGCCGATGAAAAAATATCCGTCGATTTTTGAGGCCTCCACAGTTGTAAAGACGGAAAATAAAACTTCTGGGCAAGGATGAAACTTAAATCTTTTTCACCCGAGAGACCAACATGTTCTGTAGGCAAGGCAACTAAAATGACCAACGAATCATATGTTCGCAGCCACGACGTGATTGGAATGATCTTTTCAAAATTTAAGTCTGAGCCCTCCGTAATCAAAACATTTACTGTTTTGGATACGGATCCGAAGTTTATTTATATTCAACTTTTGTTTTTAACCGTTTGTTCTTGACAGCTTGCAAGACATCTATGAAAGTCAAAAAAGGCAAATACCCTCGGAGATTATTTATTTTTGTTGTTGTCTTTTACTTTCTTTAATTCAGCTTTATTTCATTCTGTATTGTAATATTATTGTACTCGTGAAATTATTGAAATATTTAGAATAGGTAGACATAGAATTAATTAGCAGGGTAGTCTAAAACTGGAAACCCATCGCTAGTTTATTTATTTTAGGCTCGGTTAGTTTTAAAATCGAAAATCGCTAGTTTACCTATTTTTAGGCTCGTCACCCCTAAAATTTACATTGCATATATTTTTATCAATTTTCATTTAAATGCATACTTTTTTAACTTTACATTTATTTTAATGCCATACAAATGCATGCTTGTACAAATGTATCATTTCATTAAATACTTGCAACATTATTTTTATACTTGTAAAAACATGCACTTTTTAACATAATAATTAACCTGAGTTTGACCGGATAACCGCAAGTTAGCAGATCTTAAAGGATGCCTAACCCCTTCCCTTTAGGATAATAAAGAACACTTACCTAGAATCTCATTAGTTTCGCAGACCACAAAATTGGAGTTATTTTGCATTTTTTAGTTTGCATTTAGGTGTCCTAATTCACCTTAGAATAATTAGGTGGCGACTCCTCAAAGCAAGCTGTTTTAACCGATCCATAGGGAATCGACGCCATCGCGTCGCGAAGCCCGCAGGTCAAAAACGGGTGCGACATGTATGTATTTACAATTGGTGATGGGGCTGTGTCTTGGAAATTCTCTAAGCAAACTTGCATCGCCCGATCCACGATGGAATCAGAGTTTATTGTTTAGACAAAGCAGGAGAAGAAGCTGAGTGGCTTCACGACTTCTTAGAGGATGTCCCTTGTTGGAACAAACCCGTACCTTCTGTAATAATTCACTACGACAGCCAGTCGGCTCTAGGAAGGGTACAAAATTTTATGTACAACGACAAGTCTCGTCATATTCGACGGAGACATAAGACCGTTAGCCAGCTAATCACCACGGGTATAATATCCATTGATTACATAAAATCAAAGGATAATATAGCGGACCCACTGACAAATGGCTTACCCAAAGAACAAATGTTCTGCCTGTCTAGGGGAATGGGCTTAAAACCCAAGCTATAAGGACCAATACGGTGGTAACCCAACCTTACTGACTGGAGATCCCATGAATTAGGTTCAATGGGAAAACTAAGTTGTAAAGGTTCAGTTGAGCGCTTCGGTGGAAGCATGAGCACTTCGAGTAGTGATTTCTGTAAAGAAACACCAAATCCAAAGTCGTTCCCGCGATAGACATTAAGTGTTATCTGCAGTGTGGGTAATGGTTAAGTTTCCAAAACCTTTAATGATCCTCAACGATTGAGGTTAGGTTTGGGGAAACTTTTAATGGTTCCTAACACTTGTAAAGTGGGGTATAGCAGGATACCTTGTAGGAGACCACCTATTTAAGTGCGAGGACAGGCCGCCTCAAATGAACGCACTTAAGAATCCAAGAATTGTCCACGGCCACAGCGGATAAAACATTACGAAGAACAGAGTAAGGGAAGTTGTTGTGTTGGTACCATTGACTTGGCTTACACTAAACACTGACGGTTCAAGATATCACATTTACCACGCAGTAAGTAAGTCCAATGGTATTCAACTATGGGAGGCTCAAAGCTGAAGCTACCTCTCCTGATACAACATCAGTCCGCTGAAAGATTGCTGGAAAATGCACCATGTGAGTGCGCCAAAATCTCTTTCAAGAGGGGATTGTTGGAAATTTACTAATGTGGAATTAAGTTCATCCCATTATTTATGACTCGAACAATTAGGGCCCCGCACGTCAGAAACATCGTTTCCGCACACGTGCACACGTAGTGCCAAGTATCGCAAATTTCATTAGTGAAAGAGATATTGGTACGTAAGTAATACGTTTGAGACATAGAATGATGGACGATTATTGCCAAATGAGAAAGTATTCCACGTTGGTAAACGAAGTAAGAAGTGTAAGATAAAACAAGTCGAAAGTCGTCGTGGAGCCGCGAAGGGCCGCGACGCAGCTCCGTAGGAGCCGAGGCGCCGGAGCGTCGCGGCGCTAATTGGGTGATCAGTCACTGGAGCCGTGGAGCTAATTCATAGAGCCGCGGGGCTTCGGAGGCAGAATGCTGCGACGGGAAGATGGAAAGTTCTGACTTTTGAGCTGATTTTGGAGCATTGAATCTTCATTATTTGACACATGAATTCAGTCATTATTTGGATGAATGTAACCCCTCAATAAGTGTAATTACATGGCTATTGAATGTCATTAGTTGGCTAGTTGAGGGGTCATCTCCTTACATTATAAATTGAGGTCTTTGGCTCAATTGTTCAACACACTAAGAAAACACTACAAAATTTTCTGACATCTTATTCTTCCTCTCTAGCAAGTTTACTATACTCAAAAGTTCTTCAAGAGCAACACTTGAGTTTTCTTCCTCATTTGTTAAGTTGTTGTTGTATCTTGGGAGACTAAAAATTATTTATAACAGTATTTAGTTTAATTCTCTTTCATTTAATTTTATGATAAATATATGAACGATTGGATAGAGTATATTGAAGCATTCAATGAAATAATATTTAATTTGATGCTCTTTAATTTAGTTAAGATGGTGATTATGTGAAAAGAACTTGGAAGAGTACTGTGAGAATAATATTAAATTTGATGCTTTTAAATTTAGTTAAGATTTTGAATATATGAACGAGCTTCGGATTTACCCATTTTTTATTGTGAGTTTTACAAATGAAATTAATGGTACCAAAATATGTGGGAGACTGATATTCCATACCAAAATTAAAGAGTACTTTTCAAAATTAATTATTTTAGTCATAGTTAGGATGCTTGTTAAATTAATCTAATCTTAATAGAATATTTTACATCTCCTATATTAGTTAAAATTGTAGTCCAATTGTAATTAGTAAGTGTAGTCTAATTGTAATTAGGAAAATTAGTTAACTAGTTTATAAAGAAATAGATAATTATGTAACATTATATATTTTACGGAGAAACAATATTCTGGATTTCCAATGAGAGTATGAGACAAGACTCCTTAAGTACTTAAAGTAACTCGTCGAGTCCCCGGAAGAGTTCATAGGAATCAAATAACTCATATTTTGATCAAATGGAAAAACAAATCTTCCTACAATCTCTCCAATCTTTCTACAATTCTACATTGAAATATATCGTTCTTATATCTATGTTGAATCTCATGTATCCGTTTTACTCACAAAATGCAAACAGAAATTCCAATCTTCTGCCAGTGTCTCGAAATTTAAAATATAACGATCATTCAGAATCAAAAAGATCAAGCAATAACGTAAATCATACATGAAGTTGGAATTTTATCTAGCAGAGATAACAGCATTGTCTGTTGCATACTTGCATTTATCTAGCAGATATAACACCATCAATATCTATTGCTTGCTTGCTGTGTGGTCCACAAGCAATTTAACAAGGGAAAATTCAAAGAATAAACCAATACAAACTGTTGCTGAAGGATAGGTTCAAACTCTAAAAGTCACGTTTTATCCAATATTTAAACAATGCAGATTACAACCGAAATATATCATGACTAAATTCAATGGAATATGATTTAGGGAAACAATGTGATTGACCAAATAAAAAATTTACACAATGCAGCCAGTATTATAACTCACAAATGTGACGCCTCCCAAGGTCTACAATATCAAACATCATGTTTGCATTCATATAGACATGAGAACAGTGTTCATATATTGGATTTCCATCATCATATATCTAGCCTATTTTGCAGTATAAATGAACCATGTTAATCACTTTGCATAAGCTATAACACTTTCATGTTAAACTGAAAAGGAAATGTTTGAATTTTACCTAAAACCAAGGCCAAAATCGCCTACTATTTTGAATTTTCGGATGTACACCAGTCATATCTCTTGGTTGTATAAATGTTGGTTCCAGTTTGCTAATTGCCTCAACAACTGTTCTAACACGTCGGTTAATTGTTTCGAGTGAATGTTGGAAAGTTTCACTTGACGATCGCTGACTATCTTTGTGCAACGACTGTTAGAAAAATACTCACAGCCTCTTCAACTGAAACCCGTGTGGTTCGATGCTCGACTGGCAGAAAATTATTTTTCCTTATCACACTGACAAGCCGACAAAATGTTTCAGGATATAACCGCATTGACTCATACATACGCATGTGATGTCCACAAAGAAGTTCAACGACCCATGCCATACCGAGCCTAGATGTATGTTGATGTGTGAAACATAAAAATTGATGTTCTCGTGTGACTTGTTTGATATGCTCAACTGTTGCAACGCACAAGATAAAATCCTCATAGTCACTGTCGGACTCACTGGCACTGCTGGATATGCTCATATCTTTCAACGGACTCTTGAGTTACTTCTTGGGGATTGCTGTCACTCGTCATGCATGTGAGTTATTCTTATCACAACGGAAGTATTCTGCTGAGATAATTGAGCGGGTTAGTATGTCCTCATGTTATCTACTTTCACTCCAATTGATGCTAAACCCAAGCTGGGTGTTGCGACTAGCTCACCTTACGAGGATCCACTCATTATCGTAGTCTTTCCAGAGCTCTTTAGTATCTTACTTTCACGATATCGGATATTACATATATCGTACAACATGTGTGTTTGTTTATGCATAATCCTAGGGTTGAGCACATGAATGCGCTCAAACGCATTATACGATATATCCAGGGAACACTTGACTATGGCTTGCATCTATATCCGTCTTCGACTTCTACGCTTGTCTCGTAGACAGATGATGATTGAGGTGGTTGTCTAGATACCAGATGCTCCACGTCTGGTTATTATATATTTCTTGGTAATAACTTGGTATCATGGTCTGCAAAGCGACAATATACATTATCACGCTCTAGTGCAGAGGCCGAGTATCTAGGGGTAGCCAATGTGGTATCTGAATCATGTTGGTTACGTAATATTCTCTTAGAACTTCATTGTCACATTCAGAAAGCTACCTTGGTTTATTGTGATAATATTAGTGCCGTCTATCTTTCTGGTAATCTGGTTCTACATCAGCGCACTAAACACATCGAGATGGATATCCATTTTGTTCGCGAAAAGGTAACTCGTGGACAAGTACGCGTCTGCCATGTCCCTTCCAGGTATCAAATTACAGACATCTTTACGAAGGGTCTTCCCTCGGTTCTATTTGACGATTTTAGGGATAGTCTCAGCGTACGAAGACAGCCCGCTATGACTGCGGGGTGTGATAAATATACCCGTGATATACACGGTATATACATTGCCCTGTGTATACCATGTATATCACGGAAACACAAGTCGTGTATATTTAGGTAGTTTTGGTAATATATTGTTGTATTTAATTAGCATTGTATACTTACCATAATTATAGAATTCTTGTACAAATAGAATAAGGTTTTGGGAGTAGAATAGGAATCGGATTTTCCATATTATGAAAATTGTAAAATGTATATATACTCATTCATTAATGAAAATAAGCAAGGGATTATTTCTTTCACATAATAACAATAAAAAGCAGTTTATTCACAAGTAAGCAAAAGTTTGCCCGAGACTATTTTACAAGGAGAAAAATCAACAACATAGTAATCAGTTCATATCATAAAAGTCTCTCGAACCCCTGCATAGCTCAGTTCCTGAAAGAAATTAGAGACTCTAAATTAAGACCTTTTATTAAGATAAAAAAGAGATAGATTTCATAATGATTGATGTCCTAAATCATTTCCATCACAAAATTACATAAGGTAGAACCTAAGAGTTTAATCACAATAGATTACATAATATCCGTTACTACTTAATCAATTTTTCCCCAAATCCTCAACCCATTGAACTTGATATTCTTCGGCCATATGGAAAAACATCTTGCGAACGCCAAGGTCAAGAAAGTGTGGCACAACTAGTGAAAATTGTTTTTTATGAATACAATGCTTATTCATGATATTTTGCAATTGAGTAATCACAACTTGCTCAGAGTAGATATCAATCTCATCATGTGTTAATGATTGTGCTTGTTCTTGTTCCCGCTTCTCTTTTTCTTTTGCTTCCTCCCTGTCTCTCTTCCACTTCAAGTGTTCCTTAAGATATTCAAATACGCCTTCATTTGTTGTAGATCGACTTTTTTTCCGTTTCCCAAGTCCTCATCCTCCGCTTCAATAGGTTCTTCTGTTGTTGGTTGTGAAAGAGGTGTCGTACTGTATACGACATGGTTACCCTTGACAATTGAATTTCCAAATATTTCTTCCAATAATTCATAATGTTTAAGCCCTTTCTGTCTGTACTTGAAATATTTACACCTCTTTCTTTGTTTAGCTGAAAAATATATAAAATAGAATGTTACATTATGAAACTCACAAACTTCAGAAAGACAAATAACGATGTTAGTTTGAGGGTCTCTACTGTATCCGGAGCAAGATTGAAGTAGGTCTTTGAAAACTTTTAGATATTTTCTTAATGCTCGGTATTTGTTCTTTACACGGATTTCATTATAACTGTCTTTCTTTCTAGTTCTAGTCCACAATTCATCGATGATTCCTTCCAACGTAGAACGCTGATAGTATTACCATTAAACGCATATTTCCTCGCATCGTCATGTAGGATTTAAATGAAAGCCGACGTGTCCTTGTCCGATCATTTTTCAGCATTTGAATCACGTGATTTACTCATGCTTTGACGTTTCTACAATACAACAACATTAGGATAATAAGTCGCATTCACTATATTCACTTTTAGATTACATAACATCTGAAAACTTTCCTCACATGACCACAATGAAATTAATTTAACTTTTAACTTATGTTACACTGTTAACCAGTGGAGGCGCAACCACTGAATTTTCGTCTGAAATCCCAAAATCAACTTGACAAGTTATGTGCATTATATTCTAATTTCAAGAAAATAAGCAGGAAAACATAACAAAATAACAGTTGCAAATTTGAACATAAAAAAAGATTCATAGCTATAACTTATTCTTAAAGTTAATAGATGATACAACACTATCATAGAAGTAAATTTGAAACGGTAGAGAATCAACTCACCTGTTAATAGATGATGGATTGGCTTGAGAGTAATCTGGAAGCAAAGTTGAAAATATGCAAGACTTCTACTTTGTTGGTTGTTGTTAATAAGACTGGAGTGGTAGAAGTAATAAAGAAAGCCACCTACAGGTGAACATAAATAAAAATAGGCAGAAGTAAATGAAGTAGGTAAATTGTTGATAGTAATTAATTATGAAAATAAATGATTAGTAATAGTAATTACTTTGTTGAAAATAATTACTTTGTTGAGAGTAATCTGGAAGCAAAGTTGAAAATATGCAAGACCTCTACTTTGTTGGTTGTTGTTAATAAGAATGGAGTGGTAGAAGTAATAAAGAAAGTCACCTACAGGTGAACATAAATAAAAGTAGGTAGAAGTAAATGAAGTAAGTAAATTTTTTATAGTAATTAATTGTGAAAACAAATGGTTGGTAATAGTAATTACTCGTTGCTCAAGGAGTTTGGTCTTCAGTTGTACACTTTTAAGTCATGACATAATGACAACGACGATTAACACGTTTTAGATGGCTTTTGGGTTGTTGACAAAGTCTTTTTATATTTTATTTACTAGATTCATATCTTTGAATTGTTGTATTCAATTGTCATTTTAAATGCATTATAACTTTAGTCATACCTTTGTAAATGTCTAATACAATATAAATTATGTATTGGACAATTATATCCAATACAATATAAAGTCGATCAATTGACATATATCTACTAATGTATGGATCTTTTTTTATAAAATATAAATTTATGGGTCAAGTTTAATATTTTAAAAAAATTGAAATCATGATTTGGAATCCCAAATCACACATTTTTGGATGATTTGGAATTTCAAAGCATGACATTAAGTTGAAGTTGAAGTTATGTCTGAATTGTATAAACAAATGTGATTTGAAATCAAATTATGAAACTCTGATTTGCAAACGTATGGCCAAACGCCTACTAGGGAGCCGTTTGGACATGATTTGAAATCAAAATCTGATATTTCCTCTTTCTCTGGTCGGATAATCAATTCATTCTCATATTTAACATAATTAGTGTTAGTGTACGTGTTTTTCGCGTAAAAAAAGAGTGATTACTTTTCATTAAAGATTATAGGTGGATTTATGTTTGAAACCAATAGGGGGATAATTGACGTTCACTTCACCACCTTGAGTCGATATCATGCTATCTTGTTAAATGTGATTTAATCATTCAATTCAATCAAAACACTAATATGTCATGAATTTATATGTCACATAGTAAAAGTTAAAAAGATACATAACAAATGAATCCTTGATCAAATGTTTAAAATATGAAGGAAAAAATAAATAATAAAGCGTCAATTATCATGCCTTGATCTTAGATCATGGATTTATGTTGCACTAACAATTCATGCCCTGATCTCATGTCTAATAGTCTTCCAAATTTATTTTTTTCACGAACCAATGTAATTTTCCTGAATAGTTATGAAAATAACATTCATAAAAACTTGTTGGATTTCACCAAACAATTATGGAAGTCTGTAGAAAAAAAATATCTAATCAATTGTTCTTGTTATTTTTTACAATATGATAACCTTGTAACTCCAATTCAACTTTATCTCGATAAATCCTTTCTCTACTAAAACTTTTCAGCCTAATGCATTCAGACCTCTAATTCTTACTAAATTTGATATGATAAGATCAATTAAATTTTTATTAGGTACGTACAGTTTATCTCCATATATTAAAATAAAGAATTCCTACGTAGTTTAGATATGTTTAGATTTTAATAAGTACTGTAAGACTTTTGTTTTTTTTGTTTTTTATGAAGAGTAAAATTTTAGTTGATTTCAACATTCTAATACTAAAATATTAAATGAACGCTTATTTTGTATGAGTTTGATTTTCAGTAATTCAACTTTCTAATGCTTTCACAAAGAAAAATAAAATTATTTTAGTGAATTTAAACTAAAGAACTTCAAAATATTAAGAAAAGAAATATAAAGAACTGCGTAATGCACGGCTTCCAAAGATCCAAGCTCTGCGTAATGTAAAATTGACCACTTCAAATTCAAACAGATTTTTTTTTCTTTTTAATTGTTAGATTAATGAATAAAACCATTTTATTTTGTCAACCATTTCCATTCTCCTAGAAAAATTAATAGCATTGTCGATACATAAAATTTCAATGATTGAAAAATATTTAACCTCAATGTTTCTTTTTTAGTCTTCTATTTTTTTCGTTCCAGGTAGTGAATGACGATTGTTTTTGGTGAATTAGCTTCACTTGCTTTGTCCTTGTGTACCTTACTTGTATCAATTATATTGCATTATAAAACACATCCTTAAAATCCACAAAAACCATAAATAAATATATATATATATATATATATATATATATATATATATATATATATATATTTTTTTTTTTAAAAGAATAGTCTGATGCACAAAACATCCCGCTTTAGCAGGGTCCGGAAAATATGTAGCTAATGACCATATATTGTACTCCACTTATGTATAATAAGCTAATGAAATTATTAAACTTGAAACGCAAATAAAATATTTATTCTTAAATTAACATATAGAAGAACGAAAAGTTTGTTCTTGGTATTGCAAGCAATGCTTAGTCAATTTATTCAAAAGCTTCTAAAAATTATTGATTCAAAAAAAGCTACTTCTATATGTGGTTCCCAAGTGAGAATAGCTTAGAGAGAAATACATGTTTCAATGCAGTCAGAAAAGGACGTGTTTATCTAGCTGTAAATTTATATGGCAAAATTGTAGTTGATTTCAAACTTCTAAAAATTAGGCAACGTATTTAATAATCAATAATACTATTTTATCCAACAGAGGTATTTTAAAATAACATATTTGAAGGTAAGTAGGAGTCTTTGTCTCTAAATAACTCAATAAAAAATAAAAAAGGACGCATGGGAGTACATTGGTATAGGATTTCATTTGAATTTGAAGTTCTGGTATATTAGGAAAAAGATTAATTTTATAATATTATCCTATATGAAAGTCGTAGCATATTACGAAAAAGATTAATATTATCTTATATGAAATTATGGAAACAACCGCTCTATCAGAGGAAGGTCTGCGTATACTCTACCCTTTTTAGATCCCATGGAATTTTACTGGGTATGTTGTTGTTGTTGTTGTTGTTGTCTTATATGAAATTATCTTTTAGATAAAAAAATTCTACTGAAAAGGATATAAAAGTCGTTTAATATATGAAGGATATTTTGATAAACCAATATTTATATTTATACTTTTAAAATAATATAAATAGATATAGATATAAATATAAATATATATTATGAAAATAAAAATTTAAATTATATACACTAAAAGCATAAAAATTCTATACATCATTGGTGAATTTTAATATGAATGAATAACATGTTAGTGTCCATTTTGATCAAATTACTAGTTAATGTTATACAAGGAATTCAAAAGGTTGAACTTTGAACCTATTACCTATTGTAACTTTTGACCCTTTTACCACTACACTAAAAAAATCTAAGTGATTTAATATTTTTTTATGTATAAGCAACAACAACAATAACATATTCGGTATAATTTCACAAATGGGGTCTGCGGAGGATAGATTATACGCAGAACTTATTTCTACCTCAGAAGGTAGATAGATTGTTTCCAATATACCATCGGCTCAAAGGAAAGCGAAAAAAATTATTTTACTTTATATTGTATACATTTTAAATTTAATCAAACTTCCTTTTTTTTTTACTCATGCTCCTTTAGGTTTTGAAGTTTTTTTATTTGGAATCGCGTTAGATCGAATTTCTATTACTTTGGCTTAATTATTTATAACTGCGTATTTACAATAAATAATATGATCAAACTAAGGAAGGTTATTTGTTCGATATCGAATTGAGTTGAAGTGAGATTTGTTTTTTCATTTGTTATCAACTTTAAAAATATTATCAGAACAACAGTAGTGTTACAATTGAATAACAACAACACAACAACATACCCAGTGAAATTCCACAACGTGGCGTCTGAGGAGGATAGAGTATACGCAGACCTTACCTCTACCTTGGTAGGCAGAACGGTTGTTTCCGAGAGACCATCGGGTCAAGACACGACAAAGCATAAGCACAAACAAAGCAGGATAAACAGTCAGATCCGGTCAAGAAATTTAAAGCAGTATGAAAATGCTGGTATCAAAAGCGAATACGTTATGATAGCACATCCTGAAAATGATGCAGTAACTAACGCATGTAAATGGGATAAACAAGGTACACTAAAGAACACATAGCCCGGAGCACTAAGCTCCCGCTATGCGCGCGATGATGTTTTTTATTAAAAAGGAAAGCCCGATACACTAAGCTCCCGCTATGCGCGCGGTCCGGGGATAAAGTTAAAGTTAAAGAATACATAAAAGATAAAGTTAATTGATGAACAAATATTGATGCTTTATTAAAAAGGGCAGCCCGTGCACTAAGCTCCCGATATGCGCGCGGTCGGGGGAAGGGCCGGACCACAAGGGTCTACTGTACACAACCTTACCTCACATTTCTGCAATAGGTTGTTTTCACGGCTTAAAAAGTTAATAATAATTACATTAACTATATTTAAATTTTACTTTAATGACCGCACGAAGCGCGGACTAGTTCACTAGTATATAATATAAATCTATGAATAGACAATCCTATGTGGCGCCTCTCTATGGACAAAGATCCTATTTATCTTTTTTCTCAATGTTTTGACAATTTTCTTACTATACAACAACAACAACAACATACTCAGTGAAATCCCACAATGTGGGTTCTGGAGATGGTAGAGTGTACGCAAACCTTACCTCTACCTTGGTAGGTAGAGCGGTTGTTTTCGAGAGACTCTCGGCTCAAGACAGATCATAAGCACAAGCAAAGCAACAACAAAAAGAAAGCAAGATAGACGTTTAGACCCGATCAAAAAATATTTAAAGTAGTATGAAAATACTGGTATCAAAAGTGAATAAGGCATGATAGTGCATTCCAAAAACGTAAACAATAACTATCACAGGTAAATAAGCTAAACAAAGTACACTAAATGACACATAGCAACATAAATCAAATTATAGGGGACTATAAAACAATACGACGCCTATTAGTATGATAGGCTAAGCGAGCCTACAATACTAACACTACAACTATCAGTTTGCAAGCGTAAGTAGGATTACGCTCGACTACCTACTACCCTTCTATCCTAATCCGTGTCCTCCACAACCCCCAATATAAGGTCATGTCCTCAGTAAGTTGCACCTGCGCCATATCCCGTCTAATCACATCTCTCCAATAGCCAGCCCCTCACACCTCCGCACTGGGGCATTGGTGTCTCTCCTCTGCACATGTCTAAACTATCTCAACCTCGCTTCCCGCATCTTATCCTTCACTAAGGCCACTCCCATTCTGTCCCGGATATCATCATTTCTAATCCTATCCCTCCTTATATGCCCGCACATCCATCTAAGTATCCTCATCTCCGTAACTTTCATCTTTAGGATGTGCGAAGTCTTGACTAGCCAACACTCCATCCCATACAACATAGTCTGTCTAACCACCACCCTATAGAACTTGCCTTTAAGTTTTGGTGGCACCTTTTATCGCATAAGACTATAGAAGTGAGCCTCCATTTCATCCACCATGCCCCAATACGATGTGTGACATTGTCATCAATCTCTCCATACCCTTGGATAATAGACCCGAGGTACTTGAAGCTTCCTTTATTTGGAATAACCTGAGTACCAAAGCCTCACCTCCGCACCTGTCTCAAGTTCGCTCCCGTTACCGAACTTGCACTCCAAGTATTCTATCTTGGTCCTACTCAGCATGAACCCTTTAGATTCCAGAGTCTGTCTCCAAACCTCCAGCTTAGCATTCACTCCGTTGTGAGCCTCATCAATCAGAACTATGTCGTCTGTGAATAATATACACCAGGGCACCTCCCCTTGGATTTATCACATCAGTCCATCCATCACCAAGGAAAATAAGAATGGGCTAAGAGCTGATCCCTGGTGCAGCCCCATCATCACTGGAAAGTGCTTCGAGTCTCCTCCCATTGTCCGTACCGTGGTATTGGCTCCATCATACATATCCTTGATCGTCCTAGTGTACGCCACATGTACACTTCTAACCTCCAAACATCTCCATAGAACCTTCCTAGGAACTTTGTTGTATGCCTTCACTAGGTCGATGAAAACCATATGTAAGTCTCTCTTTCTCTCCCTATACTGCGTCACCAACCTCCTAATAAGATGAATGGCTTCTGTGCACAATGTCACATTGCAGGCCCATTAATGGAAAACACAGCTTAGGCCATGCTCTTTTCGTTTTTGGGTTTTGGCTCCTCTCCATTACATTTCTTTCCATTTTCTTAAGTACACATTTAGATGAGTGACACTTGTTTATTATTATTTTTAAAAATTAAAATTAAATTAATTTAACAAGTATCTTAACCATGGTCAAAAGTACTATGTTTTGGAAAGCATTCTTAGTTTTGGTAATGCAATATCAATTTCCCACAAATTTTGGGACATGGCGCCTCTGTCTCCAGTAGCGTTCCCTCCATTTCGTCATGTTGAGCATTTAGATTTTTGACACGTATCCCATTAATATTTTAACGACCAAGATTTGATTTATCTTAACTGTGGTTAAGTTACTTCTCTTTCATATAGAACCCATCTTCCTCCCCTCTCCAAGAACCCAAATTCATACCCATGTCATCGTCCTCTTCTCCTTGCCTTTTTAGGATTAATACTAAACAGATCTTGGTCATTAATATTGTAATGAAACAGGTGTCAACAATCTTAACTACTGGACGAAATGGAGAGAAAATCACTGGAGAGGAGCCGGTTCCCAAATTTTCAAGTGACAAATGAAAAGCAAACTAGAGTATTGAAATTATTGTTAAATATACTAAATATATACATAAGATATACACGTTATGCACGTGTATATCCTATGTATATTTAGTCTCGGTTTTGTCGGTTTAGTCTAGGTTGTATCATTCTTGTACACAGTTTTGTATAGTTATAGTGTACCTTAATTAGTCTTATACTCTTACCATAATTGTATAGTTAATATCCAAATAGAATAAAGTTTTAGGAGTAGAATAGGAATATGATTCTCCTATTATAGAAATATGTAGATTGTATATATTGTCTTTCAGTGGGCTTTCCAGCAGCCTCCTCGGTCCAATACCAATTGGGTCAGTGGGTCTTCTCAAAGCAGCATTGGGCCGGGGTAGCACGCAGGGGTACTTGGGCCCCGGCCTCCGCAAGCCCACCATGCAACATGCCCCACTCAGATCGATATTAAGGCCATGGTGCACACACTTGGTTTGACTCCACCGGACCCGAATTGGTATATGGACACCGGTGCCACTACCCACATGACATTCGATTCAGGTGCTCTCTCGTCTTATTCCAATTTGAACAACCCTCGTGTCATAATTGTTTGTAATGGTAATTCTATTCCAATTCGTGGTTATGGTCATAAAACTTTGTCTCCCCCCCCTCCACCCATTATGTTGAAAAATGCCCTACATGCCCCCAAGTTGATTAAAAACTTAGTGTACGTTCGTAAATTCACTACTAACAATTCTGTGTCTATTGAATTTGATTCGTTTGGTTTCTCTGTGAAGGATTTCAAGACAGGGAGTCCTCTCATGAGGTGTGATAGTAGGGGAGATCTTTATCCTATCACTCCATGTTCCGGTCTATCGAGTCAAGCCTTACCGTCAGCATTTGCAACCCTTGCCCCTTCCTTGTGGCGTGCTCGTCTTGGTCATCCGGGGTCCTTCATTTTGTCTTCCCTAGATAAAAATAATTTTATTTCTTGTAAGGGTGCGCATAGTACTCCGAATTGTCATTCTTGTTCTTTAGGAAAAATTGTTAGGTTGCCATTTGTAGATTCTAAGTCTCATACTTTAATGTCATTTGATATTATTCATAGCGGCTTATGGACATCTCCTATTCGTAGTTCTTTGGGTCATCGGTATTGTGTTCTCTTTTTTGGATGATTATTCGAAAATTTTATGGACTTTTCCGATAGCAAAAAAATCTCAAGTTTTTTCCGTCTTCTTAAAATTTAGAGCCTTCATTAGAACCCAATTCGAACGAGAAATAAAAAATATTGAATGTGATAATGGCAGGAAATATGACAACGGGGTGTTTTGGGAATTTTGTGCAACTGATGAGATCAATTTTTGTTTTTCTTGCCCTCATACGTCTTCACAAAATGGAAAAGCCGAACGCAAAATTCGTACCATTAATAACATTGTCCACACTTTATTGATTCATGCTTCCGTACCCCCGTCTTTTTGGCATCTTGCTCTACAAATGGCTACATATCTTCTTAACATTCTTCCTTCCAAGGGTTTGACATATTCATCCCCCTTCATATTTTATATAATAAGACTCCTTCGTATTCACATCTTAGGATCTTTGGGTGCTTATGTTATCCATTATTTCCGTCCACCATAATTAACAAACTTCAGGTCCGGTCTACTCTGTGTGTGTTTTTGGGTTTTCCGTCTAATCATCGTGGTTACAAATATTTTGATTTATCCTCTAATAAAATCATCATTAGTCGTCATGTAATTTTTGATGAATCCCAATTTCTATTTCCTAAGGTTAGTACTCCCGTGCCTAGTTCGTATAATTTTTTGGATGATGATATATCTCCGTATATTATTCACCACTTTTCGGACGTCTCCCGCACCCCAAATCCGCCAGCGGGCCTACTGCTCGCTAGCCCAACTGCTCCGTCACTAGCTACAGTACCCGCAACTAGGTCTTATCCAGTTATTGGGCCAGTAACGGTAATTGGGCCAGTGACCCAGCCCATTACCGCCTCTGGTCCAGTCCCTGTTTCACAATCCCGTTACCGAATTGGGCCAACAGGCCCACTGCCTGCTGGGCAGTCCGTCCCGAGTCCACAAAATTCACAAAATTCGCACAATTCTTCCCCGAGTCATAGACCGGTCACTCGTAGTCAACGGGGTGTTTTTAAACCAAAAATGCATTTTAATTTAAATTATAATATTCTTAAATCACCCCTACCCTGTAATTCTGTGTCTGCATTAAATGACCCGAATTAGAAAGTTGGTACCCCGTCCATCTGGTATTAATATTAATAGGTATATGTGGATTTTTGCTCATAAGGACAATTCAGACGGTTCGTTTGCAAGGCATAAGGCTCGGCTTGTGGGTAATGGTAAGACTCAGCAGGTTGGTGTGGATTGTGGGGAGACGTTTAGTCCGGTGGTCAAGCCGGCTACCATTCGCACTGTTCTCAGCTTGGCTCTTTCGAAAGCATGACACATTCATCAGTTAGATGTGAAGAATGCTTTCTTACATGGTGATCTCAAGGAAACAATCTATATGCATCAGCCTTTGGGGTTTGGGGATCCCAAATATCCTCATCATGTCTGTTTGTTAAAAAAGTCCTTATATGGGCTTAAGCAGTCTCCACGGGCCTAGTATAAGAGGTTTGCCGACTATGTTTCGACTATTGGGTTCACTCACAGCAGGTTGGATAATTCCTTGTTCATATATCGTCGTGGTTCTTCCTTGGCTTATATACTATTATATGTGGATTATATTATCTTGACTGCCTCTTCCGATGTCTTACGCTAGTCTATCATGACAATGCTCAGTTCTGAGTTTGCTATGAAAGACTTGGGGCCATTGAGCTATTTTTTGGGGATTGCTGTCACTCGTCATGTCGATGGATAGTTCTTATCCCAGAGGATGTATGCAACCGAGATCATTGAGAGGGATAGGATGCCATCATGTAAGTGCACTTCCACTCCAGTTGATACTAAACCCAAATTGGGTGCTACAACTAGCTCCCCTTACGAGGATCCGACCCGATATCGCAGTCTTGCAGGGGCCCTTCAGTATCTTACGTTCACGAGACCAGATATTACATATGTCATCCAACAGGTGTGTTTGTTTATGCATGATCCCAAGGTTTAGCACATGAATGCTCTCAAACGCATTATTCAATACATCCAGGGGACACTTGACTATGACTTGCATTTATATCCGTCATCGACGTCTACACTTGTCTCGTACACTGATGCTGATTGGGGTGGCTGTCCGGACATCAGACGGTCTACGTCTGGCTATTGTATGTTTCTTGGTAATAACTTAGTCTCCTGGTCTGCGAAACGTCAGTCGACTTTGTCCCGCTCCAATGCTGAGGCTGAGTATCGAGGGGTAACTAATGTGGTTTCTGAATCATGTTGGTTACGTAATCTGTTGTTAGAGCTTCATTGTCCTATTCAGAAAGCGACCTTAGTTTATTGTGATAATATTAGTGTCGTCTATCTTTTGTGTAATTCGGTTCAGCACCAACGCACTAAACATATCGAGATGGACATTCACTTTGTCCGCGAAAAGGTTGCTCGTGGTCAAGTACGCATCTGCCATGTCCCTTCCAGGTATCAGATTGCAAACATCTTTACAAAGGGTCTTCCCTCGGTCCTTTTTGAAGATTTTCGAGACAGTCTCAATTCTGAAACCGCCTCGCTATGATCAAGGTGTGTTAAATATACTAAATATACATAAGATATACACGTTATGCACGTGTATATCCTATGTATATTTAGTCTCGATTATGTCGGTTTAGTCTAGGTTGTATCATTCTTGTACACGATTTTGTATAGTTGTAGTGTACCTTAATTAATTTTGTACTCTTACCATAATTGTATAGTTATTCTCCAAATAGAATAAGGTTTTAGGAGTAGAATAGGAATATGATTCTCCTATTATGGAAATATGTAGATTGTATATATTGTCTTTCAATTAATGAAAATAATCAATGTATTATTTCTTTCAATTATCTATAAGAGTATTTAGTTTAATTCTCTTTCATTTATTTTTATGATAAATATATGAACGATTGGTTAGAGTATATTGAACCATTGAATGAAATAATATTTAATTTGATGCTCTTTAATTTAGTTAAGATGGTGAATATGTGAAAAGACCTTGGAAGAGTACTGTGAGAATAATATTTAATTTGATGCTTTTAAATTTAGTTAAGATTTTGAATATATGAACGAGCTTCGGATTTACCCATTTTTTATTGTGAATTTTACAAATGAAATTAATGGTACCAAAATATGTGGGGAGACTGATATTCCATTCCAAAATTAAAGAGTACTTTTCAAAACTAATTATTTTAGTCATAGTTAAGATGCTTGTTAAATTAATCTAATCTTAATAGAATATTTTACATCTCCTATATTAGTTAAAATTGTAGTCCAATTGTAATTAGTAAGTGTAGTCTAATTATAATTAGGAAAATTAGCTAACTAATTTATAAAGAAGTAGATAATTATGTAACACTATATATTTTACGGAGATACAATATTCTGGATTTCCAATGAGAGTATGAGACAAGACTCGTACTTAGTCACTCGTCGAGGCCCTGGAAGAGTTCATAGGAATCAAATAACTCATATTTTGATCAAATGGAAAAAGAATACTCTCTTGATCTTTCTTGTGATGATTTTTACTTCTCATTACTTTTTGACGAAATACAAAACGACGAAAACTTCTCAATATCAGATGAAAAGTACGCTGAAGAACTCCAGGATCAAGAAGTAATAATGACTTCAACAATTCTTAATCAAAACTCAACAAATTCCCCTGCATCATCACGTGTAACTGAACATGAAATAGGTGAATCGTCGTTAAGTTTCTGCGAAATTTGCGCAGAAAGAAAAGAAAATAATGAGATGTTCACAATAGAAACATGCAGCCATGTTTTTTGTACTGATTGTATTAGCAAGCATGTCGCGACCAAAATCCAGGACAAGATTCACATTGTAACGTGTCCAGGTGTGGCTTGCAGGGGAATTCTTGATTTCAAAACATGTAGTTCTATTATGCCTAAAGATGTACGAGATAGGTGGGACGAATTGTTGTGTGAATCGCTTATTCTTGACTCCCAGAAATTCTACTGTCCGTACAAAGATTGTTCGGCGATGCTCGTGAATGATTCTAACGAAATTGTTAGGGAATCGGAGTGTCCTGTTTGCTATAGATTGTTCTGCGCGCAATGTTATGTGCCGTGGCATTGTGGAGTTGAATGTGAAGAGCTTCGGAGATTGAATGGTGATGAAAGAGGAAGAGAGGATTTAATGGTGAGGGAATTAGCAAAGGCAAAACAGTGGGGTAGATGCCCGAATTGCAATTTTTTCGTGGAAAAAATAGAGGATGTTTGCACATGACTTGCAGGTGTGGATCACATTTTTGCTATAAATGTGGACTGACTTGGAGAACAAATCATGCTTGCTAATGCAATTATGGCTTAAACCAATCTGATTTGTGTGCGCAAGTTAACCCAAACACTATGGTTATTCACACAAGAAAAACTGATTTGCTGTTTCAAGTTATTGGTACCTAGATCTTTAAATGTTATGAGTTGCATTTTAAGTCATCCCTGTTGGTTTCAACATAATTAGAGTAGGAAAGTGTCTGACGTGCTGTTTTATGACTTTTTGATGTCTCATGTTGTCTTTTTCCCTCAACAAAATTAGAGTAGGAAAGTGTCTGACGTACTGTAGCAACTTGAGAATTAAAAATCGTTAGTAATTATCTATATAATCATATACGGAGTAACATGTATGAACTTTATGGAGTATGTAATTAAATATTTAAGTATAGTATTTGGTATTTTATTATTTTTATAAATATCGAATATTATACTAAATAAAAAAATAGATATCAAATACGAAACATTCAAATCGAAAATATAATCCTTTCAGGCCGTGGCACGTTTCGATACTTCATATTAGGGAGCAGTTTGGATATGATTTGAAATCATGGTTTGAAATAATATGATTTGAAGTTGAAATTTTATTTGGACATGGAATTTGAGTTTCTTAAGTTGTATTTTTTTTCTCATTGACATAAAAACCCTACAAGTTGTGAAAATCATTAAAACATTCCTAATTTTTATGCAATCTGACCAAATGAACAAGTCATAGTTCATAATAAAATTAATATGCGGCTAGAAAGCCTTTCTAAAAATTACAACATCAATTGATCAAATTTTAGTTCAACAAAAAGGAAATTTGAACATGAATAGTAGTGTAACTACTCTTTAATATAATCCTCCCACATGGTATGGACAATCTCTTCACGTTGAGAATGCATTTCCGATTAGATGACCGAGAAGACGAACCTACATTGTTACTTTGAGCCGGTTGTTGGTCAATATCATTAGCAACCGTATCATCATATTCATATTCCGTGAATATGTCATCACTCATTTGGTATTCCCGCAAAAAAAATTATAACGCTGCACAAGCTATGACAATTGTCACATGTGTACCAATATCATAATGGTTCATGCCTTGTTTCAATATTCTGAATCTATTTTTTCAAGCTCCAAAAGTTCATTCAATCACATTGCGCAGAGATGAGTGTCTAAAGTTAAACAACTCTTTAGCGTTCTGAGGCACTCTTCCACTTCCTCTGGAATCCTGCAAATGATAGTGCATACCTTTGTATGGAGCTAAAAATCCTTTCGTGTTTCGAAGACCAGCATCAACAACATAATATTTATCTACCAACAAGAATAACATAGTAAGAAGAATTACAAAAGAGACTTGCATGAAGAGTTTAACAAGGATGATTCTTGAAAAAATATTTTCTAAAAAATATGATAAAAGTTATATACCATGTGGTGGAAATGGAAATTGTCTCGTTGGATCAAGAATTGCATTCTCAAGCACTTTACTGTCATGTGCAGTACATGCCCAGCCAGCTGCAACGAAGGTAAACCACATATCAAAATCAAAAGTACATAAGATATTTTGTGATGTTCTTCCTTTGCGATTACGATATGCCTATTGCATGTCTCTTGGAACCTCCCCTTCTATATATGTTCCATCAATCACACCAACATAATCCTATGAAATAGAGAATATATCAACATTGTTCGTATTTATTACATATTAGTTAGTATATTAAAATAGAAAAGCATTAACAAACAAGAGAGAGCACGTTAATTTATAGATGTGCAGGCACCATCAAGAAAGGATGAACTATATCGTTCTTATATCTATGTTGAATCTCATGTATCCGTTTTAGTCACAAAATGCAAACAGAAATTCCAACCTTTTGTCAGTGTCTCAAAATTTAAAATATAACTAAAGGAATATGTTTTCTCCTCTTCATTGATTATTGTGTACAATATATATAATGTTACATGATTATTTACATGGCTATAAACTAGGTAATTAATCTTTATAATTACAATTGGAATACAAATTTACCTAATATAAAAGATATACAAAGATACGGGAATATTCTGGAAATATTCTATCACACCCCCCACGGTCGAAGCGGGAGGTTCTCGTACGTTAAGATTGGCTCAGAAATCATCAAAAAGTATGTGCGGAAGTCATTTAGTAAATATATCAGCAATCTGATACTGGGAAGGAACATGAAGGACACGAACTTGTCCACGAGCCACTTATCACGTACAAAGTGAATATCCATTTTAATATGTTTAGTGTGTTGATGTTGAACGGGATTGCCGGAGAGATATATCACACTGACATTATAACAGTAGACTAATGTAGCCTTGCAGATTGGACAATGAAGTTACAACAGAAGGTTGCGTAACCAACAAGACTCAGAGACAACATTCGCTACTCCTTTGTACTCGGCTTCGGCACAGGATCAAGACAGAGTTGGTTGTCGTTTAGAAGACCAAGAAATCAAGTTATCTCCGAGGAAAACATGGAAAACATAGTAACCTGACGTGGATTGACGAGTGTCCGGACAGCCACCCCAGTCAGCGTCAGAATAAGAGGTGAGACCAGAGAGTGTGGACTTGTACATGTGTAGGCCGAAGTGAAGAGTACCTTGTACATAGTGCAAAATACGTTTGAGTGCATTCATATTGGCATTCGTCATGTTGTGCATATGTAAGCATATTTGTTGCACGGCATATGATATGTCTGGTCTCGTTAAAGTGAGTTATTATAATGCTTCTGCTAAATTGCGATAGTGAGTCGGGTCGGCATACAGAGAACCCGAAGAGACACTGAGTTTGGAATTAGTGTCCACGGGTGTGTGTGCCGGTTTGCACGCCGTCATGCCTGCTCGGTCAAGGATTTCTTCGACGTACTTCATTTGACAAAGAAATAATCCGACTGCAGGTCTCGTAACAACAATGCGCAAAAAATAGCTGAGGGGCCCAAATTCTTCATAGCAAATTCAGAGTAAGGAGTGACATAATGGATCGGCGAAGTACATCAGAAGATGTAGTGAGTATGATATCATCAACATTTAATAGGATGTATGCCATATCGTTACCCTTGCTATAGATGAACAATGAATGATAAGATTTGATACCAAATAGTGATAGAAGACCAGAACAAAAGAAAAGAAAACAAAAAAAGAGACTAGATGCAATACTGAAAAAAATTGAAAATGTTGACAGTCTAGGAAGGATATTGGAGTTCTCTCTAATTTGAAAAAAAATCATTTAATGCGAAGGATATAATTCTTGCCAATCTTGATTCGCTTCTTAGAAGGAATTAAGAAACTGAGAAAAGAATGCGAAGAAGGATGCTGATGAGAGTTTTGGATTTTGAATATAGGTAAGCCACGATAGAAAATCACTATTTTCCTATTGAAAAATGTTTAGTGACTATTTTCATTGAATGTCGTGGAAAAAACTTAAATAATAGTTTGAAGTAGGGCTGTCCATTGGGTCGGGCCTGCCCGATCCCTACCCGGCCCGATTCCCTATAAGAAAAAAATTTAGTGTCGGATTCGAACTCGGGACGGGGCCTGGGATCCCAACCCGACCCGCCCCGATCCCAACCCGCCCCGCCCCGCCCCGCCCCGCCGGCCCCCTCACCCTTTGTAAAAATAGTCGTTGCAACAACGACCAAATTTTGATTTTGTCCGTTGTGCAACGGCTATAACGGCCATTTTTGCCCCTCCCCCCACCCCATAAACCCCCCTACCCCCTTAATATTTATTTTAACCCCTAAGTTAATATATTTACACTTTAACTCTATTTCTCAACTATAAATACCTCATTTTCCTATTCATTTTTCTCACAAATCTTCCTGCAATCTCTTTAATCTTTCTACAATTCTACATTGAAATATATCGTTCTTATATCTATGTTGAATCTCATGTATCCGTTTTACTCACAAAATGCAAACATAAATTCCAACCTTCTGCCAGTGTCTCGTAATTTAATATATAACGATCATTCAGAATCAAGAATATCAAGCGATAACGTAAATCATACATGAAGTTGGAATTTTATCTAGCAGAGATAACAGCATTGTCTGTTGCATACTTGCATTTATCTAGCAGTTATAACACCATCAATATCTATTGCTTGCTTGCTGTGTGATCCACAAGCAAGTTAACAAGGGAAAATTCAAAGAAGAAACCAATACAAACTGTTGGAATGTCAACACTAGCTATCCTCCTCTTACTTAAGTATAACTACTAGTAAGCAAACTAGTTGCTGAAGGATAGGTTCAAACTCTAAAAGTCACGTTTTACCCAATATTTAAACAATGCAGATTACAACCGAAATATATCATGACTAAATTCAATGGAATATGATTTAGGGAAACAATGTGATTGACCAAATAAAAAATTTACACAATGCAGCCAGTATTATAACTCACAAATGTGACGCCTCCCAAGGTCTACAATATCAAACATCATGTTTGCATTCATATAGACATGAGAACAGTGTTCATATATTGGATTTCCATCATCATATATCTAGCCTATTTTGCAGTATAAATGAACCATGTTAATCACTTTGCATAAGCTATAACACTTTCATGTTAAACTGAAAAGGAAATGTTTGAATTTTACCTAAAACCAAGGCCAAAATCGCCTACTATTTTGAATTTTCGGATGTACACCAGTCATATCTCTTGGTTGTATAAATGTTGGTTCCAGTTTGCTAATTGCCTCAACAACTGTTCTAACACGTCGGTTAATTGTTTCGAGTGAATGTTGGAAAGTTTCACTTGACGATCGCTGACTATCTTTGTGCAACGACTGTTAGAAAAATACTCACAGCCTCTTCAACTGAAACCCGTGTGGTTCGATGCTCGACTGGCAGAAAATTATTTTTCCTTATCACACTGACAAGCCGACAAAATGTTTCAGGATATAACCGCATTGACTCATACATACGCATGTGATGTCCACAAAGAAGTTCAACGACCCATGCCATACCGAGCCTAGATGTATGTTGATGTGTGAAACATAAAAATTGATGTTCTCGTGTGACTTGTTTGATATGCTCAACTGTTGCAACGCACAAGATAAAATCCTCATAGTCACTGTCGGACTCACTGGCACTGCTGGATATGCTCATATCTTTCAACGGACTCTTACGAAAAACCTATAAAAATAGAAAAGAATACAAGTCAATGAAAAAGTTTTATGTTAAAGCAACTACTTATACATAATAGGCATAGAGTTCATAAGCAACGGAATAGAGTTCTCTCTTCTTTCTTATATTACTGTCATCTAAGTTTATTAGTTACTTTTAACAATCATAATAACAATAAAAAGCAGTTTATTCACAAGTAAGCAAAAGTTTGCCCGAGACTATTTTACAAGGAGAAAAATCAACAACATAGTAATAAGGTCAAATCATAAAATCCTCTCGAACCCCTGCGTAGCTCTAGGGGTGGGCAAAAAATCTGATGCACCGAAAAAATCCAACCGAATCGGTGAATCGGTTCGGTTAAAAATCTGTTACAAACCCGATTTCAAAAAAAAAACAGGTTCAAATTTTTTTAAATTGAATTGGTTCGGATCACATGATTTTGTGATACACTGAACCGAAAAACTGAGGTTATTCTTGTAATTAACCATACCCCTATATAAATAAAAGCCCTAACAGATCGATTTCCGCAGGCCGCAGCACTCACTCGATCGATTTCAGTTTTGCACTTTTGCATTTTGCTGCCTTCAACACTAAATCTTCAAATCGATTTCAGTTTTGCCTTCAACCCATAAATATTCAACACTAAATCTTCAAGCTTCCAAGTTCCAACAGTTAATCAAATCGATTTCAAGCCCTAACCCATAAATCTTCAAGCTTCATCAGAGAATCAACAGTTTTGCCTATTTTCTCTTTTCTCTCCTGCTCGATTTCGATTTATTTCTCTCGAAGACACGAACTCGAAGCTTCAACAGTTCAAGATTCAAACTTCAATAGTTCAAGCTTCAACCCGACCCTGCCAATGCCACCACAAAAGGTAATCCAATCCCTTTACTCATTTCTTTCTCTCGTTCTGATTTGTCATATATTTTATGCTATGTTTGAACCATGTTTGTCGAAACATTATGAGAAGTTATGAATTAGGCGTAATCCGAGAAGACTTTTCTCGGATACTGGCTGTCGCGCCCATTTTTAACCTGACCCCGCGAGAGGTCGGAGCGGATCACAACGTGTTCGGTGAATCCTGGGTAAATGAATTAAGGATTGAGGAGTCGCCACCTAATTATTTTTTACGGTGAATTAGGACACCTAAATATTAAACTAAATGCTGCAATGTAACTCCAATTTTAAGGTCTGCGGAACTAGTGAGATTCTAGGTAAGGATTCTTTATTATCCTAAAGGGAAGGGGTTAGGCATCCTTTAAGATCCGCTAACTTGCGGTTATCCGGTCAAACTCAGGTTAATTATTGCTAGGAAAATGCATGTTTTAAAAGTAAAAAAGATGTTTTGCAAATATTTAGTAAATGATGCATTTTATACAAGTATGCATTCAGATGACATAAAAGAAAGATACATGTAAAGTTTGAAAAATATGCATTTGTATGGTATTTAATGAGAAATACATGTAGAGTTGGAAAAAATATGTATTTGTATGGTATTTAAAGAGAAATACATGTAGAGTTGGAAAAAATATGCATTTGACAATTTGGTAGTAGAAACAAAACTATTTATAATGCCAAAGAAGTAAAATTTTGGGAATCATTGAATTGCAAATTGACAAAAAGATAAACTTATTTGTACGATTAATAAAGCAAATAAAAGATGACAAAAGTTATTTTTGAAAATCTTGAATACGCGTGACGAGCCTAAAATAAATAACTAGCGGAGGGTTTCTAAATTTGAATTACCCGAACCTACAAGTAAATAAACTATCGATGGGTTTCAAATCTTAAACTACCCTATGAATTAATTCTAAGTTTTCCTATTCTAAGCATTTCAATAGTTACATAAGTGCGATAAATAATATTACAATACAGAGCGAGATAAAGCTGAATTAAAAAAAGACAACAAAATAAATAAACTCCGAGGAGTATATGCCTTCATTGACTTTGTTCCTTGCAAGCTGTCAAGAACAAACGGTTAGAACAGTTAAATACAAATAACTTCAAATCCGTATCCAAAACGGTGAATGTTTTGGTCACGGAGGGCTCAGACTTAAATTTTGGAAAGACCATTCCAATCACGTCGTGGCTGCAAACGTGTGACTCGGTAGTCATTTTGATTGCCTCGCCTACTAAACATGTTGGTCTCTCGGATGAAAAGAAAAGATCATTATAATCACGTCGTGGCTGCGAACATATACCTTGTTGGTTATTTTAATCGCCTTGCCTACTAAACATGTTGATCCCTCGGATGAAATAAAAAGGTTTAAGCCTCATCCTTGCCCAGAAGTTATATCTCCGTCTTTACAACTGTGGAGGCCTCAAAATCGACGGATATTTTTCATCGGCCAGTGTAGTATCGTGTTCGAATCAAAGAAATTAAATCGAACAAGATGGCGGCGATGGCGATGCGCGATAAGCAGAGCCAATTTCCGAAAAGACGCGGTGCTAGTTCAAAATAGTAAAAAAACACTAGAAGAGTAATCTGAAACCGAGCAGTGAATTGAAACAGAAAGTAGTGCCCGAACGGAAGCGGTATTTGTTCAAAACAGTAAAACAGTGATATCCGTTGCCCGGGTGTTTAAAACAGTGCTGAAAAACAGTAAGATATCCGTTGCACGGATGATTAAAACAGTAAACTGAAAAACAGAGAAACGAAAAAAAAGCACGGCCTCGAATTCAATTTCATCGGCCTAAATGCGATATTTATTCAAAGCAGTAAAATAAACAACATAGCCGCATACAATAGTAAGTAATTGAATGTCCGACCCGGATCATGAACAGTGACCCGAATGAAACAATGAACTAATTCTGAAAACAAACCCGGAATAGTGACCAGAATCGGAATCAAAAATTCAGATTTTCAGATAACCAGCAACAAAAATATGAAAATGCAATAATCTGGAAATATGCCCAAATCGGATCGACCCGACCCGAATCAGATGTCGAACCCGAAATCAAATATTTTCACCAATTTCAGATAACCAATAACAAGATATGAAATGCAAGAATTCTGGAAAATATCCCAAATCGGGTCGACCCGAGCCGGGTCAGTGACCCGACCCGAATCAGGTGTCAAACCCGAATCAGATTTTTTCCAATTTCACCAATTTCAGTTAACCAATATACAAGATATGAAATGCAAGAATTCTGGAAAATATCCCAAATCGGGTCGACCCGACCCAAAATCAGTGAAGAACAACAACAAAAACACAAGCAGATTTTCGGATTCAGCTTACAAGGCCAAATAGAAGTATTTAAAACCCAAGTTCAAGATTTAAACTCACCCTTTTTCTTTCGATTCTTGGACCTATTTTCGGACTTATTTCTTGAACAACAAAGAAGGCAAATGCTTAAAATCAAGAACACAACAAATATTTTATATATGGAATCGTCTTCCGAAAAAATCCTCCTAAAAATCCCCCCTTAAATGAAGAACAACATGGGGTATTTATAGGTGGATTCCCCCCTTAAAACATTTCGAGAACGAGTTTGAATTTCAAAAATAAAGAGGCCCAAAAGCAAATGATTTGAAGGAGTATGGGTTGCGGATTATGGGGGATTAATGGTATGGGTTGAAGGGTTTGGTGGTGTCAGCGCAACAGACGGGGGGTTGGTGGTGGCAGTGGGCGAGGTGACCGGTGTGTGGGGTCGGGGGTATGGGGTGTCTTGCACCGGTTTGGGGGTTAGGGTGTTAGGGTTTTGTAGATTTTTGTTTTTGGGTGGGGGCCGTTTGGTTTTGGGTATAAGGGAAATAAAAAAAATGGGGCGGGTCGAGTGAGAGTTGGGTCGGCGATTTGGGTTTGCGGGCTGGGTTGGGCTCGGGTATGTTGGCCTGTGGGTTGTGGACCGTGTTTGTATCGGTTGGGCTGGGGGGAATTTGTTTTTGGGGTTGAGTTTTGGTTAGGGAAATAAAAGATGGTTGTTGGGCTTCGGTTTTGGGCTGGCCGGTTGGGCTGAAAAATAAAAGGGGGAGTTGTATTGTTTTGGGTTATGTAGAAATTGTTTTGGGTTGGGGAATAAAAAAATAAGTTATGGGTTTAGAATATAAAAGGGGTTTAATATTAAAAATGCATTAAAGAAAAAATGTAAATTATTAAAAATAAGAATATAACGATGTGATAATAAATAAAAAATACAATATTTGCGATATGCTTAATGCTTTAAAAAAATGGATATGCGATGCAATTTTACGAAAATAAAATAACATAGAATATTAGAGTAAAAACTATGATCATGATTTAAAAAGGCAAATGATAGTAAAACATGCGAATAATAAGAATAATAATAATAGTAAATAATGATATAAACATAATAAATATATGTATATATGCCTATATTAAAATTGTTTTTGAGGTGCCCAAAAATATTTAAAATTGCGAATAAATAGGAAAAGACGGGACAAAATTGGGTGTCAACACTGGCTTTATTTGTTTGTTGAATGATTTAAACGCTAGGAACTGGTGTTTGTTGTTATGACTGCTTGTAAATTGGAAAAAGATCATCAAATTAAGGTTATTTAGAGTTAAGTTGCTGAAGTAATTTCTTATTTTCTGAGAAAATTTGATAATTTCTGATTTTAAAATGTAGTTACTGAAGTAATTTCTGATTAAGAGAATTATAAAATGAAGTTACTGAAGTAATTTCTGATTTTCTGTAAGAAGGAAACATATTCAATCTATAGTTTCATGGTGTATTTGACAAATTGAAGTAAAGAAGGAAGCATATTCAATCTATAGTTCCTGATTTTATGAGAAAATGTGATAATTTCTGATTTTAAAATGTAGTTACTGAAGTAATTTCTGATTAAGAGAATTATAAAATGAAAAAACTGAAGTAATTTCTGATTTTCTGTAAAGAAGGAAGCATATTCAATCTATAGTTTCATGGTGTATTTGACAAATTGAAGTAAAGAAGGAAGCATATTCAATCTATAGTTTCTGATTTTTTGAGAAAATGTGATAATTTCTGATTTTAAAATGTAGTTACTGAAGTTACCGAAGTAATTTCTGATTAAGAGAATTATAAAATGAAGTTACTGAAGTAATTTCTGATTTTCTGTAAAGAAGGAAGCATATTCAATCTATAGTTTCATTTCATGGTGTATTTGACAAATTGAAGTAACGAAGGAAGCATATTCAATCTATAGTTTCTGATTTTCTGAGAAAAGGTGATAATTTTTTATTTTAAAATGAAGTTACTGAAGTAATTTCTGATTTTCTGTAAAGAAGGAAGCATATTCAATCTATAGTTTTATGGTGTATTCAATCTTCCTACTATCTAAAATGAAGTTGATGTTTTGTATTCACGGTGTATTTGACAAATTGCTCATGAACTCTCTAATATTGTAGAATGGAAGACATCTTGGATGATGGAACAAAAGTGGTGAAAAGAACTGACGAGGGAAAATTGAGATCAAAAGTTTGGAATTTTTTTACTAAGTTACCTGGAGGACAGAAAGCCAAATGTCATTTTTGCCGAAAAGATTATGCTTGCGATAACTCGTTAGTTGGGACAACTAATTTAAGGAACCACTTGGCTAGATGCAAAGTGTACAAAAAATCAAAGCTTGAAGAGGATAAGAATAAAAAAGTATTAACTCGTGACAAGGGTAAGGACAATGATAAAATTGTATTTGTGGGGTTTAATCAAGAGGCTTGTAGAGTCGCACTTGTGAAATTGATTATTAAAGATGAGTTAGCTTTTAGATTTGTGGAGAGTCAGAACTTTGTGGAGTATATGAGGGTTTGTCATCCCAGATTTGTGGTGCCTTCACGAAGAACGATTGCACGGGATATTCTTCAGTTGCATCAGACTGAGAAGGCTTTGATTAAAAGAATCATGAACTCAAACCAACAGAGAATTTGTATTACAACAGACACGTGGACATCAATTCAAATGAGTAGCTACATGGTAATAACTGGGCATCTTATTGACTGTGCGTGGGTGTTGCATAAAAAGATACTTTATTTTACACCAATTTCTAATCATAAATGAGATGACATTGGAAATATTATAGACAAATGCTTATTTAATTGGGGTATTGATAGGCTATTCACAATTACTGTGGACAACGCAAGTGCTAATCAAGTTGCAATTGCTTATGTGAAGAAGAAATTGACAAATTGGAGTCCTAAGGCGATGGTTTTAAATGGTGATCATATGCATGTGAGGTGTGCTGCACATATAGTGAACTTGATTGTTCAGGATGGGTTGGTAGAAGCGAAGGACTCAATAGTTGTTGTTCGTAATGTGGTGAAGTATGTAAGATCTTCTCCGACAAGGTTACAAAAATTCAAGACATATGTTGAGCGAGAGAAAATATCATATAAGGGACTTATGGTTTTGGATGTGCCAACCAGATGGAATTCGACATACTTAATGTTGGAAAAAGATGTGATATTTGAAAAAACATTTGATAGGTTAGAGGAGGACGATAGCCACTACAAAAGTTGGTTTAACGAAGATGAGAATGGAAGAAAAAGGATTGGGCCTCCAATTTTTGTGGATTGGGATAATGCTAAGAGGTTAGTACATTTTTGTCAGTTTTTTATGATGTGACATTAAAATTCAGCAGTACAAAATGTGTGCCTTCTACTGATTTTTTGAATGAGTTGTGGAAAGTTTATCTTCATCTTTGCTCACTATCGGAATCTACTGATTTGTTGGTGAAAAAAATTGTTAATGGCATGAGAGATAAGTTTGTGAAATATTTGGGTACTTTTATAGAAAAGGTGAACAAGCTATTAATTTTAACAAATGTGCTTGATCCTCGGTGTAAATTTGAATTTATAAATTGGTGCTTTGGAAGTATATTTGATAGTAGGAATGTTGATGAAATTAAAGATGATATCAAAGAGTTGTTACGGTTATTTGAAAATTATAATAATGTTAGGTCAAATAGTGGTGTGGGTAGTAGTTCAATTGCTCAGTTAAGTGAAGTTTGTGATAGTGGCAGCAGTAGAAAAGAATCAATTGATCTATTTCAACTGTTTAAAAAGATGAAGGCAACTGAAAATGATGATTTTGGGGTGAAGAATGATGTTGAGAAATATTTGTCAGAGCAGAATGAAAGTCCTAATGATCCGAATTTTGATCTTGAGTTGGTGGAAGATGTATTCGTCTAGGTATCCGACTTTGTCAAAGATTGCCAAAGATATTTTGGCAATTCCTGTGTCTACCGTGGCTTTCGAATCGTCATTTAGCACAGGGGGACGTATTCTTGACCCTTTTAGGAGTACATTAACTCATAAGACAGTTGAAACATTAATTTCACACAGAATTGGCTTCGCTCAACTCTTATAGGAGAACAAATTGTACAACCAACCGAAAAAGAAACTGAGTTTTATGAAGATGTTGAATTGGGTAACAATACTGTTTTTTATATATTATTTTTAATAGAATGATTATACTTTAACATTTTGTTTATTATATTGACGCTTCGGCAAATTGTATGTAGACTTTGAGAAACTTTCAACCGTACC
Source organism: Anisodus acutangulus (assembly GCA_029783415.1). Lineage (NCBI taxonomy): Eukaryota > Viridiplantae > Streptophyta > Magnoliopsida > Solanales > Solanaceae > Anisodus > Anisodus acutangulus. The sequence continues at coordinate 40,576,598 of CM056494.1, read as the reverse complement.
GCAATCACAACCAATAGAACAAACACAAGCAGTTGAGGACTTGACAATGGATTGATATTGGCGTCATAATGGTAAAGTTCTCAAATCTACAATCCTTCAAATTAATTTTTGTTGTTAGTATCTATCTATATTTGACTCATAAGCAGTCTTAGTTGCTATTGCTGGAGCGGCTGAAACTGCTGAAATTCCTGTGTTGTTGCTGGAATTTCTGCTGCACAATCTTCTTGCTACTATTCTTTTTGTGCACTCTTCTTGAATTTCATTGATGATGATGCTGATGCCTACTGCTGAAATTCATGCTGGAATTTGATGTTGTTGATGCTGCTGCTGAATTTGATGTTGCTGTTTAGACAAAAACTGGAATTTGATGTTGTTTTTAAAAACTAATCCGCTGAAATACATCAATATAAAAACTAATCTACTGAAATTCCTATTTATACAGGAACTGAAATTTGATATTGTTGTTGCTGCTGTTGTTTAAAAAAACAATCTATGTATGTTCTTGTTAAAATTGGTTGTTGTTGTTGCTACTAATATGTTGTTGCATTTGCTGTTGATGTTTAAAAAAATATAAATCATTTGGACTTTATATTTGAATTGAAAAAAACCGATATAAATCGATACGTTCGGCGATATAAACCGATATATCAATTTTTTTAGAAAAAAGTTGTATTCGTTTTTTTTTTTTAAATGATTTTTATTCGGTTCATATTTTTCTGATACAAAACCGAACTGATATACGTCCAACCCTACGTAGCTCAGTTCCTGAAAGAAATTAGAGACTCTAAATTAAGACCTTGTATTAAGATAAAAAAGAGATAGATTTCATAATGATTGTTGTCCTAAATCTTTTCCATCACAAAATTACATAACGTACAACAGAATAGGTCCAGTCCAGGGGACAAATCAATAGGAAAGGCAGAAAAGACTGTGCCAAAAAAATTGGTATTTTCTTATATTGTTTTAAAAAAGAAATAGAAGAACCTAATGGATTGAACTTGAACTCCGGGTGACTGGATCGCCGCCTAAGAGTTTAATCGCAATAGATTACATAATATCAGTTACTGCTTAATCATTTTATCCCAAGTCCTCAACCCATTGGACTTGATATTCTTCGGCCATATGGAAAAACATCCTGCGAACGCCAAGGTCAAGAAAGTGTGGCACCTCTAGTGAAAATTGATTTTTATGAATACAATGCTTATTCATGATATTTTGCAATTGAGTAATCACAACTTTCTCAGAGTAGATATCAATCTCATCATGTATTGATGATTGTGCTTGCTCTCATTCCCTCTTCTCTTTTTCTTTTGCTTCCTCCCTGTCTCTCTTCCACTTCAAGTGTTCCTTAAGATATTCAAATACGCCTTCAATTGTTGTAGCTCGACTTTTTTTCCGGTTCCCAAGTCCTCATCCTCCGCTTCAATAGGTTCTTCTGTTGTTGGTTGTGAAAGAGGTGTCGTACTTAAATGACATGGTTACCCTTGGCAATTGAATTTCCAAATATTTCTTCCAATAATTCATAATGTTTAAGCCCTTTCTGTTTGTACTTGAAAATATTTATATCTCTTTCTTTTTTTTGCTAAAAATATATAAAATAGAATGTTAGTTTGAGGGTCCCAACCATACCCGGAGCAAGACTGAAGTAGGTCTTTGAAATCTTTTATATATTTCCTTAATGCTCGATATTTATTGTTTACACGGATTTCATCATAAATGTCTTTACCATCACCCATAAGCCGCGCCTTATGTCGAGCAAATGACTCATCTGAATTCTCTTTATGAGCAAAAATCCACATAGACCTGATAACATTAAGACCAGATGGACGGGGCACCAACTCCCACGTCTTATTATCAATAAGAGCATTATATTTATCAGTCATAGCAATTTTTCAATTCGGGTCGTTTAAGGCGGACACAAGATTAGGGGCAAGGGGGATTTAGAGAAATTGGAATGTAAATTTAAATGTCTTTTAGGTGTAAAAATACTCCACTGACTACGAGTTACCGGTCTATGACTCGAGGAAGAATTTAGTGAATTTTGGAAACTGTTTGCTGGCCCAAATCGATAATCTGGGGCTGAAACTGGACCAGTTCCAGCATTGGGCTGGATTGGCCCAATTGCTGGAACTGATCCAGTGACGAAAACTGGACTCGAAACAGTGGGGCCAGCTGGCAGTGGGCTCGCTGGAGAATATTGGGTGCGGGATATGTCCGAAAAATGGTGAGTAATATACGGGGATATACCATCATCCAAAAAATTATACGAACTACGCTCGGGAGTCTGAACTTTCGTAAATGGAAATTGGGTTTCATCGAAAATTATATGGCGATTAATTATGATTTTCTTGGAGGATAAATCAAAGCATTTGTAACCCCGATGATTAGACGGATAACCCAAAAACACACACGGAGTAGACCTAGCCTGAAGTTTGTTAATTGTGGTGGATGAGAATAACGGATAACACAAGCACCCACAGACCCGAAGATGAGAATAAGACGGGTTCTTATTATATAAGATTTGGAGGGGGAAGAATATGTCAGACCTTTGGAAGGAATTATGTTAAGGAGATATGTGGTCATTTAGAGAGCATGATGCCAAAAATATGGGGGTATGGAAGCATGAAGTAAGAGAGTTCGGACAATGTTATTTATGGAACGAATTTTGCGTTCGGCTTTCCCATTTTGTGAAGATGTATGAGGACATGAAAAATGAAAATTGATCTCATTATTAGCACAGAACTCCCGAAACTCCCTATTGTCATACTCTTTCTCATTATCACATTGAATATTTTTTATTTCTCTTTTGAATTGTGTACGAATGAACGCTCTAAATTTTATGAAGACTGAAAACACTTGTGATTTATTCGCAATTGGAAACGTCTACAAAAATTTAGAATAATCATCTAAAAAGATAGCATAATATCGATGACCTACCGAAGTAAGAACAGGAGACGTCCATATGTCGTTATGAATAATATCAAATGGCATTGAAGTATGAGAATTTGAGTCTACAAATGGCAACTTAACAATTTTTCCTAATGAACAAGATTGATAAATTGGAGTACGACTCGTACCCTTACACGAAATAAAACTATTTTTTATCTAAAGCTGATAAAATAGAGGATCCCATATGACCGAGGCGAGCATGCCACAAGGAAGGAGAAATGGCTGCAAAGGCTGATGGCAAGGCTTGACTCGATGGACTAAAACCGGGCATGATAGGATACAGATCCCCCCTACTGTCACACCTCATGAGATGACTCCCCGTCTTGAAATCCTTCACAGAGAAACCAAACTGATCAAATTCAACAGAAACAGAATTATCAGTGGTGAACTTTCGGACATACACTAAGTTTTTAATCAATTTGGGGGCATGTAAAGTATTTTTCAAGATAAGGGGTGGATTGGGGGGAGACAATGTTTTCTGACCATAACCCAAAATTGGAATAGAGTTGCCATTACTAACAATTATACCCCGAGGGTTGCTCAAATTGGAATAAGATGAGAGAGTACTTGAATCGGAAGTCATGTGGGTAGTGGCACCGGTGTCCATATACCAATTTGGGTCCGGTTGAGTCAAACCCAATGTGTGCATTGCAGCCTCGATATTGGTCTGAGTGGGGCGTGTTGCGTGGTGGGCTTGCGGAGGTCGGGGCCCAAGTACTCCTGGATGGGACTAAACTGGGTCTTAGCTGTTGGAACTGGCGTTGCTGGGCCACTTGCCAGTGGGCTGCCACTGCTGATTGTTGGGCCTAAAAGGCTGGCCAACACACTGGCTGCCGGGAGTAGCTGGATAGTAGGGGTTGCTGGCCCACGGCCCATTGCCCCAGCCCCGCTACCATGGGCCCCACTGCTGGGACCAGGGGGTGGTGGGCCATTGTTCACTGGACGGGACCCGCTGCCTGCTTGCTGACCACCGGAACCACCGCGTTTGCCCCCGCGGTTTTTGTTATTATTCTTACGATTATTTTTGCCACCACCATGATTATGGTTTTGGCCTGAATTATCAACAAAACCCGAAGAACTTGGGGAGGACGCCATCATGACGATGGGGCTTGCTCCGGTAGCCGCCTTTTTAGCCAAACCGGCTTCTTCAAAAGTAAGCATGGAACGGGCTTGATAAAAGGCGGGAAGAGGGTTGCTTTGACGAAGGAGAGTTCCAACACCATTATAGGCCTCCGAAAGGCCGGTAACCAATTGTAGAACTAGACGATTATTTGTTACAGGTGCGCCAACATTACGGAGTTGATCCGCCAACTCCTTGAGTTTCTTGCAATATTCAGTGACGTTTGGAAATTCTTCCATGCGAACTAGAGAGAATTCCTGCTCGAGTGTGACGACACGTGAATGTTGGTTATCTTGGAATATGTAACACAATCTATTCCAGGTAGCCATAGCCGTGGTATCCGGCTCAATAATCGTCTGTAGAAGGTCAATCGAAATAGTGGAATAGATCCACTGGAGAACGGTAGCATCAAGAGTAATCCATAACTGAGGATCCTCCGCGGGAAGAGGTGTAGCGGGAGGAATGATGTGATGAATAACTTGATGGGAGATAGCGTGAATTTTAAACAATTCTGCCCACGTCGCATATTGGACGTTTTCCATCTCAAGTACAATAGGGATACTGTTCTTGACGTTAGAAACCATGAGGGCAGGATGATAATTGTTCTTAGACATATTGAAAGAACAAAGAAGGAGGAGAAATTTGGGAATAGTAAGAGAGATTTTGAGAGTGGAAGACAAATTTTGGAAGAGAAAAACCCGAGGGGGGGGGGGGGGTTCGGCCGAAGGGTACAAAATTTTGGGAGAGAAAATTTTGTTAGACCTAGTCTTCTGATACCATGAAAGAAATAATCCCCTTGATTATTTTCATTAATTGAAAGGTTTATATACAAGTTACAAAATAGGAGAATCTTATTCCTATTCTATTCCTAAAATCTTATTCTATACATTTATGGTAATACACTAATTATGGTAATACACTACTAATTAGACCACAACCTTACCTAAACTAGGATACTAAATATTTATCATAAACTATATTACCTAAATAAGTCCAAAACCGAGAGCTAAATCTGGGCAGAATCCGAGACATTAAATATACAATATACACATGTATATTGTGTGTATATTGTATATTTAACAGCAACACACAAGATAAAATCCTCATAGTCACTGTCGGACTCACTGGCACTGCTGGATATGCTCATATCTTTCAACGGACTCTTACGAAAAACCTATAAAAATAGAAAAGAATACAAGTCAATGAAAAAGTTTTATGTTAAAGCAACTACTTATACATAATAGGCATAGAGTTCAGAAGCAACGGAATAGAGTTCTCTCTTCTTTCTTATATTACTGTCATCTAAGTTTATTAGTTACTTTTAACAATCATAATAACAATAAAAAGCAGTTTATTCACAAGTAAGCAAAAGTTTGCCCGAGACTATTTTACAAGGAGAAAAATCAACAACATAGTGATCAGGTCATATCATAAAAGCCTCTCGAACCCCTACTTAGCTCTAGGGGTGGGCAAAAAATCTGATGGTAAAGTTCTCAAATCTACAATCCTTCAAATTAGTTTTTGCTGTTAGTATCTATCTATATTTGACTCATAAGCAGTCTTAGTTGCTATTGCTGGAGCAGCTGAAACTGCTGAAATTCCTGTGTTGTTGCTGGAATTTGATGTTGCTGTTGCTGGAATTTCTGCTGCTGCTGCTTGCTGTTGCCTGCTGCTGCTGCTTGCTGCTGCTGCCTGCCTGCTGCTACTGCCTGTGCCTGCTGCTGAAACTGCTGAAATTCATGCTGAAATTTGATGTTGTTGTTGTAATTGCTGAATTTGATGTTGATGTTTAGACAAGAACTGGAATTTGATGTTGTTTTTAAAAACTAAACTGCTGAAATTCATCAATATAAAAACTAATCTGCTAAAATTCATGTTTAGACAGGAACTAAAATTTGATGTTGTTGCTGTTGTTGCTGTTGTTTAAAAAACCAGTCTATATATGTTCCTGTTAAAATTGGTTGTTGTTGTTGCTACTAATATGTTGTTGCTTTTGCTGTTGATGTTTAAAAAAACATAAATCATTTGGACTTTATATTTGAATTGAAAAAAACCGATATAAACCGATATATCTATTTTTTTATAAAAAAGTTGTATTCGTTTTTTTTATAAAAAAAAACAATTTTTATTCGGTTCATATTTTTCGGATACAAAATCGAACCGAACCGATATACGTCCACCCCTACGTAGCTCAGTTCCTGAAAGAAATTAGAGACTCTAAATTAAGACCTTGTATTAAGATAAAAAAGAGATAGATTTCATAATGATTGTTGTCCTAAATCTTTTCCATCACAAAATTACATAACGTACAACAGATTAGGTCCAGTCCAGGGGACAAATCAATAGGAAAGGCAGAAAAGACTGTGCCAAAAAAATTGGTATTTTCTTATATTGTTTTAAAAAAAGAAATAGAAGAACCTAATGGATTGAACTTGAACTCCGGGTGACTGGATCGCCACCTAAGAGTTTAATCGCAATAGATTACATAATATCTGTTACTGCTTAATCATTTTTTTCCCAAGTCCTCAACCCATTGGACTTGATATTCTTCGGCCATATGGAAAAACATCTTGCGAACGCCAAGGTCAAGAAAGTGTGGCACCTCTAGTGAAAATTGATTTTTATGAATACAATGCTTATTCATGATATTTTGCAATTGAGTAATCACAACTTGCTCAGAGTAGATATCAATCTCATCATGTATTGATGATTGTGCTTGTTCTCGTTCCCTCTTCTCTTTTTCTTTTGCTTCCTCCCTGTCTCTCTTCCACTTCAAGTGTTCCTTAAGATATTCAAATATGCCTTCAATTGTTGTAGCTCGACTTTTTTTCCAGTTCCCAAGTCCTCATCCTCCGCTTCAATAGGTTCTTCTGTTGTTGGTTGTGAAAGAGGTGTCGTACTGTATATGACATGGTTACCCTTGGCAATTGAATTTCCAAATATTTCTTCCAATAATTCATAATGTTTAAGCCCTTTCTGTCTGTACTTGAAAATATTTATATCTCTTTCTTTTTTATTGCTAAAAATATATAAAATAGAATGTTACATTATTAAACTCACATAGACAGAAGAAACATACTCAATACTTATGACATAACCTTACCGCCACATGTTGCGCCCAAACTTCAGAAGGACAAATAACTGTGTTAGTTTGAGGGTCCCAACCATATCCGGAGCAAGATTGAAGTAGGTCTTTGAAATCTTTTAGATATTTCCTTAATGCTCGATATTTATTCTTTACACAGATTTCATCATAACTGTCTTTCTTTCTGGTTCTAGTCCACAATTCATCGATGATTTCCTTCCAACGTAGAACGCTGATAGTATTACCATTAAACGCGTATTTCCTCGCATTGTCATGTAGGATTTCAATGAAGGCCGACGTGTCCTCGTCCGATCATTTTTCAGCATCTGAATCACGTGAGTTACTCATTCTTTTATACTTCTACAATACAATAACATTAGAATAATAAGTCGCATTCACTACAGTAGAAACTCTATAAATTAATGCTGGACCACCAAAATTTATTTAAAAGAGATATTAATTAATATATAAATTAATATTTATTAATTTATATATTAATTAATACTTTATCAATTTATAGATAAATTTATAATGAAATACCCAATTTACAAACACTCTTCAATCTTCCACTTCATTATTATTCAATGTACTGTATCAAATGAAGCACCCTTCAATCTCCCACTTTATTATGCTTCTTGTGTTCAATGTACTACTTTATGGATATTAAAAAATATTTTCTATATAAACACAAGATCAAATCATGCTAACACAAATGGATGTCGAACATGTCCTGAACTACCCAGAAGAAAATGTAGTTGCACAGTTGTTGACTGATGAAGAATAATTGAGAGCGTTATGGGAACTGATAAAGGTGATGAAGATGATGATGAAAGTTCTACAGTAGAGCCCCTTCGCGAAACAAGGCTATTAAAGCGGCAATCACATTGAATAATTTCTTGTTGAACTATGAGAAAACAACACCAGAAGTTCTTACAATGATAAGAAAAATTAGATATGAGATTCAATGTGACATTGATTTCAACAAAAAAAAAAAGACAATTGAGTCATTTTTCAAGAAGTCTTCATAAATCACTCATGTATTATATAGTATATAAGGAATTATTAATTTATATTTTACATGGGGTCTATATGAATAATCAAAAATGTATTATCTTATAATTTTAGCGAATTATTAATTTAGCACGTTATCCCGAAATCGGGATCAATTAAAAATATTAACTAAGAGAGTTTATTAAATAATCGAGTATTAATTAATAGAATTTCTACTGTATATTTACTTTTAGATTACATAACATCTGAAAACTTTCCTCACATGACCACAAAGAAATTAATTTAAATTTTAGATGGCGGCTAACACATCTAACACATTTTCCTCGCATGAGCATAATGGCAATGGCAGCTAACACATTTTAGATGGCTTTTGGGTTGTTGACAGTCTTTTTTATATTTTATTTACTAGTGTTATATCTTTGAATCGTTGTATTCAATTTTCATTTTAAATGGATTATAACTGTAGTCATACCTTTGTATATATCTAATACAATATAAATTATGTATTGGATAATTATATCCAATATAGTATAAAGTCGATCAATTGGCATATATCTACTAATGTATGGATTTTTTTTATAAAATATAAATTTATGGGTCAAGTTTTATATTTAAGAAAATTTGAAATCATGATTTTGAATCCCAAATCACACCTTTTTGGATGATTTGGGATTTCAAATCATGACATGAAGTTGAAGTTGAAGTTATGTCCAAATTGCATAAACAAACGTGATTTGAAATCAAATTATTAAATCATGATTTGCAAACGCATGGCCAAACGTCTACTAGGGAGCCGTTTGTACATGATTTGAAATCATATTGTTTGAAGTTGATGTTTTGTTTGGACATGCAATTTGGGTTTTTTAAGTTGTATGTTTTCTCATTGACATAAAAACTCTACAAGTTGTGAAAATCATCAAAAGTTTTCGAATTCTTATGCAATCTTACCAAATGAGCAAGTCATTGTTCATAACAAAATTAATACGCGGCTAGAAATTGTACACTTTTTAGTCATGGCATAGTCATACATTTGTATATATATACAATATAAATTATGTATTGGACAATTATATCCAATACAATATAAAGTCGATCAATTAATAAATATCTACTAATTTATGGATCTTTTTTTACAAATACAAACTTATGTTGTACATTTTTAAGTCATGGCATAGTTATACCTTTGTATATCTATACAATATAAATTATGTATTGGACAATTATATCCAATACAATATAAAGTCGATCAATTGGTATATATCTACTAATTTATGGATTTTTTTTTTACAAAATATAAACTTATGGGCTAAATTTTATATTCAAAAAAATTAAAATCATGATTTGGAATCTCAAATCACACATTTTTGTATGATTTGAAATTTTAAACCATGACATAAAGTTGAAGTTCAAGTTATGTCCAAATTGCATAAATAAACGTAATTTGAAATCAAATTATGAAACAATGGTTTGAAAACGCATGGCCAAATGCCTATTAGGATAGTTTGGTGCAAGGCCAGATTTTGAAAGAAAAAGAAAATCAGCTTTTTTCACGTAGTTGGTTGACGTGTGTTTGCTATGAATCCCAAAATCTGATGTTTCCTCTCTCTTTCTATGGTGGGATAATCAATTCGTTTTTAATCAAATCTTGCAGTGGCTTTCTTAGATATGGTAGATCTTTTATGTGATCTGCTGCATAATTTATCACTCCAAGAAATTGCTACACTTTTCTTTTATTTTCTAATTTTTCTTTAAAGTTTTTAATCTTTGTTACCACATGTTCTTGTAATTGTATTCCCTCGCTATCCACAATGTAGCCTAGGAATTCAATAGTATTCTTGAAGATTTCTGATTTCTTTTATGATAGAAGTATTCCGTGTTGGTTTACCGTTTTAATGAACTATTCTACATGTTTAATATGATTTTCTAAGCTGCTGCTGTAAACTAATATATCATCCACATATATGATACAGAAGTCTGCAAGCTTTCTAAACACTTGATCCATTCTTCTCTGAAAGATTTGTGGTGTATTTTTTAATCCCATTGGTAATACATTCCATTCGTAGTGTCCTTGCGGGGCACTGAATGCTGTTAATGCTCTAGATTCATTAGTCAGTTTAATCTGCCAAAATTCGCTTTTACAGTCGAATTTGCTAAACCATTTCTTGTTTCCTAATCTGTTAATAAGGTTTCTTTTATAAGGTAAAAAGTATCCATCAAAAATAGTCTTTTTATTTAGATTTCTATAATCAATTACTAATCTAGCTTTTCCTCGCTTCTGTTCATTATGTTTTCTTACTAAGAAGGCTGGACTGCTATGTGGGCTTTTACTCTCTCTTATCACTTTCATTTCTAGTAATTCTTTAATTTGAATTTCAAACTCTTTTTGATCTGTTGGGCTATATCTTATTGGTTTTGTTCTGACTAAATCACTTTGATCTATCAGTTTTATTTCTCCATATATTTTTTTTCTTTTCCCATAGCTGCATCGGGTTTTCTCCGAAGTTTCCTTTTAACATACCTAAGTATTTTTCTTTTAATAATTCTAAATTATTATTCCTATCCATTTTTATAGTACATAATCTTATGGTGTTTACTGGTAGTATCCTTTTTAATATAATCCATTTATCACAGGGGGATTGTAAACAAAATGTATTCTTGTTAATTACTTGAGTTTTAAAGTAATCTAGGAAGTTATTTCCTAATAACACTTGTTGCTTCATGTTATCTAACTGATATACTATTGGTAATCTGAAGATGGTTTTTCTTAATACAATTCTCATATTTTCTGTTATTATATCTAATTCTTTAAAATGCTCATTAAATCCTGATACCTTAGCTCTATGTATTCTTGATCTTTTCCATCTGTATGATTCTAATACATCTTTTCTAGCTAAGCATATGTCTGCTCCACTATCTATGAATATTTTTTGCTTTATCATTTTATTCGGCTTATATTCTATATGGGCTTCTATGTGAATTGCTACCATTTAGTCAGGTTCATTCAATCTTCTATTGAGTTCTTCATCTTGTTCGTATTCTTGGATTTCTTGTCTAGTTTCCTCATTTCTTAGTGACTCTTCTATGAGTCTTGCTATTTCAATTTGTTTCCAATGTGTCTTATTCATTTCTTCCCTTATTCAGTTGCAATTTTCACAATTAATTTACTTATGCTATTTAACATTCTAAAATTCATTAGTAAGTTCAAAGGTCAGAATTGTTTGCTCTTAGCAATTTCTTTGTAATATATACTCCCTGTTTCACTAACTGTTGAAGTTATAATCAGCTTGCGTCGAGTATATTCTTTGCATTGTATCCAGTATTCTCTTTCTCTTATTAATACTCTTTTCTGTCTTTCTAGTGTATTCATTTTATTCAGAATTATCTTCACTAGCTGAATGTTGGTTGATATAACTTACTCTTTCTGATTCTGATTCTTCATCTGTTTCACTAACATAAAAATCTTCGTAATCATACCACTTATTATAGTTTTCTTTAATCTGTTGTAAGCTCATTATAAACTGTTCCGTATTTATATATTTTACTCCTGCTTTCTTTAGCTTCGGGCACTTATTTACATAGTGTCCTTTAACATTTCAACATGTACATTCTTTTACTTTTTCTTCTTTAGTCTTATTGATTCTATAGGATTTATATATTTATTCCTTTCAAACTTTCTTTTATTCTTAAATCCTCTTCTAGTTTCAGGGTTATTCTTATATCTTTTAAATCTTTTCCTTTTATAAGATCTATAGTAATTTTTATCTTCTTTTCTGTATTTATAATTCTTTTCATATTTATCCCTATATTTCTTATATCTTTTATGCTTTTTATACTTGTCTTTTTTGCTATCGCGTCCAAATTTTAATCTTCTTTCTGTGAATCTACAGATTTCTCTTAATCCTATTTTCTTATCTTTTTTAATCTGCTGCTGTACTCGATGTTTTTCACATTTTCTCATCAAATACGCTCTTAAAACTCGTATTCTTTTTCCTAAAGTATTCTCTTTAGGCTCTAACTGCACGTATTCTTTTGATATTTCAATCTTATACGGTATAGGCAGATGATCGTAGTACAATTGTTGATAAATTACTCCTTTTTCTGGTAGGAATCTAGCTTCATAAAAGAATTTACTAAAACTAATTGTATATTCTGGTAATTTATCAATTCTACAACATTTCGTCTTTGTTTTTCTTTCTGCTAAAACCTTTTTTCTGGCTATTAACCATTTTTCACCTAAAAATTCTCTTTTCAGTAGTAAGTCAAAAATCATCAATATTGACTTCCAGTCTGTCGCATGACTCAAAACTCTTTCTCTTAGCTGATATGCTATTGATTTTATCCAGTATGCTGCTTTTCCAATTATAGTCTTTGATATTAAATTATACATATAATCTAGGTTTTCGACTTGCGTACCATACGTTCCTAAATTCCAATCTGTTATTCTTCTTCCTATTTCCTATTCATTATAGACATTATCTATTTTTAGAAAATATCCATTATGGCTTACTCCTTGGGTCATTGATCCTACAAACTCTTTAAATTCAATAGGTATATGATCTGGTAATCTAGTCATTCTTGTGGTGATCACCTCTAGATTAGGGTCAACTAACTCTTCTTCAGGGTAATCATTTGCATCTTTATTTATAATATCGTCCGTTTCTACTCCAGTATTCACCTGATCATGATATTTATTTTCTCTATCACTATTTGGTTCTTCTTCTATTATAGCATTTACTCTTTTTTCTCCTCTTAAAGCTTTTAATATTTGATCATTTTCTCTTACTAATTCAATATTCTCAGAATTATTTTCAAAATTTTCTTCTTCTATAACTTCTACTACCTGTAATTTCTGGTTAGTCGATTTATCACTGTTACTCTGGTTATCTGAGTTTTCTTTAGATCTAGTCTCATTGCTAGTCTTATTGCTTTCGCTTTCTTTTATCGGTTTATCATTGCTGCTAGTCTCGATATTCCTATCGATGTTGGTCTCGTCGTTCTCATCACTTAATCTGATTCTCTTTTTCTTTTCTTTTCCTTTTAACTTTTTTAACTGTTCTGTTAAAATACGTATTTCATCTTTTAATCCTAATATTTTTTGTTTTTCTTTTTTCAATTCTTTTCTTAGTGTATCTTTTGAGTTTAAGTATTTTTTTATACTTTTGATACTTTTCGTACCATTCTTCATTATCTTCTAGTTTTAAATTTCTATTCTCGGTTTTTAATTCTATAATTTGTTGATCTTTTTTATCCAATTCTACCTTAGTTTCATTAGGTAGGGTCTTCGTATTTAAGTATTTTTCTTTATACTTTTTATACTTATCATACCATTCATCATTACATTTTAATCTTAATTCTTTATTTTCTGCTTTCAATTCCTTAATCTTTTGATCTTTTTTGTCAATATTTTTTTCCTTTTCGGATAAACCTTGTTTAGTCGGTTTAGATTTTATAGGTTCATATTTATATCTTTCTTTTTCTATAATATCTTTACCATGGGTCTTTAAAAATGTAACCGCACTAGGTTCCATTAGAATTTTTCTTCTTTATTTAGTTTTGTTAATCCGTCTAAGGTTTTTGTCACTTCTTTAGATAATCTGGGTTTCATTTTACTAATATCGACCATGATTGGTACTTTGCTTCTTCTCCACACATCTATTGGCACTAATTCTGGTTTATGGGTAGTTGTTTTAGTAATTGTACTATCTTTACTCGTACTGGCTTCTTCACTAGGTTCTTTTTGTTTTCCTTTGCTTTTTTCTTCTAATAACATGTTCAACTTTTCTAATATTAATTTAAACGTTGGTATTTCGGATACGTTCCAAAGGTTAGTCAGTTCTTCTCTAATCATTTGTTGGGTTTTATTTTGATTATCTCTTACTTCATCGATTAGTGATAATATATTTTTCATTTTTTCTTTTAATATAATCTCTTCCCATAACGCATCTATTTTTTCGTTATTGCTCATAATCAGGGTTATTTATTCGTTTCTTCCAACCGTTTCCCATATCTATCCATATTTTGGTAAACTTTTCACATTGCTTTTCTAGTTGTGCTATATCATTTTCTAATTTCATTTCTTTTGTGCTGTATTCGAGATATTTTAATTGGGAATATATTTCTCCTGATAAGACCGTCTTTATAGTTTTTAGCTTCTGCTTTTTCTTTATTATTTTTAACTGTATATTCATATTTTGTTTATAAATCTAGTTTTTCCTTGATCATTTATCTCGATTCCGTTATTATTTATCTTATAATTTATCATTGTTAAAAAGTCGCTTCCTAATAATAATTCGTTGATGCTATCATACTCTATTACTCCGATATTTATCTTATATTCCAAATCTTGGATTTTAAATCTTAAATTGATGCTTTTCGTAATTATTATTTCTCTTTCGTTCTCAGGGTAATTATAAGTTTGTGGTTCTATTATATTACACTCATTTTCATCTATTTTACTTATGTGTATAAAACTTTTAATTGCTCCTGTATTTATCTCTGCTATTCCATCCATACTTACCATATTTCTGAATATTATAACCTTGATTTTTAATCTAGTATATTATTCTGGGGTTTATCCTTGGTATACTATTCAACGATTCTCTGGTTATACTTAATCTAGATCCCTCTATTCTTGGGATTAATCTTTTAGATTGTGTAATCGTTCGTGTATTAAAATCCATAGTTATTTCGTCTGGTATGGTAATCTTAGAGTTTTCTTTATGTTCTATTTGTTCGAGTATTTCTTTATACATTTTTGGTACTATAATATTCATTTCATGTTGTTTCTTTACATGGTGATTTCCTGTTAAGGCGTATATCATTTTTGTTTCTATACTCATTACTTTACTTCCTGGTGGCATGCTTATTCCATCTAATTTATAGTATAATGTTAAAGCTAAATCTTTATGTTCATCTTTTATCGATACACTAAAGTCTGGTTGTATTGTAAATTTTAACTTTTGATAAATTAAATTTCCTTTAATCACTGATATTAATGCATCTTGTAAATTTCCTAATATTCTGTCATCTAATACGTAAATCTGTATAGGTGTATCAATATTCTTTTGAAAGTATGCTTTAATCGTGAATTCTACTCCCCCAAAGTAAATATTTTTATATTTCTTTGCTTCTTTAGTCGATAGTTTAGCCAATTCTCTTCTAATCAATTCATCAGTAATTAAATTAATCTTAGTTCTACCATTAGTACTCATAGTGTCAATTACATTTTCATGTTTCTGGGCTATATATCTTATCTCTTTATTTCTTTCGAACCATTTAGTTTTAAATATATTTTTTATAGATACTTCTTCTTTTTCATCTTGAATCTTCTGATATGCGTCAGGTTTAAAACTTAGTGTTTGACTAGTTCCTCCTTCATAAGTATTCATTTGATAATAAAGATCTTTAGGTTCTAACTTATTTTCCTTATCCATATTTCAGTAAATCGATGTATCGATATTACTCTTGTATTATATCTTTTAAATCCTTAATTTCATTTTCATTGCTAATTTCTTTCGCTAAGTTCTGTTCTCTGATTTTTTCGATCTCATCTTCTTTTTGCCTAATTCTTTCTTCTCTTAGGGCTGATAAATTTCTTAAAAACGTTATCTTTTCTTCCTGTTTATTCATCGTTATATGTTGTTCTAACAACTATTTTTCCTGTTCTTCAATAATTTTTATTCCTATTCTACAACTTATAATATGTTGGTTTATATCTCTATTATATGTAAGCGGTTTTTCTGCTATTCTTTCTAACTGTACTTTTTGTTCTTGTTGTTGTCTTAATCTATTTTCATCCATAGTGTTCTATCTCCATTCTTAAATCTAATTTTATTTCTTCTATAAATTCATTCATCTCATATATTCGGGTATTTAGTTCTATTAATCTTTCATACGTTCGTATACTAATTACTCGATCTTCTAATGTTTCTGGTTATTTATTAGCTATTCTTTTATCCATTAAGGATTCGACTATTATTTTATTCTGGCTTCGCATATTTAATAATAATTTTTTCATCTCTCTAGATCTCCATAACATCTGATTTAACATTCTAACTTGTCTAAACGATGGATGTGTCCTCATTTTAAACACTTGTTCTAATTACAAGCTCTGATACCAATTTCTGGACGGGATGTCCTGCGGATCTTTTCATCATCTATATACCCCTAGAGGCTAGTGACATAGGATGGGGAGCAGTCCTAATAGCATATGATAAAGAAGATGTAGATAAAGAAAAAAGGTTAATTTATGGATATGAAGGCGGAACGTGGAAGCCTAACAAGAAGAACTACCATATCAACGAAAAAGAATTATTGGCAGTAAAATTTGGAATTAAAAGATTTCATTACCATTTACTACCAGTAAAATTCATTGTTAGAACTAATAATACTCAGGTGAAGGCGTTTATTACAAACAGAATAGATCCTTTACCAGAATTGAATAAAAGAAGAAAATGGCAATCGTTCTTCTGTTATTATGATTTTATTGTTAAGAATATATCTGAAACTAAAAATATTTTAGCTGATGTTCTTAGCAGATATAATGTCAATTAACAGCGAAGACTTTGAGGAATTCATAGCCAAGGCTATGCAAGAGATTATCAAGAATAACGATTATCTAATTAAACCAGGATATTTTAGGCAGCAGCAAAGCGGAGGAAATATCTCAAGAATAATTGATTGATGTTTACGATTAACCGTGATATTTTATGCAATAGCAAGCTAAGAAATTAGCAGCAAACGAAGGATCAGTATGAAGACTCATCCATCGTTCAGCAGGATTAGAGAATTAAATAAAGACAGGTTGCAGTACGTCATTGAGAGGAATATCCTTTACGAAAAAATAAATTTAGCTAGGAAAGAATTACTCTATTACGACGTAATGAAACCTTCTGATTTACTAAGTGATCAAGGCAAAATAATAGTCAGACAAGTAATAGTGAATAAAATGGTTAGTATATACAGGAATATCGAATACATTCGATATCGAATAAATGAAAAGGAAACTAGTATACGAGTGGTTAATTGGTTACTCGCAGACTACCCATCACATTATTAGATAATAGAATGTACTACATCCTGATCCTTTTGAATAAGGAAGGAAAAATGATTTTGAATAAAATCCTGATCCTTTTGAGTAAGGAGGGAAAACTGATTATTTTTGCAGGTACAGTGTAAACCTTTGCGAAAAAGGCCTTACGGCCTAAAAGGATTATGGCTTAACAGCCCAAAAGAGGCTTAACAAGCCCAAAATATTATTAAAGGTATTATGTAGATTCATCTACCTAAAACCTAAAAGAGGCTTATGGCCCAAACAGATTATGACCCAATGTAGTGTTTTATACTACGGTAAGGTCCAAAAGATTATGATGCAGGGAATGTAATTCACTTTGCATAACCCTATTGAATACTGGTCAGGGAATGTAATTTACTGCATAACCCAAAAAAGAGGTCCTACGGACCCAAAAAGATTATGGTCTTATGGCCCAAAGACGATTAGGAGCCTCACGGCCCAAAAAGATTATTAAACTGGTAATCCAGTACAAGAGGTCTCAATGTCCCAACAGAATAAATTAAAACGTGTAAGTTTTATTTATACAAATCCTATGGATCCAACTGATTAAAACACTGGTAACCCAGAAAAGAGGTCATAACAGACCCAAAAGGAATATGGTCCAATGTAGTTTAAACTATAGAAAGCCCAAACAAAAGAGGCCTTAGTGCCCAAAATCAGATTATGGCCTCACAGCCTAAAATGATTATTGAAGTCACAAATGATTAAACACAAATCAACCGGACAGCTGGAAAGTGTTAAACAGAACAACAGCCCGACATGAATACGAAAGTCATGCCAGACTACGACAGCTGAACAAATCACCAGATAAAGCTAAAGGCGATGTGGACAGCTGACTCGAAAACTGACAAAACAACTTTACGGAAAGAAGCAGATAAGGCACTGTAGACACTGTAGCCTTTTATGACTTTTTTGAAAAGTATTTTGTCTAGTACTATTTGATTACTGTTTACTTTACGACTTTTGAAAAGTAATACTGTTTACTTTTAAAAAGTGATGAATAGTGAATAGTCGAGGTTATCTATATAAGGAGCCTCTTGTAAAGAAGAAGAGGAATTAGAAAAATTCTGAAATAGAAACCTTTACAAAAAATTCTCTCAATGTTTAACTAAAACACCCTTCAGTCTGTAATCCGAAATCATCCAAGATTATCATAAGATAACCGAATACCATCCAAGAACATCTTAAGATTAATCGACTATCATCTAAAAACAGACATAAGATTAATCTTATATCAACCAAGAATATCATAAGAACATGAAGTTTAATACTTTGATTTGTTATGATTAGAACTATACTGGTTAAAGCACACCACTGGAAGGAAGGCGATCAGAGGATACCCAGAATCGACTCCTACTCCTAGGCGACAGTACCAGGCGGAAGGCAAAGGGGAAATACAGGCCATAGGAGGGTTGAGACTACTTCGGTGATCTGAAAAGTCTACTTAAAGGTATGTGCTTAAACTATATGTTTCTAATTATAATTTTGATAAGTATACTACTCAGTTGTTATGATGTTTAGATGTTGATATTAGATTATGATTATGGATGTTTAGACGATGATAGAAGATTGATTATGAATGTTTAGACGATCGGTATAGGTTATAGTATGGTTATCTGCCGGATAGATAGAAGATTATAGACGCTTTATTAAAAAATGAAATTGAACCTAAGATTACAACTCAGATTATTACATGCTTATTATTTGATTAACTCTGAAAAAAGTTTGATTAACCAGATTACCGTCTATGTTCTAGCCTCTGGGGGTATATAGATGATGAAAAGTAATTACTTTTCGTTTAAGATTACAGGTGGATTTATGTTTGAAACCAATAGGGGGGTAATTGACGTTCCACTTCACCACCTTGAGTCGATATCATGCTATCTTGTTAAATGTGATTTAATCATTCAATTCAATCAAAACACTAATATGTCATGAATTTATATTTCACATAGTAAAAGTTAAAAAGATACATAACAAATGAATCATTGATCAAATGTTTAAAATATGGAGGAAAAAATAAATAATAAAACGTCAATTATCATGCCTTGATCTTAGATCATGGATTTATGTTGCACTAACAATTCATACCCTGATCCCATGTCTAATAGTCTTCCAAATTTAATTTTTTCACGAACCAATGTAATTTTCCTGAATAGTTATGAAAATATCATTCATAAAAACTTGTTGGATTTCACCAAACAATTATGGAAGTCTGTAGAAGAAAAATATCTAATCAATTGTTCTTGTTATTTTTTACAATATGATAACCTTGTAACTCTAATTCGACTTTATCTCGATAAATCCTTTCTCTACTAAAACTTTTCAGCCTAATGCATTCAGCCCTCTAATTCATACTAAATTTGATATAATAAGATCAATTAAAGTTTTATTAGGTACGTACATTATCTCCATATATTAAAATGAAGAATTCCTACATAGTTTAGATATGTTTATATAGAGTTTTGTTGGGTTCAAAACACATAAGTAATTTTTATCTACTATAAGGTACACACGTGGTTGCCCTTCCGATTGCAAGCTTCAAGCTTCAATGTACTTCTCTTTCGGAAAGCTAGAAAATCCGCCAGAGGTTCGAGAGTATTTGATTCTAAGTCTCTAAGGCTTAGAATGTTTTTCAGAAAATGGTGTGTTGAATAATGAGGTGAATGCCTCTATTTATAGTTGAAAAATAGGTCAAAATCGGATTAGGGTTTGACCTTGGGCCTGGCCCAAAAATCGAGGCCAAGGCGTTGCGGCCCTAGGGTATGGGCGCCGCGGCGCTCGACTTTATTTTTCGTGCATTCTTAATTAAATTCAAAATCAAATTTTGACTTAATTAAAATAATCATTATTCATTTAAATGTCTCGATTCCAAATTGAACATTTTAATTACTCTCTCAATACATCCTTAGATCGAAACGGACAATCGACATAGTGTGACCCTACAAGCCTTCTCATATCGACATTAATCAAATTAAGGTCTACACGAAATTCCTAGATGGCGCATGAAGACGAACTCAATATGTGAAGTACGTTTACACGAATCTAGTAAACTTAACCTTTATGTGGTAAGATAAAATCCTTTCATTCACGACACACCCGATCAAGCTTAGGATTTGTCAAGTGTCTATCCAAATGTCTTAATCATTGTATCTCATCTATATTAGTTGATAACTAGATCATATTCTAAATATGTCTATTGCGTTGGCCAACGACTTAGTCAACCTAATATCACCGAGAATCTGAGTGTTCTCTCGAATATACATCCGAGGAATGAATCCTAATCTTGGCTCAACTACCACCTTCAATCCACATCGTAATGTACCCAATACAAGCTGTATCTCAACCTATAAGGCATTTGAGCTTAGGACGGGATCAAAGTACATTACTTTGTAGACAAGGCGCGTATTGACCTCAAGTCTAAGGAATTATATCTCCCACACGCTGATCATACTTTAGACAAGTATAACAAATAGTATATCAGCAGGGTATACCAATACTTCCAATGTATCCATGTGTCCATCACGAGTAACCATTACTCGTAGCAGGTGAGACATACTACATCCTCTAAGGATGTGATGCAGACCACATGTCGACTTATCACATATCATCGATATCTCATTCTCGATGATCATTAGTCGAGGTTATTTTTAGAGTTACGCTCTATCATTAATAACTCACTCTATTAATGATAACGTAAGCTCAAGGGATGCACATTAATGAATAATTACAAACAATCAAATAATAATTCAATAATTACAAATGTCAAATTATTAATCTCCATTAATAATAATATGAATGTGTATAAAGTACATTTGTCCAAATACAGATTGTCTCTAGGACATAAATATACTTTCAATCTCCCACTTGGCCTAGAGCCAATCTCCAACATATCTAATGCCCATATTCTCAAAATGACCATTATGCTTGACTAAGCTTAATGGTTTAGTGAATAGGTCAGCTAGATTATCATCTGTGGAAACATAGTCTACTCTAATCTCTTCAGTCTCCATCATCTCCCTGAGTATGTGGTACTTCCTTGGTACATGCTTGTTTCTGTTGGTTGATCTTGGTTCCTTAGCTTACACAATCGCACCAGTGTTGTCACAATAAACCGTTATTGGGCAAGTGGCACTTGAACAACCCCTAGTTCCTTCAGGAACTCAGATATCGCGATAGCTTATTTACCAGCTTCCGATCCAGCAATGTACTCAGCTTCTGTTGTCGAATCAGTAGTTGTAGCTTGTTTGGAACTTTTCCAGCTAACTGTTCCACCATTGAAAATGAATGTGTAACCTGATTGAGATTTACAGTCATCAACATCTGTCTAGAAGCTAGCATCAGTGTACCCAGTACATATTAGCTTTTATTCTCCACTATAGACTAAGAAGTAATCTTTAGTTCATCTAAGATACTTAAGAATACTATTGACTACCTTCCAGTGTTCTTCCCCAGGATTCTGCTGGAACTTGCATGTCATACTAAGTGCAAAGGCCACATCTGGCATAGTACAGGTCATGGCATACATGATCGATCCTATAGCCGAAGCATATGAGATCCTTTTCATGCGTTCAAGTTCTATAGAATTAGAAGGACTATCCTTCTTAGATAACTTGATGCCTTATCCCAAAGGTAGACAGCCTTTCTTGGAATTTTCCATAGAAAAATGTCTTAGCACTTTGTCTGTGTAGACTGACTGTGACAGCCCCAACAATCTGTTAGGTCTATCTCTATAGATCCTAATCCCCATAATGTAGTAGACCTCACCTAAATCTTTCATCATGAAGGTACTGGACAACCACTCTTTGACTGACTGCAGGAGAGTCTTATTGTCTCTCATTATTAATATGTCATCTACATATATTATAATGAAGGCAATACTTTCATCCCTACGTTTACTATAAACACATGGATTCTCTTTGCTTCTGACGAAATCAAATGACTTGATAGCCTTGTCAAAATAAATGTTTCAACTCCTCGAGGCTTACTTAAGCCCATAATTGGACTTTTGTAGCTTGCATACAACATTTGGTTTGGACTCAATTGAAAAACCCTCAGGTTGTTTCATACACTTCCTCAACTAGATTACCATTGAGGAAAGCAGTCTTGACATCCATCTACCAAATGTCATAGTCATAATATACAGCTACTGCAAGCAAAATCCGAATGGACTTGATCTTAGCAACAGGTGAAAAGGTTTTATCATAATCGACCCCAGGCCGTTGATTTTAACATTTAGCCACCATTCTTGCTTTATAAGTTTGTACATTGCCAAATGCATCAATCTTCTTCTTGAAGACCCATTTGCATCATATGGGTCTAACCCCTGTTGGCAAATTAACCAAGTTCCAAACTTGATTTACGTACATCGAGTCCATCTCAGATTTCATGGCTTTTTGTCATCTCTACGAATCAATGTCTAACATAGCTTCGATGTAGGTTGTAGGTTCATCGTCATCAGGAATATCTATCTCATTATGTGTTTCAATAAGGAGATTAAGTCTTTCAGGCAAACGATGAGTCCTAGTGGTCCTACGGAGTTGAGTACTCTGCGTTTCAATATTTGTTGCATTCTGATTGTGAGAAGGTCTTTGTGTGTTGGACAATCCATCACCTTGAGAGCTTTCAGGAATGTCATTTTCATGTATTTCCTGAATGGAATGATGTACAACTATTGTATCATCTTCCATTGGTTGTGTATGAGAGTCTTGCATTTTTGTACTATCTCTCACAACACTCCCACTGGCTGAAGGGCGTACTCTAAGTACCCAATATTTACCAGATACACCCACTGAATCCTTGTTTAGGTCATTCGACAAAGGTTCAACTTTTGTGTTATCTTGTGGTTCTTGAATTTCTTCAATTTCTATCTCTGTGCAGCTATGTTCCTTGTAGACATATTATTCTTCAAGGAAAGTTGTGTTCCTGAAAACAATGACCTAATGTTCTCCAGGAAGATAGAAGTAGTATCCATTAGTTTCCTTTGGATACCCCACAAAGTAACATTTCTCACTTTTAGATTCCAATTTGTCAGTGATCATCTTCTTATCATATGCAGGGCACCCCCAGGGTCTCATATGTTTAAGAGATGGCTTCTTGCCATACCATATCTGATAAGGTGTATTTTCTACTGACTTGAAAGGAACCCTGTTCAGAATATATATAGAGGTAGCATGTCTCCAAAGGTATGTCGGTAGAGTTGATGAGCTCATCATGGATTGAACCATATCCAATAAGGTTCGATTTCTCCTTTCGTCAACACCGTTCATCTGTGGCGTTCCTAGAGGTGTCCATTCAGATTGGACTCCATGTAGCTTTAAGAAATCTAGAAATTTTTTGCTTAAGTATTCACATCATCGATCCGATCGAAAGGTCTTGATACTTGTTGCAAGTTGCTTCTCTACTTCCGACTTATACTCCTTGAACTTCGCAAAAGCCTCGGATTTGTGTCTCATAAGATACATATACCTATACCTTATGAAGTCGTCAGTAAAAGTGATGAAGTATGGGAAGCCTCCTCTAGCTTGAGTCGAGAATGGCCCACATACATCAGTATGGACCAACTCAAGCACCTCCTTGGCTCGCACACCTTTCCCAGAAGGTGATTTATTGGTCATATTTCCTCTCAAGCAAGATTCACAGTTACCATAAGACTCCAAGTCAAATGGTTCGAGGTAGTCTAACTTCCTCAATCTTGCTATCTTTCATTTGTTAATATGACCAAGTCTGCAGTGCCATAGGTAGGTAGAGTTTCTATTACTTGCTTTGGCTCATTTATTTTGTACATTAAAAATCTCTCGACTACAGTTCAGTGTATATAATCCATCCACAAGAGGAGCAATTCCATATATAACACTATTAAAAGACAGTACGTGACTGCCATTATAAATATATGAGGAAAAGCCCTCTATGTCCAACACTTATATAGAAATAATATTCCTCATTAACGAGGGAACATAAAAACAATCATTCAACACTAAATAATAGCCGGAAGGTAAATTTAATCTATAAGTCCACACACGTTCAGCATCGATCCGTGCTCCATTTTCAACGCATAGGTCTACCTCTCTCGGTCCAACCTTCCTGCTATCAGTTAGCCCCTGCACATTTGTACAAATGTGTGAGCCACAAGCGGTATCCAATACCCAGGAATAAGAGTTATTTATAGACATATTTATTTCAATGACGTACATACCTTGTCCACCAAAGGCAGGAGCACCTAGTGCTTTCCCTCCTTCTGGTGCCGTGCAATCCTTTTTCCAATGCCCCTTTCTATGGCAGTTGAGGCATTCATCCTTAGCCGAGCTCACTTTCTTCTTCACACCTCCCTTGGGCTTCATAGTTGTGGGCGCAACAATTTCCTTGCCCTTCTTCTTCTGTCATTCCTTGCCTTTCGGCTTGGGTCGGCTAGAAGAGCTCACCATGAGAACAGCTTTGCCTTTGGAAGTGGAGGACTCAAAGGTCTTGAGCATGTTGTGCAGCTCTGGCAAAGTCTCCTTCGTTCCATTAATGTTGAAATTCACTATGAAGTTCTCAAATGAATGAGGGAGAGAGTTCAGGATGAGTGTGGTAGCGACATTCTTTTCAAGCTTCGTTCCAATTGAAGAAAGCCTCTCTATCAGCCCTATCATCTTCAACACATGCTGCGAGACCGGCCCCCCTTCATTGATCTTACACTTGAAGAGCTCTATTAGCAACTCATATTCCATTGTCTGGGATTGAGAGTCATAGAGACTCTTCAGGTGTTCGAGCATCTCATTGGGCCCCATATTCTCATGTTGTCTCTAAAGTTCCATAGACATGGAAGACAACATCACGCACTGTGCTAAAGTGGCATCATCTAGGTGTTTTTGGTAAGCATCCTTATCAAAAGAGTCATATTCAGCAGAGTCTGTCGCATGGACTGTCGAGAACACCGTGTCCAACACGTATTCTATTTTCTCTTGTCTCAGCGCTATTCACAAATTCCTTAGCCAGTCAAGGTAGTTCGGTCCAATAAGTTTGTTCATTTCGATCAACATTTTCAATGATAAGCTCGACATCTTTGATAATCTGAAGAATTAGATAGACTGGAAATCAAACTCAAAATCTATTTCCTATTATACACATTCGTTTAGGCTACTCAACAAGGACTTTTGTTTAATTAGCTCCCACTATTTTAATATACTTCTACGAACCCATGGTAGAATACAGACATATATTAATTGAGGTCATAATGGGTCAAGTGTCACGACCCGACCCGACGGGCCGCGACTAACCATCCTAATGACGTCATTAAACTAACCTATCACACATAATCCAACTAACACTTAATGAGTCTGAAATCCGGCAGCATAACACTGCAACAACAACATAAGCCAGGGTAGGCAAGCCGACAAGGCTGCCTTTACCCAAAAATGTACCTGTCTCCTGAGGAGTCACAACTAGCCAATATAATATAATAAGCAAGCTGACAAGGCTGCCACTAGATAGTAACGTATATACACGGGGACACCCCAACACAGAGTACAATAGTATGACTGACCAAAACAGAGTTATAACCCTTACATAAGTACAACCCACAATTGTCTACAGACCTCTATAAGAAGGACAATGACTTATGACGGGATAGGGCCCCGTCGTGCCCCTAAATATACATAAATCAAAATAATAGGGTTCTGTACCAAAATGGTAAAGCTCTGGATCAAAGGAGCTTTCCAAACAGCTGCGCAGGAACCTAAACCGAAGGATCACCAAACTGAGCACCTATACCTGCGGGCATGAACGCAGCCCCCCGAGGAAAGAGGGTCAGTACGAAATAATGTACTGAGTATGTAAACATGAAATACTGCAAATGAGATCATAAGTGGCCAATGGATAACATGAGATCAGTATAAAAATCAGGATCCAAATCCAACTGTGCCATAAACAATAAAAGTCAGTTGTGCCTTATAAAAATGAGAGTCAAGTCAAGAAAATATGAATGCCTGTCCATATACATATATATACCTGTAACGTAACCTGGCCCACTAATGCGGGACTCGGTGGAATCATATCATAACCCGGCCCATACTGGGACTCGGTGAAGTCATATCATAACCCCGCCCATACTGGGACTCGGTGAAGTCATATCATAACCCGGCCCATACTGGGACTCGGTAAAGTCATATCTCATCTATGGATCCATCCTACGTAACCAGGCCCTCTAGTGAGGGACTCGGTGAAAAATGCAAGGCTGTACACGAACATAACCTGGCCCGGGACTCGGTGAAGTGAAGTAATAACACTTAGCACGAGTAGATTTCATGAGTAACCATATGCAATCAAAGTTTTCATTTGACTCTCAATAAAATCATTATAATAATGTCATAATAAACTCTTTACTGAAAAATCATAGACATTTCTCACAACTAACATCTTTAGGAATTAAACTGTATAAGAATCATGTACGTCTGTCGTACTTTCATTAAATAAAAATCATGCCAAAGAAAGAATGAATAGTTCACATACCTCTTAGACGAACTAATCAACTCAATATTAGAGTACGTCTCGTTTTAGAACTTCAACCTAAAATAATGGTAATACGTTCGTCAATTCTATGATCACTAGCATACTTTATATCGAATAACGACTTCCTATTCTATAAAAAATTCGGGCAGCACTTCCCTTGCTTATACATGTTTCCACAACTTCCAAACGAGGCTAATAACATCAATAATCAAGCACCAATTAAGGGCACAACCAAAACAACAATCAAAGGGGATTTACACACCCACTTCTCATGTAAGTTTAGCCTCTTAATCCACATTAAAACAGCCCACAAAAATAGTGCATGTTCCAACAACAACGAGGGTAGAATGTGAAGCCTTTCTACACCTTTCTACACCCTTATTCCTTTAGGACTTATATTAGCAATTACCACACTTAAACATGCATAATGGTAACTAGATTTTCAGCATTATAACACCACAAAACAGTCCATATCCATCTCAACATATCCAACGATTTCATGCAAGTTCTTGGCCACAACATGTCATAATTCCATAACTCTTCTCTTAACTCCTAAAATCTAATTCCATATTTCAATACTTCCATATAACTAATTTTAAACTTTAATATCAATGTTTCCTTTCAATTTTATCATGCAATTAGTGATAATAATAACAACAATAACCAACGAATCCAACAACACCAAAATCTGTCCCAAATTGGCAACTAGCCCAAAATTGTCACATGCATTGTTTAAATTCCAATTTGTTCCTTAACACAAATTCATATCCTTAATTCTAACAACATGAATTCCAATTATATTATAGAAAGAAGAATTTTATACCTCAAATTTCGTCCAAAACAGTCCACAATTTTCTGCCCACTGCTTGTCCGAAAATCCCCATTGTTTTCGTATTTCTTTCCCCTTTTTGTTCACTTCTTCAACTCCAATTGATATGCAAGTGTTCTACAATGTTAAGCCATCATCCTTACACGTTTTTCTTCCAAAATTTCCTCCCAAAAATTCGAAATTTCTGGTCTAATTTTCGGTAAGCAGTGGCACGTTTTTGCCACTGTTTTTGGTATTGTTTTGGCTTCTAATTTTGTGAGTAATGTAGTCCAAGAAGAGGAGATAAAAATCTTAAATTGGGTATGGGGTTAGGGGTGATTTTCGTCCAGCAGGGGGGGGGGGTTGGAGAAGAGAGGTGAGGTTTTGTTTAAAGTTTAGAATGAAAGAGATGAATGTAGGTTTTAAAATTAAAAAAATCTGAATTTTATTATTTACACTTTGGCCCCCAAGTTTTTCAATTAATAAATCTCAAACCCACTTCTTTTAATTTCCGAGAATTTCATAAGCCTCGTATCCTCAATGTCATAATTTTATAACACATTATTAACCCATATCGGGACTATACAATTTTTTTATAAGTTTCCAACGTCACCCTCATTGTGACCAACATTTTCCGGAATTACATCCTCTTGTATACTAATTTCCGGTATTTGAATCATATTTCCTTAATTACGTTCTTAATTATCGTCTTAATCTTACGAGGTGTAACATCAAGATCCAAGCCTATGCTATCTCCGCGTTTGCTTTGGCTGATAACTTCAATAACATATCTTGGTAGGTTCTAAATCAATTGCAAAACTTATTTGCAACTCTTGGTTGATCAAATTATTACATTTAATCTTGCGTCCTTAGATTAGTCCGACACTTTGGCGCCAAGATTTGTCTAAGCAAGTCAACCCCATTACACAATTGTGTTTATGTATCTAAGAAATTTGGCCTTTGTGGGCAAACACTTTGGTGTAAATACCCACAAAAGTTTATCATTTACCTTTACATTAAAACACATCTATGAAAGAGTCTGGGTCCTCGTAGACTTATAGCATATGTTTTGGCATAAATACTCGTATCGCCGAAAAGGATTTTGCACTCTAACAATTATAATGGACGACGCGTTTTAATATAGACTTGTATTTAAAATTTTGGGGAACATTTTAATTCAGGGTTCTAACTAAGATCAACTATTTTATGTCATATCTAATATGACATCTTATCATGCAAAGCTAATGACACATATAGTTTGGGAACCGTCAACCCAATATGCATGATATAAGATGGTTTAATCAAACACTGGGCACCGTCTGCCCAGACAGTTATAACGGACACTATTCTAGAAATGTAAATGACAAATATTTTGACATTTAGTACATAAACAGTATACATATCAAATAATATATCCAATAATAATAATCTTGGGTTAAACATTCTGAACACTGAATTTTTTTTTGTTTCTGGACATGTGGGAACGCGGCGCAAATCACTAGAGACGCGGAGCCACTGAGGCAGAAGCCATTCGATTTCTGAAAAAATACACTAGCGTTGCGGCGCTCTACCATGGAGTCGCGGCGCTGCAAGGGCAGAAACATTTCTTCTTCTGCAATGGCATTAGCGCTGCTGCGCTCCACCATGGAGCCGCGGCGCTGCAGAGGCAGAAACATTTCTACTTCTGTAAATGCATTAGCGCCGCGGCGCTCCACCATGGAGCCGCGACGCCTTTTGTCCAATGAGTTCATATTTTAAAACGAAGCATTAGCGCCCCGGCGCCTCCTTGAAAACCTAGTCAGAGCTGCGGCGCCCTACCATAGGACCGCGGCACCGACGTCCTTACAAATGTTTCTTTGTTGATTTCAAAAAAAATCATCCAGCCCCTAAATTCAATTTAGAGATCAATACACATGTCCTTTATCATTACCCACCATTATCAATAACGTCCATATCGACCATCATCCGTTCTTTACTTATTCTTAGCCGTGCTCCGTGCAATGAGCCAAAAAACGCACATGGCTTAGTTCGAGTTAGAGGGGAATGACTTCCTCGAGTTAGTGTAGGAGATAATTTAGGGTGATACCAAAAGGTCCACATTCGTTCAAGACATATAGGATTTCAAAAAATCTCATTTTAATCCAATTTTATGTTTAACTCATATTATTATTCTATTCAATTGTTATATAACCATTTAACCAGCCTGAGCTCTGATACCACTGTAGGGTTTTGTTGGGTTCAAAACATATAAGTAAGGCACAGCAGAAGTTTAAAAGTTTTATTTCTTACTTACCCCAACAATAATTTCTGGTATGGTTATACAACAATGAAACTTGTAACATAAAATATTTACTTACAAGTTATAATAATCTGGAATATTTATCTACTATAAGGTGCACACGCGGTTGCCCTTCCGATTACAAGCTCCAAGCTTCAATGTACTTCTCTTTCGGAAAGCTAGGAAATCCGGCAGAGGTTCGAGAGTATTTGATTCTAACTCTCTAAGGCTTAGAATATTTTTCAGAAAATGGTATGTTGAATAATGAGGTGAATGCCTCTATTTATAATTGAAAATAGGTCAAAACCGGATTAGGGTTTGACCTTGGGCCTGGCCTAAAAATCGACATAGAGGCGTCGCAGCCCTAGGGTATGGGCGTCGCGGTGCTCGGCATGCGCCTGCACTGCGTCGCGGCCCTAGGGTATAGGCGCCGCGACGCTTGACTTTATTTTTCATGCATTCTTAATTAAATCCAAAATCCAATTTTGACTTAATTAAAATAATCATTATTCATTTAAATGTCTCGATTCCAAATCGAACATTTTAATTACTCTCTCAATACATCCTTAGATCGAAATGGACAATCGACATAGTGTGACCCTACAGGCCTTCTCATATCGACATTAATCAAATTAAGGTCTACACGGAACTCCTAGACGGCGCCGGAAGACGAACTCAATATGTGAAGTACGTTTACACGAATCCAGTAAACTTAACCTTTATGTGGTAAGATAAAATCCTTTCATTCACGACACACCCGATCAAGCTTAGGATTTGTCAAGTGTCTATCCAAATGGCTTAATCATTGTATCTCATCTATAGTTGATAACTAGATCATATTTTAAATATGTCTATTGCGTTGGCCAACGACTTAGTCAACCTAATATCACTGAGAATCTGAGTGTTCTCTTGAATATACATCCGAGGAATGAATCCTAATCATTGACTCAACTACTACCTTCAATCCACATCTTAATGTACCCAATACAAGCCGTATCTTAACCTATAAGGCATTTGAGCTTAGGACGGGATGAAAGTACATTACTTTGTAGACAAGGCGCGTATTGACCTCAAGTCTAAGGACTTATATCTCCCACACGCTGATCATACTTTAGACAAGTATAACAAACAGTATATCAGCAGGGTATACCAATACTTCCAAAGTATCCATGTGTCCATCACGAGTAACCATTACTCGTAGCAGGTGAGACATACTACATCCTCTAAGGATGTGATGCAGACCACATGTCGACTTATCACATATCATCGATATCTCATTCTCGATGATCATTAGTCGAGGTTATTTTAAGAGTTACGCTCTATCATTAATAACTCACTCTATTAATGACAACGTAAGCTCAAGGGATGCACATCAATGAATAATTACAAACAATCAAATAATAATTCAATAATTGCTAATGTCAAAATATTAATCTCCATTAATAATAATATGAATATGTATAAAGTACATTTGTCCTAATACAGATTTTCTCTAGGACATAAATATATACTTTCACTAAATTCCCCCTCCCCTTTTACATCTCATAAATATGATACGATACAGCTATACTGGGTAACTTTATTTTTAAAAATGTATTTATGTAGATTGACATTGTGTTGAATGTACTTGCATTCATCACCTCTCCTTGGACCGTGGATCGAAGTTGTTGCTGATTAATTGGTAAATTTCATGATCAGGATCCATTAACAAAAGTTTTGATAGTGAAGCTAGAAGTTAAGAGATATAATATTTATAATAATAAACCCTAGAGATATCCTACGGCTTTTCAAATATTTTAGAAGAAACCTAATGGAACTTGAAGGTTTTATAATGTTTTTGAAAGAAATAATCCCCTTGATTATTTTCATTAATTGAAAGGCTATATATACAAGTTATATATTACCATAATAGGAGAATCCTATTCCTATTCTATTTCTAAAACCTTATTCTACCATAATTCTACCTATACAATTATGGTAAGTGTATAACACTAATTAAGGTAACCTTTACACTACAATATACTCCAAATATATATACCATATATACAATATTGTCTTGCATGTAATCTGGTCGATAATTGCTTTGTTTAACACACCCCCGCAGTCATAGCGGGCGGTTTTCGAACGCTGAGACTGTCCCTAAAATCTTCAAAGAGAACCGCTGGTAGACCCTTTGTAAAGATGTCTGCAATTTGATAACGAGACGGGACATGGCATACGCGAACTTGGCCCTTTGCAACCTTTTCACGGACAAAGTGAATGTCCATTTCGATATGCTTGATGCGCTGGGTACAGAAATACTATTTGACAGTCTCACCCATATGCACTTAAAGCCTATTAGACAACTAAATTACTTACCATTATTTATTTTACGAGTACAGAAATACTATTTGATCGTATCTAATTAATACTTCTCATTAAGATGTTGTTTTTTGGTATACATCCTTTATATTTTTTATCTATGTGAAAAAAAAATATTTTTTAAAAAAAAAGAACAGTTCGATGCACAAAGCATCTCGTTTTAGCAAGGTCCAGAAAATATGTTAGGGCGAAAATAATCCAACATTAGGAATTGAGCTAGCTAATGACCATATATTGTACTCCACTTATGTATAATAAGATAATTAAATTATTAAACTTGAAAAGCAAATAAAATATTATTCTTAAATTAACATATAGACGAACGGAAAGTTTGTTCTTGGTATTGCAAGTATTGCTTAGTCAATTTATTCAACAAAAAATGTCAGCCGGTGCATTAAGCTTCCGCTATGAGCGGGGCTGGACCACAAAGGTCTATTGTAGGTAGTCTTACCTCACATTTCTGTAAAAGGTTGTTTCTATGATTTGAACTCATGACCTCTTATCACGTGTCAATAATTTTAACAGTGAGAATAGTTTAGAGAGATACATGTTTCAATGCAATAAGAAAAGGACGTGTTTATCTAGCTGTAAATTTATATGGCAAAATTGTAGTTGATTTCAAACTTCTAAAAATTAGGCAACGTATTTAATAATCAATAGTACTATTTTATCCAACAGAAAGATATTTTAAAATAACATATTTGACGGTAAGTAGGAGTCTTTGTCTCTAAATAACTCTATAAAAAATAAAAAAGGAAGTATGGGAGTACATTGGTATAGGATTTCAATTGAATTTGAAGTCGTAATATATTACGAAAAAGATTAATATTATAATATTATAATATTATCCTATATGAAAGTCCTAGCATATTATGAAAAACATTAATATTATAATATTATCTCATATGAAATTATCTTTTAGATAAATAATTTACCGGAAAAGGTATAGAAAAGTAGTTCAATATGTGAAGGATATTTTGGTCAACCAATATTTATATTCATGCTTTTAAAATAATATAAATATATATATAGATTAAAAAAGTAACAATTTAAATTATATACACTAATAGTGTAAAAATGTTGGTTACAATGGTGCAGGAAACGGAAATAAGTAACTGCTAAGTATTACAACACAATGAAATTACAACAAACTGGAACAGTTTTGATATGCTGAGTCGAGTGATGGCACTCTGTCTTTAAGACAAGATTGCCCCGTATATATCCTTTGTACGTTCTGGACAATAATCTCCCAAGATAAAACAGCAACTCAACAAATGAGTAAAGAAAACTCAAGTGTTACTTTGGAGAATTTTGAGTAATGAAATGATGCTGGAAAGTAGTAGGAAGAAACTGATTTCGTTTCTATGTTCTGTGTGTCTTCAACAATTGGCAAAGGCTCCATTATATAGTTGAAGGAGAGGACTTACCAACTGCCCACATAATTGTTGTTACTGGCCAAGTAATGGCAATTATGGAGGTAGTAATTCACCAAAATAAATGGTTAATTGATGTGCAACGGATTAGCTTTTAGGGAGAGTTATTCAGCCAAAATAAATTACTGAATTGAGTGCATATTAAGGCTGGTTAACATTCCAAAATACCAACAGCCAGCAAAAACAAGTTCTCTATCCAATTTAACTTTACCAGAAACTTCAGGGACCAAACTATAAATATAAAATAATTTGGGTCCAAAAAGATAATATCAAGAAGAAGCCCACGACCCGTGACCGAGACCGGACGGGCGGCGGCGGCGCGCGTGTGGGCTTATCCTCGAACCGAACCACATCTAGGTCCTCCCTCCTTAAAACACATGGGATACCCCTTGGGGTCCCAAACCCCAAGCCAACTTTGAGACTTATAAACTAAACAAATCTTTCTTCCTCACCGATGAGGGAGGATTGGTCTTTACCACCTTTTTCCATGCTTCAAACACCTCACTTCGTAGACCAATATCTTTTTCATTTCTCAACGAAATTTGATGATCATTGGCCCTACGGTCATCTACTTACTTAGTAAATTATGCACGTATGAAGAACATAAGTTTCCAACATGCGGAACACTAGTGTTTAATCCATTAAAGATGGTTGGATGCAACTCCCGCCAAAGGCAAATTTTCAACAAAAAATTCTATACATCATTGGTGAATTTTAATATGAATGAATAACATGTTAGTGTCCATTTAGATCAAATTACTAGTTAATGTTATACAAGGAATTCAAAAGGTTGAAATTTGTACCTATTACCTATTGTAACTTTTGACCCTTTTACCACTACACTAAAAAAAAACTAAGTGATTCAACATTTTTTATTTCTAAGCAATAACAACAACATATTCAGTATAATTTTACAAGTGGGTCTGAGGAGGGTAAATTATACACAGATTTTATTCCTGCCTTAGAAGGTAGAGAAATTATTTCTAATAGATCATCGACTCAAAGGAAAACGAAAAATATTATTTTACTTTGTATTGTATAATTTTTTATTTAATCGAACTCCTTTTTTTTACTTAGTTCCAGCATGGACTATCAATGCATTTAACTTAAATCAATCAATCTATCTATTTATATAATGAACCTAGAAATGGACAATGTGATGTGATACCTCTCTTAGGCCACCATTTCTATTTATCTTTTTTCTCCTTTTTTTTTGAATTTTTTCTCTATTTTCTCCTTTTTTTTAATTAAAGAATTAATCATATTCTATTCCATTAATTGAGTTTCATTAGTGTATAAGTTATTATACTAATTACTACTAATTATTGTATATAGCAGTGGAGAACTGAAAAGTCACCATCAGCTTTCAAGTACTGCAATCTTGCCTTCTCCTTTCTTAATTTGTTTTAATTATTCTTCTTTAATTTTCCACTCTATTTTGTCTTTTTTGGCTTTCTTTCTCATTTTTCATAATTATTTTATTTTATTTTATTTTAAAAAGTCATGATCTTCATAACTCACACCTCTTCATCTTAATAACTTCTCTTCTTAATTATCAATATTAATATATATTATAAAACTAGAAATAAAATAGGTGATGTGACACCTCTCTTCGGCCAAAGATCATATTTATCTTTTTTCTCTTTTTTTGACTTTTTCTCTCATTTTTTCAATTATTTTATTTTAAAAAGTCCTCATACCTCTTTATTTATCATAAATTCTAATCTTAATTAATATTAATAATATCCATAACCTCCAAGTCTTTCATGTTCATAACACCTAATTGTTTAATGTACAAATTTATGACATCTTAAAATCACACCAATTTCTGTTCATATAAATTTATTTCTAGCCATGTTGATTACTCTCTATCTTTGTAGTGCAATAGTCATCACCAATATAGAGTATTTCTTTGGTTTCTTGATGATATGAATGGAGTAATTCTTCAAAAAATAATTTCAGTTTTCTCTTTGCTTCTTCTTCTTTTTTTAGAATTTAATTATGTTATGTTGACAACATAGTCCTTATTTCCACTTTAACTCATAATTGTTGTATTTTCTAAAGTATCATTCGCTTAGTTTTTTTTTTGTGTTCTTATTTTTGTTGGCGAGGTTAAATTATTATGTCTCCATGTCAGGATGTTTTCGAAAGTGAAAGCAGGAAAAAGAGGTCTACGTATACGTGCATGCTGCTTAAGGATGTAAGTATTGTTGGAAATTTGCCTTTGGCTGGAGTTGCGTCCGACCAACTTTAACGGCTTAAACACTAGTGTTCCGCATGTTGGAGAATCCGGTTCTTCACACATGCATAATCTACTAAGTAAGTAGATGACCGTAGGGCCAAGGATCGTCAAATTTCATTGAGAAATGAAAGAGATACTGGTCCACAAAGTGAGGTGTTTGAAGCATGGAAAAATGTGGTATTGAGATCAATTCTCCCTCATCGGTGGGGGAAGAAAGAATTGTTTTTTTTATAAGTCTCAATGTTGGCTTGGGCTTTGGGACCCCAAGGGGTATCCCATGTGTTTAAAGGAAGGAGGACCTAGATGTGCTTCGGTTCGAGGAAAGCCCACAAGCGCGTCGCCGCCTCGTGGGTTGTGGGTTGTGGGTTGTGCTTCTTCTGATATTATCTTTTTGGACCAGAATTCTTTCATATGTACATTTTGGTCGATGAAGTTTCCAGAAAGTCAAATTCGGCAGTGAACTTTGCTATATGTACAGTTTGGTCCCTGAAGTTTCAAGAAAGTCAAATTCGGCAGAGAACTTTGTGGCTTCTGGAACGTCAACCAGCACTCAATTCAGCCATTTATTTTGGCTGATTTAATCTTCCTAAATGTCATCCGTTGCACATCAAATTCACCATATATTTTGGTGAATTATTACCTCCATAATTGCCATTACTTGGCCAGTAATAGCACTTATATGGGCAGTTGGTAAGCCTCTCCTTCAACTATATAAAGGACCTTTTGTCACCATTGTTGAGCTACACAACACAAAAATAGAAACGAAAATCAGTTCCTCCTACTACCTTCCAGCATCATTTCATTACTCAAAATTCTTCACGGTAGCACTTGAGTTTCCTTTGCTCATTTGTTCATTTGCCGTTTTATCTTGGGAGACAATTGTCCAGGACGTAGAAAGGATACATACGGGGCAATATTGTCTTAAAGACAGAGTGTAAAACACTCGACTCAGCATACCAAATTTATTGCAATTCCAGTTTCTTGTATTTCCAGTTTAGTGTTCAAGTTAATTGTAATTTCAGTTGCTTGTAATACTTAGCAGTTATATATTTCCGTTTCCCGCATCATTGTATCCAACAAGTTTAAGACAATATTTTGCTTACTGTAACTGCTGCAATATGACTGGAAATATGATTGATTCTGCTGCTGCTGCTGCCACTCAAGGCAACAACGCTCATGTCCAAGGCAGCAACTCTGCTGCCTTCACTGCTGCTGTCGCTACTGTCCAAGGCATCAACTCTGTTGTCTTCCCTACTGCTGCCCAAGGCACGTCTACTGCCTTTACTTCTCCTTCCTCCGCATTCCACCATGATCGCCTTAAAAAATTCATGGGCTCAAACTTTAAGAGATGGCAGCAGAAGATGTTGTTCTACTTAATAGTTATGGGCATGGCCCGGTTCCTAACGGAAGATCCTCCACAAACTGGAGATGAAATGTACCATTCACCTTCTGAAATGGGTGAAAGGGGCCTTGGTATCCATGTCATTAATGGCATGAAGATGGTTTTTGATGCATGGAATCATAGAAATTTTATGTGTAAGAATTACATACCGAACTGCTTAGCAGACACTCTCTACACGGTCTATTGCACCGTAAAACTGCAAAAGAAGTACAACGCACAAGATGTGGGTACTAAGAAGTTCATCGTTGGGAAATTTCTAAAATTCCAAATAGTGGATAGTAAGACAGTGATGTCCCAAGTCCAGGAATTCCAAATGATTCTACATCACCTGGATTTGGAAGGAATGAAACCAAATGAGCAGTTTTTGGTTACATCGCTGATTGAAAAGTTACCTTCTTCGTGGAATGAGTTTATGAGTTACTTGAAACTCAAGACAAAGGAGATGACCTTTGAAGAGCTTATTATCAAACTCCAAATCCATGAAGATAATAAGAAGGCATTGCCTAGGGGTAAACAACCTGCTGAGGCAAAGGCAAATATGGCTGAGGCCAAAGGGAACTCAAGCAAGAAGCGAAAGTTCCAGAAAGACGGCAAGGCCCACGCAGCGGAGATGTTCAGAGGTAACTGTCACCACTGTGGGAAACATGGTCATAAGATCAAGGAATGTCGCAAGCTCAAGACTGAGCAACAATAGAAACCCAAGTCTAAAGATGACTTCCGGAAATGAGCTCACTCTGAAGGAAGTGATGCACGTCCCTGAGATTAGAAGAAATTTAATTTCAGGACCTTTATTAGTTAATGCTGGTTTTAGGCTAGTGTTTGAATCCAATAAGTTTGTACTCACTAAGAATGGCACATTTGTGGGGAGAGTCTTCGTCTGTGAAGGCCTCTTCAAAGTGAATGTCATGTCTGTAATGCGTCCAAGTAATAAAGTTGAACCTTCTTCTTATTTGCTTGAGTCTTATAATTTATGGCATCATAGATTAGGACACGTTAACTACAAGTCTATCCAAAGGCTGGTAAAGTTGGAGTTGTTGCCGTCTGTCGACGTAAACCCTCAACATAAGTGTGAGGTGTGCGTAGAGGCAAAACTCACCAAGCTTCCTTTTCGATCCGTCGAAAGGAATACCGTTCCTATAGAACTTATTCACACAGATATATGTGATTTGAAGTTCGCACAAACTAGAGGGGGGAACAAGTACTTTGTGACATTCATTGATGATAGCACAAGGTATTGTTACCTTTACTGGTTGAAAAGTAAGGATGAAGCCTTTGAAGCGTTCCGACGTTATAAAGCAGAAGTTGAGAACCAATTAAGCCTACGGATTAAATCCATTCGTAGCGATAGAGGGGGAGAATACGTAGCGCCATTTGAGGAATATTGTGCCCAAGAAGGCATTGTTCATCAAACGACGGCTCTATACTCACCTCAATCGAACGGTGTGCCAGAACGTAATAACCGCATATTGAAGGAAATAATGAATGTCTTGCTCATCAATTCCGGTCTTCTCCAAAACATGTGGGGAGAAGCCGTCATTACCGCTAATACGATTCTTAACAGAGTCCCACATAAGGGTAAGGACAAAACTCCATATGAATCATGGAAGGGAAAGAAACCCACCTACAAATATTTTAAGGTGTGGGGTTGTTTGGCAAAGGTTGAAGTAACCAAGCCAAAGCAGGTCAAGATTGGGCCTAAGACTGTAGATTGCATATTCATCGGATATGCAAATAACAGTAGTGCTTATCGCTTCTTAGTGCATAAGTCATATATTCCAGATATCCACCAGGGTACAATCATGGAATCAATGAATGCCCAATTCTTTGAAGGTACTTTTCCTAGAAAGGAAAAAGACATAACCTCTAGCAAACGAAGTTATGAACAAAGCTCTCAAGAACCGAGAGTCGTTGACGGCCCGGATCTAGATAGTTCAGGTCTAGTGGACTTTGAAGTGGCTGAATATCCGAAAACTGGTGTTCCAGATTCTCAGAACTTGGAGACTCCAGAGATGGAACCAAAGTGAAGTAAAAGGGCAAGGAAGGATAAATCCTTCGGTCCTGACTTTGTAGCTTATATGGTTAATAATGAACCAAGGACAATTTCTAAAGCGTTGTCAACTCCAGAAGCACCGCTCTGGGAAGAAGCTATTGAGAGTGAAATAGGCTCCATTCTGCATAACCATACTTGGGAGTTAGTTGATCTTCCTCCGGAAAATAAACCGTTGGGTTGTAAATGGATACTCAAACGGAAATATAAAGCAGATGGGTCTATAGACAAGTACAAGGCCAAGTTGGTAGTCAAGGGCTATCGGCAGACAGAAGGTCTTGACTACTTTAACACATACTCCCCGGTATCTCAGATGACATCCATACGGGTATTCATTGGATCGTAGCTTTGCGTGACCTTGAGATACATCAAATGGATGTCAAGACAGCCTTCCTAAATGGTGATTTAGAAGAAGAAATTTATATGGACCAACCCGAGGGGTATGTGGTTCAAGGGCAAGAGAAGAAAGTCTGTCGACTTGTCAAATCTCTGTACGGGATGAAACAAGCCCTGAAGCAATGGCATGAAAAATTTAATAGTACTCTACTATCGAAGGGTTCGTCATTAATGAGTGTGATAAATGTGTCTACACGAAAGGTAACTCTGACTCATTCGTCATGATATGCCTATACGTAGATGACATGTTAATCACAAGAAACAGTCCTAAGGTAATCCTAGAGACTAAGAACATGTTGAAACAATGCTTCGACATGAAGGATATGGGTATCGCAGATGTCATCTTAGGGATAAAAATCTCTAAGACGTCTGACGGACTGGTCTTATCTCAGTCTCACTACATCGAGGATGTTTTGAGAAAGTTCGAGATGTTAGACAGTTCACCGATAAAAGCACCAATGGATACAAATCAAAAGCTTGATAAAAATCTTGGTGCACCCGTATACCAAGAGCGATATGCACAGGTGATCGGTAGTTTGATATATATAACAAACTGCACCCGACCTAATATTGCTTATGCGGTCAATAAGTTGGCTAGGTTTACCCATAATCCTAGTGATGATCACTGGAAGGCGTTGAATCGAGTATTACAATACCTAAAATGTACGTTAACTTTCGGGTTACACTATTCGAGATATCCAGCTGTACTAGAGGGGTACAGTGATGCAAACTGGATATCTGATATAGAGAACACCAAGTCTACCAGTGGGTATGTATTTACAATTGGTAGTGGGGCTGTGTCTTGGAAATCCTCTAAGCAAACTTGCATCGCCCGATCCACAATGGAATCTGAGTTTATCGTTTTAGACAAAGCATGAGAAGAAGCTGAGTGGCTTCATGACTTCTTAGAGGATGTTCCGTGTTGAAACAAACTCGTACATTCGGTAATGATTCACTGCGACAGCCAGTCGGCTCTAGGAAGGGCACGGAATGCTATGTACAACGGTAAGTCTCATCATATTCGCTGAAATATTGCTGGAAATGAAAAGGCACCATGTGAGTGCACCAAAATCTCTTTCAAGAAGGGATTGTTGGAAATTTGCCTTTGGCGGGAGTTGCGTCCGACCAACTTTAACGGCTTAAACACTAGTATTTTGCATGTTGGAGAATATGGTTCTTCACACATGCATAATCTACTAAGTAAGTAGATGGTCATAGGGCCAAGGATCGTCAAATTTCATTGAGAAATGAAAGAGATATTGGTCTACGAAGTGAGGTGTTTGGAGCATGGAAAAGTGTGGTACTGAGATCAATTCTCGCTCATCGGTGGGGGAAGAAAGAATTGTTTTGTTTATAAGTCTCAAGGTTGGCTTGGGGTTTGGGACCCTAAGGGGTATCCCATGTGTTTAAAGGAGGGAGGACCTAGATGTGCTTCGGTTTGAGGAAAGCCCCCACGCGCGCCGCCGTCGCCCGTCCCGTCCGGTCTCGGGTCGTGGGTTGTGGGCTGTGCTTCTTCTGATATTATCTTTTTGGACCAGAATTCTTTCATATGTACAGTTTGGTCGCTGAAGTTTCCAGAAAGTCAAATTCGGCAGAGAACTTTGCTATATGTACAGTTTGGTCCCTGAAGTTTCAAGAAAGTCAAATTCGGCAGAGAACTTTGTGGCTTCTGGAACGTCAACCAGCACTCAATTCAGCCATTTATTTTGGCTGAATTAATCTTCCTAAATGCCATCTATTGCACATCAAATTCACCATTTATTTTGGTGAATTATTACCTCCATAATTGCCATTATTTGGCCAGTAATGACACTTATATGGGCAGTTGGTAAGCCTCTCCTTCAACTATATAAAGGACCTTTTGTCACCATTGTTGAGCTACACACAACACAAAAACAGAAATGAAAATCAGTTCCTCCTACTACCTTCCACCATCATTTCATTACTCAAAATTCTTCATGGTAGCACTTGAGTTTCCTTTGCTCATTTGTTCATTTGCTGTTTTATCTTGGGAGACAATTGTCCAGAACATAGAAAGGATACATACGGGGCAATGTTGTCTTAAAGACAGAGTGCAAACACTCGACTCAGCATACCAAGTTTATTGCAATTCCAGTTTCATGTAATTCCAGTTTAGTGTTCAAGTTAATTGTAATTTCAGTTGCTTGTAATACTTAGCAGTTATATATTTTCGTTTCCTGCATCATTGTATCCAACATGTATGTGTCATTCTATAGTCATGTGAATCAACTTATAATATACCTAATGAAAGAGCGCGGGAACATAAATTAGTTTGTAATTTTCAAATTACAATTTAATTCATAGGATGTTATATATTGATATCATGTAAAATTGTAGTCTTTACATTTTTCATTTACTTTTTGTTTATAAAAGTCCTCAAGTTTTTTGAATTTTCGTAAATCATTACCATCATGTGTTGATTCTATACTCTTTGGGATTGTTACTTAAAAATGTAGAAAGAGTATTGGGTTAGAATAAAAATAATTTAATAAAGGTATTTGTCTCACCCTTTCTATCCAAGAGAAGAGAATAATTGTTGTTCACCGGACATTCATTCAACATTTACTTTTGTCTAATCATTTATAGAGAAATGAATTATTAGTGTTGCTATGAATTTTTTTTTCTTGATTTAAAACATGGTAAGAGGTAGTCATAAATGAGCAACGGTAAGGGAAGTTAGTCAAAACATAAATATTTTAAGATATTTCACAAGATTAATTTAACCATAGTTAAAAGGAGAATTGATTTAATTATTGAATGAAGGTTAATTATTTCGAAGGGTACGGATATGAGAAAGAAAAGGATAAAGAAAAAGAAGAATGTAATATGGTTTATAACTTATGATATATTTCTTTAAATATTTAAATACTTAAGTTATATCTTTAATGAATAATTATATATGCATAATTTAATACCATAATTAGATCATAAAATCTTTTAAAATAGAAAGGGTACAAAAAATTGATGAAAAACAATTAAACCTAAATTTTTAATAGCGCTATTCGAAATGCAATCAATATTATTTTACGGGACAGACAAGGAGGAGGATAGTATTTTGATGTCTTGAGCTCTCTAAACTTACAATATTACTTTGTGCAAAAAAATTATTATTTGCTAGGAGGATACAAAACAAACAAAACATCTAAAAAAGACAAGGTAAATTTCAAAAGGTCGAATAAATTTATAAGAGAAAAATCGTTGATAAAAGTTCTTACAAAATATTTTTGACAAACATTAAAATACGTTTGTTGATGCACTTTATCGGCAAGTGACTTTTATGTACAAAAAACGTGGAAAATGAAAGAGAAAGATAATAATTTATAATCAGATTATTTATAAAGTAATTTTGGATGTTAAATATAACACATAAATCATGAATTTATAAGATATAGTTAATTAAGAGAAAATTTAATTTTTGATATTTTCTGTAAAATTAGTAGAAGGAAATAGGCAAATCAACCTGATTATTTTAAGAAAAAATAACTTCAATTACTATTATTTCGGAGGGAATGAAAAAAGAGGTAAAAACTATATGAAATGAGAGTAGGTAAAAGGGAGCCAAAAAATAATGTGAGGATGAATATAAAAAAGAAGTGATTACATAAGAAAACTATTAAGATGAAAAATGAAAGAAAAAAAGATAAGAAACAGAAAAATAGACAATCAATAAAATTTATAAAAAGGAAAAAAAGAAGAGAAATTTTAACAATGTCAAGAAGGTAATGAGTAGGTTGAATAAAGACATACAATCTTGGCAATACCGACGTGTCGCGAGTATATGACTCATGCTCCATTAAATTTTGAAATTTTTTATTTGGAATCGTGTTAGATCAAATTTCTATTACTTTTGTTGAATTATTTGTAACTGCATATTTACAATATATAATATGATCAAACAAAGGAGGGTTATTTGTTCGATATTGAATTGAGTTGAAGTGAGATTTGTTTTTTTCATTTGTTATCAGCTTTGAAAATATTATTAGAACAACAGTAGTGTTATAATTGAAGAATATATAAAAGATAAAGTTAATTGATGAACAAATATTGATGTTTTTTAATTAGAAAAAATTAATACTAATTACATTAGCCATATTTAAACTTTACTTTAATGACCGATCGAAGCGCGGACTAATTCACTATTATATAATATAAAGTTATGAATAGACAATCTTTTGTGGCACCTCTCTATGGCCAAGGATCCTATTTATTTATTTTCTCAATTTTTTGATAATTTTCTCTATTTTATTATTATGCAAAAATAAATATGGCAATTACTACTCCTCCATTCATTTCTATTATTAATGTAATAATTAAATGTCTCACAATTTAATACTCATTTCTATTCTTTATTGTAATAAAAATATTTAAATGTCACAATTAATAAAAACTTGAATGGGTCTTATCATGTAATTGCAGATTATGAAAGAGTTTTTTTAACATTAGACCTTGAAAACTACTATATAAACATAAGTATTCAGCATATGCTTCTATTTGTAAGCAATTGTTTTTATGAGTTGTAGCATTTCCAAGTTTTTATCTTCTTTGTATTCTTTTACATTTACTTATTGTTAAAATAACGTTTTAAATGTTGATCTTTTT
The DNA here is from genome assembly GCA_029783415.1 of Anisodus acutangulus. Taxonomy (NCBI): domain Eukaryota; kingdom Viridiplantae; phylum Streptophyta; class Magnoliopsida; order Solanales; family Solanaceae; genus Anisodus; species Anisodus acutangulus. The sequence goes on along the minus strand of CM056494.1, from coordinate 40,532,284 downwards.
TGAACTTATAGAGCATGGCAACTTCGAAGGCATGAGGTAGATGCATTCAAGGGAAATTTTGAGGCTTAAAAACGAGTAATATGCTTTGTTTTCTTCTTCTTTGTACTTTTTTCCAGTTAATCTACGAAGTTCATACATGTTCTACTTTTACACATTTATATTATCAATTCTCAGTTCTACAAAAAATTTAAGTTAAATATAAGAATTAATATTCATGTGTTTATTTTACTTATCAACTGTAAGAAGTTTCTGATTTGTATTTTTTGATTTTATATTTTTATACGAGTATGACGAAATATGTTTCACGACAACACGAAGCGTGGTAAAATTATTGCAATTTTATAGGTGCAATTTTATGCTTTTGTAGGTACAATAAATATCTGGAATGATATAATCTCACACCAAGAAATGATTATGTTATACGTTTGGTGTAGGTGAATGATCACAACTGTCATTGATCTCATACTTTGCAATAGAAACTATTTTGTAACCATATATTAGAAGTGTTTCAAAAGACCGAAGATCATTGGCGCGTCGAATCAGAATTTCAACTTCCGTATTATATTGATGATATTTAAAAATATTGTCAACTGAGATAGAGAAACTAACTACATTAATTTTGAATCACATGTGAAGTTATTAAACTGTGATGGTCCCTACATGAATAAAATTATGTTTTTTCATTGTATATTAACAATACTAAAATTACAGTTTATTTTCTTTTTTAGGAATAAAATGGTAGTTATTTACTAGCAAAACATGTCGCGTTGTCTTTTTTTGTTCATCTTTTCCAATTGAGTTAATTATTGATTTTTTAAAAATCCATTGACGAAAGGGATATGTTCCGTCAGTACTTTCTTTGTAGTGCTTAATTATGATTAATTTTCTAAAAAAAGAATACTAATCTTGCTCCCTATAAAGGTTCAACTGAAGTTAAACAGAAAATTGTAATAATGTTATTAAAGAGTCCCATATAGAAAATTATAATAATAATAAAATTATCGAGTTTTATTACTTTAATTTGTCCACCCAAATTTAAAATTGAAGATATAAATAAAGGGGTGAGAATTGAAAATCGGAGTTAAATAAAAAAATTCAAAGAATTTGTCAAGAATATATTAAAAGTTAATGATTGTGTTTTTTTAAAAAAAATAAAAACTATTTTTGAATATGGGACTTTATGATCGATTTTATTCATTTTGAAGAGTTGAAGACCAAAAAAACATATTATTATTTTCTATTTTTTTGTCCCAAAGATATATTATTAATTTCTATCTTTTTTTGTCCCTTTCTCATTAAAGCCCATCTAAATATGAGTAATGATAGACACACATTCTTATGATATTTAAATTCATTTATGAGGAGCTTTTAAATAGAAACTGAATAGGAACGTTTTTATCTATATGCAAGAGTCTAAATACAACAACTAAAAAAACTATAATTAAAATAGCTAATATTTTTTTATGATCTTTACAACAGTATGGGGACTGGAAAGTCGGGATGGTATACATAAGTCCTAAAAATCTCTATGTACAATTACGTAAAATGTTATTGTACAAAATATTAAATTAGTAAAAAAAAAATCATTATCTCTAAATATTATTATTTATAATAATTAATAATATTATTTCCGAATAACATATATAATTACTATATCCAAAAAAATCAATATAATTAATATCTTTTAATAATATTTACTATAAAGACCGCGCGAAGAGCGCGAATATATTCACTAGTGTATAATATAATAGAGAACCTTACGTAATCATACAATGTTAAAATGCACATTACATATTATTAGCGCAATAATTAGGATATCAGTCTATAGTATAGACTGATATAAGGGTGGCAGATGGTAAGGGCGGCCGACCCGACCGACCCGACCCGTCGAGCCCGCCCGGTCGGCCCAGGCCCGCGTTAAAAAACAAAAATAGTAGCGGAACTCGAACTCGGGACGGGACAATGTCTTGTCCCGCCAGACCCGAGCCCGCCCCAGGCCCGCCAACCCCGAGCCCGACCCCGCCCCCGATCCCCCTTTGTAAATATAACCGTTGCACCAACGGCCATTTTAGATTTTGGCCGTTGGGCAACGGCCATTTTAGGCCTCCCCCAACCCCCCCTACCCCTTAATATTTATTTTTAACCCATAAGTTATTATATTTACACTTTAACCCAATTTTTCAACTATAAATAACTCATTTTCTCTTCATCTTTCTCACAAATCTTCCTACAAGCTCTCTAATCTCTCAATATATCTCTCTACAAGTCTACATTGTTTACTAAATATTTAATTTTATTTATTCATTTGGGAATTGGGAGTGAAGTTGGCAACTAGCTTGAGGATCTTCCATCGAGCAAAGTTTCAATTTTCAACCTCTAGTTTACACGTCGGCGTTTGGTACATTCGTTCCTTCATTAAATTATTATTGTCTGTTTATTTTATTTAGCGCACTTAATTTTATTATCTTTAATTATTTATTATCATAATTAAAATGGAAGGATTAAGAGGTATGTTTAAGGGTAATGATAAGGGTGCTTCTTCTAGTAGGGGCAACCAGGGCAAGGGTACTTCTTCTAGTCATCTTATTCCTACACAGGATGATTTTGTTGATACTCAACATTTTCCTACAATACTATTAGATTTAGACGAGGAGCTATTTTCTGGAACTCAAGAAGACTTTAATTTAGACGATGATCTAGATGATACACCCACTAATGTTAATGACAACACACCCACTAGTGCACCTTCAACTGAAATACCTCATATTCCCCCTAGTATGAGACGAGGTCCAGCAAAATGACCATTAAAATCAGATGCATGGACATTTTTTTATAGGGACATAGAGAATCAAGTAGCTATATGTAAAATTTGTAAAAATGTTTTAAAATTTAAAACTGAAAAAGGTCACGATGGGACGGGGGGTTTAATTAGACACGTAGTAAGTGCTCATCCAGCTAGGTATGCCTAATACCAGGCTTCAAAATCGGGTGCGCAAGCGCCCGCTCCATCGTGACAAGGTTCACATACTGATACTGTCTCGGACCAAGTACAGGGTCAAATTAACCCTATGACGGGGGGAATTGTAGGCCCTAAATACAATAAACATAGAGATAGGGAAGCAATATCAAAATTAGTTGTTGTGGAGGGTTTGCCTTTTTCATTTCCTTCATCTCCCGGTTTTATTCATTACATTAGAGATATATATATAATCCTGCTTTTAACGGTTTTCCTAGATCAATTGTTAAGAGAGATGTATTTAAATTCGCGCATGAATATCAACAATATTTACGTTATTCATTATATCATTTTAATGGCAAAGTATCTATCACGCCTGATATAGGTCGTAGTACTAACGGCCATGATTATTTAACTGTAACTTGTCATTGGATAGATTATAAATGGCCTATGCAAAAACGTATCTTAGCGTATAGATATATAGATGATAGGCACACTGGTACTTTTATTGCATATAATATTTATCAAGTGTGTCATTATTACGGAATAACCGATAAAATTATGACTATTACATTAGATAACGCTTCTTCTAACAATTACGCAATTACAATTTTAAAAAATAGTTTAACTCCATCTTTTTCAGATCATTTTCATATAAAATGTGTGTGCCATATATATAATTTAATTGTAAAGGATGGTCTATCACTTTTTGAAGACATTCTTACTAAAATACAATTTGCTATAAACTTTATTTTTAAAAGTAATAAAGTACAACATAGAAAAGAATATAAAAAAACTTGTCACGATTGTGGACTATCTTATAGAAAAATTCCACAAGAAGTATTCACTAGGTGGAATTCTTTATACGAGCAACTACTTGTTGCTTATGACTACAGAAAACCTATAACTTTATTTTTTAACTCTCATAATCAAAATCCAGCTGATATGATTGTAGATAGTGATTGGGTAAAAATTTCTGAACTTATTGTATTTTTAGAGAAAATTTTTCAAGCAACAAAAGAATTTTCCGGTATATATTATCCTACTCTTTCAACTATGTTGTTTTATATAACTCTAATATTTTTATTACTTAGTGAATATATGGAAAAACCAGCTTATATGGCAGCTATTAAAAAAATGTTTGTCAAAATAAAAAAATATTTTATTCCTATTCCCACTATTTATATTATTGGCTCTTTATTAAATCCGACTATTAAAATAGACGGTACTAAATCACTAATTGAAACTATTTACGATTGTATAGAAGTACTACCACCTCCAACTCCCAAAAATTTAAATCACCCACCACTTATTGAACATACTAAAGAAGAAGTGTTGTCTAGTGTAGAACACTAATGCAAAAAAATATATAGATTTTATCAACAAGAAAATGCTAGTAACTTACCGGCTTCCATACCATCTTCTTCATCTTCAACACAACCTCACAAAAGACATGTTGTTTCTGCGGCTAGTATTGAAAGCCTCAGAAATAGAATGTGCGGCCGTACCTCTACTACTAACCAAATTAGCGAGTTGGATATTTTTGTTTTGCAGGGTTCTGTACCGTACCAAGAAGTTATCAATGAAGATGGACATGAAGACTTTGCTGAAATACTGGAGGGGGAATGAGAAGACCTTTCCGACACTTTCATTGATGGCCCGAGATGTTTTGAACATTCAAGCGTCATCAACTGAATCTAAAAGCGCTTTTTTCTGCCGGCAGATATCAAATAGGAGACCACAGACACTCATTAGCCGGAGACAGCTTGGAAATTGCAGTATTATTCAGAGATTGGATATGAGCGGAGCGGAGAAGGTGCGGTCAACCGGAGATCAACGAAGAAGAAGACAAAAACTACAACGAAATCTTATCCGAAGGTGGTGGAAGCGGCGTGGATCAATTTGACCAACAAATACCAATTCCAACCGAAGAACCACAATAAATCATCAAGCAATTAGAACAGGTTTTTTTGAGAATGTAATTTTTTTAATTGCAATTTTATTATGTAATTTGCAACTTTGGGACAACACCACAAAGTTGCAATTTAGATTTTAGACAATTGTATTTGTATTACAAAAAAATCATATGTCTATTAAATAATATAAGAGGCACAAAAACAGCCTTGGGATGTTTTTATTACACTATCTTGTCTTGTTTATTGAGTTTTGTTTTATACATATGTTATTTTAAAAAAAAAAGGAAAACCCGTCGGACCCGACCCCGACCCCGCCCCGACCCGATTCCGACGGGATCGGGATCGGGATCGGGACGGGACTGGAGCAAGTCTCGCCAGCCCCGACCCCGACCCCTTCGCTCGTCCCACCCCGACCCCGCCAAACCCAGCCCGCCAGACCCGAGCCCAGCCCACTGGCCAGGCCTAGTCTATAGACAACAAACATCTCTTTTATAGCATAATCCCACCCATAACGGATGCCCTCATCATTAGCCTAAAAGCTCGCAACTTAATTACAGAAGAATTAATTCCTAAATTATCTCCTAAGAATACAACAATAATAACACATTCAGTGAAATCCCACATCGTGGGGCTGGGGAGGATAAAGTGTACGCAGACCTTACCTCTACATTGGTAAGTAGAGAGATTGTTTTTGAAAGACCCTTGACTCAAGAAAATGCATAAGCACCAGCAAAGCAAGGGAAACGGTCAGATCCGGACAAGAAATTTAAAGCAGTATGAAAATGAGAGTAACAAAAGCGAATAAGCCATGATAAAGCATTTTGAAAAGAGCAGTAACTAACGCAGTTAAATAAGATAAATAAAGTATACGAAAGAACATACGACAATAGAAATCGAAGGATAGGGGACTATAGCCAGCCTCTCACACCTCCGCACTGAGGCATTTGTGTCTCTACTCTGTATATGTCCAAACCATCTCAACCTCGCTTCCCGCATCTTATCCTCTACCGAGGTCACTCCCACTCTGTCCCAAATATCATAATTTCTAATCATATCACTTCTTGTATGCCCACACATCTATCTCAGCATCCTCAACTCCGCAACTTTCATCTTTTGGATGTGCGAAGTCTTGACTGGCCAACATTCCTCCCCATACAACATAGTCGGTCTAACCACCACCCTATAGAACTTGCCTTTAAGTTTTGGTGGCACATTTTCATCGCACAAGACTCTAGATGCGAGCCTCCATTTCATCCACCCTACACCAATACGATATGTGACATCGTCATCAATCTCTCTATTCCCTTGGATAATAGACCCGAGATACTTGAAGCTTCCTTTTTTTGGAATGACCTAAGTACCAAGCCTCACCTCCATGTTTGTCTCACGGTCGCTCCCGTTACTGAATTTGCACTTCAAGTATTCTGTCTTGGTCCCACTCAGCCTGAACCCTTTAGACTCCAGAGTCTATCTCCAAACCTCCAGCTTAGCGTTCACTCCGATGCGAGTCTCATCAATCAAGACTATGTCATCTGCGAATAACATACACTATGGCACCTCCCCTTGAATTTGTCATGCCAGTCCATCCATCACCAAGGCAAATAAGAATGGGCTAACAGCTGATCCCTGGTGCAACCTCATCGTCACTGGAAAGTGCTCCGAGTCTCCACCTATTGACCGTACCCTGGTATTGGCTCCATCATACATATCCTTGATCGCCATAGGTACCCCTCTAACCTCCAAACATCTCCATAGAAGCTCCATAGGGACTTTGTCGTATGCCTTCTTGAGGTCGATGAAAACCATATGTAAGTCCATCTTCCTCTCCCTATACTGCTTCACCAACCTCCTAATAAGATGAATGCCTTCTGTAGTCGAATGCCCCGGCATAAATCCAAATTGATTCTCGGAAATAGACACGTCTCTTCTCACCCTCATCTCCACGATCATTTCTCAAACTTTCATATGTGGCTTAGCAGCTTAATACCCCTATAGTTGCTGCAACTCTGGATGTCACTTTTGTTCTTGTACAAAGGAATCATTGTACTCCACCTCCATTATTCGGGCATTCTTGCCGTCTTAAAATGACATTAAACAACTCAGTCAGCCACTTCAAACCTGCTCTGCCTGCGCTATTCCAAAATTCAACTGGGATCTCATCAGGCCCGGTCGCTCGTCTCCTGCGCATCATGCGAACAATACCCTTAACCTCCTCAACCTTAATACTTCTACAATATTCAAAATCCAGTGCCTTCCGGATTGCTCTAGATCTCCCAGCACAATACCTTTATCTTCTTCTTCGTTCAAGAGTTTATGGAAGTAAGACGGCCACCTCCGTCTAATACGCGCGTCCTCCACCAGTACTTCCCAGTCCCCGTCCTTGATGCACCTCACGTAATCAAAGTCATGGGTCCTCATCTTCTTCACCTTGGCTAGTTTGTACAATTACTTATCCCCGTCTTTTCCTCTCATTCCACTTACATGTGTTCAAAAGCTGTCGTTTTTGCCGCCGTAGCCGCTAGCTTTGCCTCCTTCCTCGCCATCTTATATGATTTCCTATTCGTCCACTTCTCCACATCATCCTTGCTATCTACCAATTTCACATATGCCACTTTCTTTGCTTCAACCTTCTCTTGAACTTTACCATTCCACCACCAGTCCCCTCGATGCCCATCACGGCTACCTCGCGAGACCCCTAGCACTTCACTGGATACCTCCCAAATGTAATTGGCTGTCATTGTCGCGCCCATTTTGACCTGCAGGCTTCGCGACATGATGGGAGTCGATTCCTTCTGGATTGGATAAAAATGCTTGCTTTGAGGAGTCGCCACCTAATTATTCTAAGGTGAATTAGGGCACCTGAATGTTAACTAAATGCTTCAATGAAAACTCCAATTTTATAGATCTGCGAAACTAATGAGATTCTAGGTAAGAGTTCTTTATTATCCTAAAGGGAAGGGGTTAGGCATCCTTTAAGATCCGCTAACTTGCGGTTATCCGGTCAAACTCAGGTTAATATTATACTAAGGAAAATGCATGTTTAAAGTATAAAGTTAAAAAGATGTTTGCAAATGATTAATGAAAAGGATGCATTTGTATAAGTATGCACTTGCATGGTGTAAAAGAAAAATACACGTAAAGTTTGAAAAAAGTATGCATTTCTGACAATAATAAAGCAAATTATTTATAATGCCAAAGAAGTATTTTTTTTGGAAATCACTTTAGAGTTGCAAAATGCAAAAAAAGATAAACTTTTGTATAATTAATAATGTGAATAAAAGATGATCAAATTTGTTTTGAAAATCTTGAATATGCATGACGAGACTAAAAAATAAATGAACTAGCGAAGGATTTCTATTTTTTGCACTAACCGAACCTATAAATAAATAAACTAGCGACGTGTTTTTAAACTACCCTATTAATTATCCATTCATGGCCTAATTATTCTAAAAATCCTAACAATCACACAAGCATTAAATAATTATTACAGACCCAAATAGAAATAACGAAATTAAAGAACAGCAATGAAAGGGAATTAAAGCGGATGACGATGTCATCTCGCCCTATTTGTTTTGAAATCCCGAGTTTGGAGAATGCAAGGAGTGTGAATGCGGGTATTCATTCGGCAATGATCATGATGAGTCTCATAATGAGACTCTTCGTCGCTCCCGATGCATTTCATGTAAGTAAGGAAAAGAAAAGAAAAGGATTAGTAGCGGAACATGGACATATACATACGTATAAATAAATGATTCATGAAAAGCAATATGTTGTTGGGACTCCGATGTGGGCCGGTACAAGTCATAATACACAAGCCGAGAGTAGGCAGTAGCAGAACTCATGAGCCAAACCCAGAGGTGATTTCTAAGGGAGGAAAACAAAAGAGGAAGTATAAATGGGTCTGGCCCAACATTCCTCGCGGCGTGTGTGGCACAGATGATATACACATTGACATATATGCTTATATAATCTGATATATAGGATATACCTAACATATGTACTTTAGTATATCCAACATATCAAGCACATCTAAAGCACAATCACGGGGTAAACAGAGAAAACAGGCTTCAATGAACACGGACAACAAACTATATAGAGCAGAAGAATTGACTCAGGTTTATTCAAGCAGCTATATATGCAAATTCCTAATCCATACAGAGTTAATAACTAATTACCATGTCTCTAAATCCTATCATGCCATAGAAACATACCAATACACATGGAAACAGTCCATTTTAATAATCTTGAATGCCATCTTACTCATCTTAAGTGCTCTAATGTCATAACTGATTTGGATGCCAAGAAGTGAATGTGTAAATGCAGGTGATCACAACTTCTGGTTTAATTGAGATGCAGATGTATCACAGTTTACATATCAAACATCATATCGAGACACTGGCTTAATGATTTAAAGAAAACAGTTGGTAGACATGGCAAATAACTCAAGAATCTTGACTCTTTTGTTTGCTCCCTAAACATGCATCTAAACTAGGCAGTATTGACCATATAGATAAGCAGTAATCACATGGATTTAAGTAGGAAGATACAAATAACTTTGTCAACTATTTGTGACAGTTTAGACCAGCTGAAAGCATAAGTAGAGACTAAGCATATGCTAATATTTAGGCAGAGGTGTAATGAGATATGAGCATGTAACAGTTTGATGATCATACTAGACTAGACAGGGCACACCTTCTTTTAACAGACATAAATGGTCCAGGGTTTACTGTAATGCTATCAGGAAAGGGCATTTCACACTAGGGGAAAAACATGCAAGGACATGTGTACAACCAGCTCAAATAAAAAAAACAACCAGACAGAGTTAGTTAACCCTACTTGCAGAAACCTATTTTAACATACATGTTCACAAACACCAAAGGCATACCAATCACGGCTTAGGCTTTATTATGCATAATGACACTTTAAGTTAGGCGTGACATAGTTAACATGATCATTAAACAAGGGGTAGGCCAACAAACCATCATACCAAAGCAAAACATATCTAGGACATGATAAATTAAAAATAAGATCTTAATAGGAACAAACATGTTTCAATACTATTTGGCTTATCCATAGTCAATAATATTCAGGAATCAATAGGAGTACATATTGCTTTATCGGCTGTCTCAGATTCATTTTATACAGATTTAGACTTGCTAGTGAACATTCAAATCTAATATACTTCATAATACTTTTAAATCACATAAGGACATGTGAACAATTAATATCAGCACATATCTAAACTTATGGAGCAAATAGTCTCTTGTCATTACTTAACAAAAGGCTCAAATAGGTAAAATCAAAACACAAACAACATCCAGAACATGGCATTGCATAATATAGTCTTTAAAGCAAAATAAACCTTCATATTAGCCATTCACACCACATAATTTTCTAACACATGTACACTTTATCATACAAGGTTAATTAGGGACCCTGACACAACACACCCGATCATAAATGAACAACTAAAACAAACCAAGTATCATAAGGTGCTCAACTAACCATATGATAATCCTTTTAAAAGAAAAGCATGTTGAATCTCAAAGCTAGTTAGGATCTTTCACAACCAATGCTATATTCTCAAAGCTAGTTAGGATTTTTCACAACCAATGTTATATTATATGTATATTACAGGACCTTAACTAAAAATCTAACCTATCAGACTTGGGTACAATAATGAGCAATGCACTGTTGAACACTTAACCAATCCTAATAGGTTATTAACAACACTTTAATATACTGTATTAGATATAGATAGTTTTATAACTAGATTACTCAGCTCAATCATAATAGCTCATTCATCTATTAACATCTAGTCCATACAGGATTCGAATACACATATCGATTAATAATAAAATACAACACGTATAAATACTATCAACTAAACATTTAAACATTTAACTAAATAAATTAACCACAAATACACATAAGACAGAGGAAAAAAACAAAAAAAAATTAAAAAAATGAGAGGAATTAGAATTTACGGACCTTCTCCGAGCGGCGAACCGAGGCATCGTCTCGAATAGTCGAGTCCGCTCGGAGGAATGTGTTTATGCGGTTGAAAAAAAGAAAATGAGTTTGAGTGTTTCGTGGCTGTGTCGAGCCAGAAACGAGAGTAAAAGAGCAGATTTTTCAAATGAAATTTGTTCAAGAAAGGATTTTTTTGGTTCTAAAAAAGAAAATTTGTTGTGAAAGCCCAAGATAGGTCGATCCTTTGCAACAGCTAAAAAGGGCTCTTCTTCTCTCAAAAAAATCTCCCCTTCAACAACCCACAAAGGGTTCTATTTATAGCCCCAATCGAGACCCTAATGGTTGAGGTTTGAATTTTGAATTCAAACAAAGATTGAAAAATGTGACGGTTTTCTTTTCATTTTGAAAATCGAGATGATAAAGAAGAGGTACGGGTTTATGCTATTACCCACCGAATCCTTGAAGGTTCGTCCTAAAGACCCAACGACTCATGCATGCTTTGCGATTTCAGGACGATTCGACTTTGGACGAGCTATTCCAAGCTCTGAGTTTCACAGAAAGGGGGGGGGGGAAATGAGACTGTGTGATGTGAGGGCTCGATGGTGGAGGGGACATGGTGGCAGTGGTGTGGTGATGGTGTTTGTCCGGTGGGTAAAGGGAGGCGACGGTGGAAGGGTTGCTTTGGATTTTTGGGTTTTCGCTCGTGTTTGGGGGACGATTTGGTTTTTGGGTAAAGGGTGTAGGTTTGGACGATGGGTTAGGGAATAAGGGGTATTGGGCTTGGGTCGATGGGTTCGGATTAAGTGGTCCGGTTGTGTTGGTTTAGGGATAAGGGAAATAAAAAGGGGAATGGGGAGTTGGGTTGTTGGGTTGTTGGGTTGTTGGGTTGTTGGAGTGCAGTGAGATTTCGGGTGGTTTGAAATTTGGTTATTAGGTGGCCGATTTGGGCTGAAATAGGCTGTGAATTTGGGGGAGGTCAATTGGGCTGCCCTCTTTTAAATTGGGTGTTGTTTGTTTTGGGTAGAAATTATTTTGGATTGGAAAATAAAATGAGTTATGGATTTAAAAATATAAAAGGGGTTTAATATTAAAAAAGCTTTGAATAAAAAATGTAAAATTATTTAGAATATAGTATAAGATGTGATAATAATAAAATATAATATTTGTGAAATGCTTAATGCTTAATAAAAATAAAGAAATACGATGTCGTTTTTTGCTAAAATAAAATAATAGAGAATATTACCATAGAAACTACGATCATGATTTAAAAAGGCAAATGGTTGTAGAAATACGAATAATAGTAATAATAATAATAATAATAATAATAATAACAACATTGAGAATAATAATATATATTTATATATATGTCTATATGTATATATATAAAAAATAATTTTTGAGGTGTCAAAATATTTAAAATTGCAAATAAATCGAAAACGATGGGACAAAATTGGGTGTCAGCAGTCATGTCCCACATACCGGTTGCATCCCCACTACTCCCCGAAGCCTCCCTGACCATCAACCTCTCCCCCATCTCCTTTGCACTGGCCATGGTTAAACTCCCCATTTGATTTTTAGCCAGTTGTCCACAACCCTTCTCTTCTTCTCCATCTTGATCTCCAAATTCATCACCCAAAGCTTATGTCGGGTTGTAAGATACTCACTTGGAATAATCTTACAGTCTTTATAAAGACCGTTGTCAACCTTTCTAAGGAGCAAAAAGTATATCTGAGTCTTAGCCACCTTATTTAGGAACCCCGAATTGGCTATCACCATCCCAAAAGCTTTAGCGAACTTCAAAAGTGAGACGTCTCCCCCGTTCATGTACCCGAGGTCAAAGCCTCCATGCATGTCATCATAACCCCCCGAAAGTGACTCGATATGTCCATTAAAATTCCCTCATACAAATAACTTCTCAGTGGGTGGTATACCTCCCACCACCTCGTCCAAATCCTCCCAAAAGAGCATCATCTCCTCCTCGTCCAAGCCCGTCTGCGGTGCATAAGCACTAATAATATTCATAGTGAACCCTCCAACTACCAACTTAATCACCATTATCCTGTCATTGACCCTCCTAACATCTACCACCTTATCCCTTAGCTCGTTGTCTACTAAAATGCCTACCCCATTCCTATACCTCGACCTACCCGAGAACCATAACTTATACCCATCCACATCCTTAGCCTTAGGTCCTACCCATTTGGTCTCCTAGACACAGACTATATTAATCCTCCTATTCTTGAGAATCTTAACTAGCTCTATGGACTTCCCCGTTAAAGTCTCAATGTTCTAAGACTCTATTCTCAGCATGACATCTCCCTTACCCTACTTACCCCCCTAACCTTTGCCCCCGTCCCCAACCAAGAACATGACCCTAGTCTACCATCATTCACCAAAGCCACTAGAGCAAAAAAAATACAAGTCAAAGGTTAACGCTAACACACACGAAAATCAATACTAAATCACAAGTTAGCAAGAATCTAGAGGTAAGTCAGGCTACTACAAATCAGAATGATAAAACAAAGGACAAGAAAAATAAAGGCAATAATGTAAAGTCAAGATTCAATAAAACGCAGCATGCAAAAATTTAACTACAAGGATAAGACCAAATATTGAGTACGGGCAACTGGAGGTACCAACTCCAGGCTGATAGAACTTGTTCACAAGCCGGAAATCATTGTTCACACGCCGAAAAACATTATTCATTGCCTAAACTATTGTTTCATGCCGAAAATCACTGTTCGCTGCCAGAAAACTTTTGTACCCGGATGCTAGGCGGAAGAACGGAGAGATAGAACCCGGATGTACGTCATGGCAGATCTGGTGATACCTGCAAAAACAAATCAAGAGAAGAAAAAAAAGGAAAAAGGGGAAGGACCGTCGGAGACTGCCGAAAAAAAATTGTCGGCGAAGTAGTGACGGCCGGTGTGGAGGCTGTTGCCGATGAGCAGTGGGCAGGAGCAGCATGCCCAGTCCAATAGGTTCCCAATAAGGATCCTTGACTTCGCCGGAAACAGTTCGGCGGACGAATCGTCAGTGAGCTTCGCCGGAAAAGCAGGCGACTCATAGAGCCGCCGGAAAATACCAACGACACAGACCGGGAGAGAGAAAGAAGTGGAGGAAAGGGAGAAAGGAGTAGAGACAGAGGAGATTATAAACAAAAAATAGTGCGTACCTTCCTTTTTCATTTTTGATAATAATACACATTGTTTAACATGTACAAATTTGGTTAATTATAACTTTTTGGTTTGTGATTTGTTATGTTTAAATATTTAAATTTCTTAATGATAGTATATACCAAGTATATATTAGTGTAATAATTTTTAAACGGAGTCTCTTTCCTTTTTTACGTCCCCATGTTGTATAACACGAATATATTATATAGGCACATATATCCCTTTTTAAGATTTTCATAATAATCGTATATTTCTAGTATAAATGTTTAATATCGTAAATAACATGAATATACCATTAATTTTATCAATATTTTTTTGTATTTAATTCATCATAGTCAAACAGATTCTCAAAAATAGGACTTTTATTGTATTATACCATTAAAATAAAATAAGAACTTGCTTTCTATGGTGTTCTATCGTAAGCATTTGTGGAAGAAAGGGAAAGAGAAAAAAGTTTCTAGCATTTAATCCCTAATTTAGTTTATGAAAGAGAGAAAACCACTTCTAGCATTTATTTCCTAATTTAGTGGGAGAAAGAGTAAATTGATCCCTCATTTGAGACATTATTCACGGGTTGGGATCCCATTCAATATCTTTCCCCTAAGTTTTGTTCGGTGCATCACTTGATAGTTGATACGTGGCGCCTACTAAATCAATGAATCAGATTTCTTCAAATTCTCGAGTCCACACAATAATTAATAGTAGCCTTAGGTCTCCCCCTCCCCCTGCGCATTTCAATAACTAATGCCGTAGTTTTTAAAATAACTACAAGCTTTTCATTTTAAACAGTGGAGACGACCCATTCGATGTATTCGCAGAAAAAAAAAATGATTGTCTTAAAATCTTGAGAATAATTTCATCTGCAATATACAACAAGAAAGACCTGTAAAATTGTTGAGAAATTACAACAAAATACAACAATTTATGATTTAGAACTTTTACATTTTGTAACCATTTCGTAGCTTCTGAAATATTACACAGCTGCTGTTTGGAGGTTGAAAAATTATTATTTTTTATTCTAAAAGAAATTGCTTATAGAATATTATAAAAAAGTATTTGTATATTTACAGGGATCCAAGAGATCCACAAATTTACACAAAATGGTGGCGAAAGTTAATGGAAAATTTACTTTAATTTGTCACTGTTTTGTTATTGAACTGTCTGGCGCTATTCATTGTAATGCAGAGGACGGACAGGAGAAAAAAGGGACGTAATGTAGACTTGAGAATTTGAAGGAATCTGGTTCATTAATTTAATAAACTCCACGTGTCAACTATCAAGTGATGCACCAGACAAAACTTGATGGAAAGGTACTGGAGGGGACCCCAAACCCATTATTCACATCTAATTGGCTAGATTCGTTATATGATATGTTATTTTTGAAATATTTTAAAAGTTACAATATTAATGCAATAAACTTTTGTAAACTGTGTTGCAACGTAAAATTCTCAAAATAGAATCCATCCAAAAACTGATAAAAACGTTTAGACCCCATGCCGACACTACGGAACTGCTGGGCCCGTGAATTGGATGCCTGGTTGTGCCGCTGGATGGGCTCCCAGTATGCTGGGCCGCGGCTGTTGCTACTGTTGATGTTGGGCCGCGGCTGCTGGGGAGGCCCAGTTGTCAAAAATCTGCCATGGCAGTGGGCTGACCCACTGTGTTGGGTGCTGGGTCCGCTGCTGGCTGGCTGCCTGGCCCCTACCCCCTCGGTCTTTTCCTTTGCTTCCCTGGCCAACCCTGCGGCCTATGCCTCTGCCACCACCGCGGTTGTTCTGCAACGGGTGGTGGTCGGAGTGTGGTGGCTGACCGGCGGGTGCGGTGGTGTCGCGGCGGCGTCGACTACCCATGCCTTGGGGTTGTGTTCGTCCTGTTTTGCTTGTCTCGTCTCCTCTAATAACAATTGGGACAGTGCTTTGTTGAAACTCGGTAGAGAATCGGATTGTTGGATCATCGTCGCAAGGGTGTCGTATTCATATTTCCGTAAACCATTAATCAATTGCAAAACCATCTTTATGTCTGAAATCGGGTTGCCCACATTAGATAATTGGTCGGCAATCAATTTAAAATATAGTTTATACAATTATAGTTCTAATAGAATAAGAATCTTCCTTTTATATAATTACACTATAATATTAATTACGAATTGTTAAAAAAGACTGTTATTTATTAATAATAATAGAGCCTCGTCATATTCCACGTATCCTTCAAAACACACAAATATCTCAGTCCTGGGCCCTGACCTTGATTTTCCTCTCTTTTTTTTCCTTGTTCTTTGTTAGATTAGGAATCTTGGTCTGATTAGCTGACCAATCTGCATACGTTCTGAGCTTCACATACTGACGAAAAAAAACACTTGGCAGATTAGCAATGCTACTAAACCATAAATTATTATTTTTTGCCAATAGAGTCGAAGAAAAAAATACTACTGGACTAATTCTACTCAGTGTTGCAACAAACATGTTTTTTTATACAAGTTTTTATCATTTAATTAATATATATTCCCACTTAAATTTGTCTTTTAAGTTAAAAAAGGCCACTGATATTTATGTTCTCTCGTTTTGAGGTACAAATCTTACAGAGAGTCAAACCGCCCAACCACAAATTTCTATAGTGATGCCATTTTCTTCTTTCTTTCCCACTGAAAACATGACACCAAAAAGTCAAAGAGCAAAGTCCAATAACACCACACAAGAGCCTCGTGGCACCAAAATATCTCTTACACACAAGCACTGTGACCCGTCGGTGAATAAGTTTTGCTTTTTAGTGATAAAAAAAATCCTATGTGGGGTAAATTTTGTTTCCATAATTGTTAGAAGATTCAAACTTATAACATTAATTAACATCCGTATTAGTATTATAATATATAATATCTCTTAAGTATCACTAATGAAACTGCTTTTGTGAAAGCCCACATCAAGAGTGGAAGAAACACATCACTATTTACTCCTTTATTAGTCACTTTCCTTCCAGTCACTTGCCAGTCTTTCCATAAATCCTTTTGCTTTTACTTCCAAACAATCATTAGTTCACTGAAGAAGGAGAAACTTCAAATTAAAAGAAGAACATGGGAGGAAAAAGTGGAGAATCAAATGCAAGGAGAGATAAGGATGATTTGTTGCAAAAAATGGTGTCTCCTGTTAGACGTGTTTGGGTTGCTGTTTCTGGTCGTGCCAAGCCTCGTAAGAATGGTAAAAACTTACTCGCACTCGATCTTTCTTACTCTTCACTTGATGCTGAAAATCTTTATAATGACCATGTGGGAAGCTACATATGAAGTTATGAACTAGTTTTTTAACTTCTTCCTCCCCCTGTTTTGCACTAGCGTCAAAGCAGAGCATATATGCGACCTTTTGTAAGGTTGTTAACTTCCATAGTTCAAGCTTTTCTTTAGCAGATCTTTAACTGTCCCAGTATGCTAACGATATGAATTTGAAAAAAACAACTAAAACAAATGAACAAACAAGAAACTTAAGTTTTAAATGGTCAGAAATTGTTTAAATGGAAAAAATTGTGTATCAGGCAGATTGAATTTTCTTGAGTAAACCCTTTTTTGGTTTCTCATTTCTTCAATAACGGGAAGGGGGAAGGGAAGACAATGTCATTATAGACAATCGGTAATTGTTACTTCCCACCAAGACAAATATAGAGAAATCACCTAATATTTTTGTTTCCGCTTGGATATGAACCTTAGAATTCATGGTTCTTAACCCACCTTATTGACCATTACTCCGCACTCTTCGGTGCAATATTACTTTAAATCTTTTAATAACGTAGTTAGACAAACCTTTATTTTTTCCTTGAAAATAATAATAATTATAGTATACCCGCTTAGTCACTAGTGAGCTTTCGCACTTGACAAAATTAAAAAATGGCAAGACATTTTTTAGGATTCCATTAGTGGTTTCTTGCGTCCATTTTGTTTCATTCGGAGTCACTTCCTTGAGTGATTTTTAATTAAATGTTTAAGCCAGTATGAGAAGCCAACTTGTTAATGACATAAGTTGCAACCAATCAATTCATGATGGCTTTGTTTTCTGAGCAATCATTAATCTATTTTACTATTGCCACCCATTAATGCATTCATATTCCCAGTCCATTCAACTACTGGAAAATTGACATAGCACCATCACTTTCTACCAAGAGTCCATATATATAACTCGCTCTGTCAAAATTGAAGTTTCATACTTCCATTTTTAGTTTGTAATGTCATACTTCCTTATTTACAAACAATTTAACTTTAAGGGATTATTTATAGCCACACAAATATCTACGGTCGATTTCAGATTATAAATTCCGAAAGTCCTTTTCTCTTTATTAAACACCGCGCCCAGCCAAACACCCCAACATAAATTGGGACAGATGATTATGAGTTATCACTACGCTAGGATAAAAGAGAAACTTTTAACTTCATAAATCTCGTACCACTTAAAATACAAAGCAATTGGATAGTCAATGAGATGAGTAAAAACATAGAGACACTAGCTTTATGGATCACTTACATGTTTGTATATTGGGTTTTGTTTCTTTCAGGTGCCGGACTATTGAACCTTCAAGGTGATATACAGTCGTGTGGATATGAGGATGTACAGGTGATGTGGGAAATGCTTGCAGGAATGGAGTCAGAGTTGACATCTCGGCACATTAAGCATAAGACACCGACCGTTGTTTAGGAACTTTGTACGGTTCAACCATAGCGCTAAATCATCCTCCTCTCCAGAACACACCATTAAGATGATATGCTGCACTGCATCAATAAGAGTATCTGAAGAGTGAAGAGATGCATGCCCCTGGGTAGATATTTTCCAAATATGGTACAAAGTCTATGCTGTGTTCCAAATCAGCATATGAAGTATGTTTATCAATATCGGGACTGTCATGACGACAGTATCAGTTGTAAATATACCATCGTCCTGATGATGTACGAAAAACCGTCACTAAATAAAGAAATAGAAAGAGCTCAATTTTCCTACTTTCTTTGCTTAAGTCTGAAATACAGAAACAAAAAAAATACTATAAGGATGTTAACTCATACCCGTTGTGGTGGCCATATAGACCCAACTCTAATAAATTGGAGGCAGTAATTTTTAATATGAAGCGCTAGACATTGAGTATGGC
The DNA here is from genome assembly GCA_029783415.1 of Anisodus acutangulus. Classification (NCBI taxonomy): domain Eukaryota; kingdom Viridiplantae; phylum Streptophyta; class Magnoliopsida; order Solanales; family Solanaceae; genus Anisodus; species Anisodus acutangulus. The sequence goes on along the minus strand of CM056494.1, from coordinate 40,513,145 downwards.
TAGCCCCTTTACTGATGTGGCCAGCATGGGTGCAAAAATGGCGTGTAACCTATAATTTAACACAATCCTGTTATGTAAACAAAAGAAAAGAAAAACTGTTAAGAGCTCAATTTCCTAATCTTTGTGAGCTCGGTGAATAGATAAAAATGACAAAACCTGCATCACTTGTGGTAGTCGTGTCACCAGTGACACAATGCTGATAAACTGAATGTTGTCATGTCCAATGTTCAAACCACAGAAAAGAATATAAGAGAAGAAATTCCATTTCATCTCCCACACGCCCCTTTGTAAAGCGGATGCAAAACAAAAGGTCGATTCGGCTTCTGTAGCATGCATTTGTCCAAAAGCTTTAGCATCCACCAGAGAGCTGGAGGTCAATGCAAAACAAAAGGTCTATTAAGCTTCATTGCCATGCATTCGTCCAAGAACTTTAGTATCCACCAGAGGGCTGAAGTTACGAAAACTTAAAAGCTCCAAATACTCTTTTCCAAATCCATACAGAATGCTGTAGAGATGCTACAGAGAAAAACATGTGGGGCTTTAGTTGCTTCTACAGGATAATGAAGCTCAAGGTTAGCAATTAATACTGATACAATATTCAGCTATTAAAAATTCTAGTAAAGCTCCATTAATTAGTAATTTGGTTGCAGCGTAATACCACGGAAAGTGTTACTTAATGTAGTATGCATTCTTTCATGTGCATTTCTAAAATGTTACTCCCCATCCCAATATATGTGTCATTGTTTGATTGACCACAGAATTTAAGAAAGTAAGTACCTCTAAAACACATCTTAGATATTTTTGTGGCTATAAATCATCATTAAGGGTAAAATGAGCATTTTAAAGTTAAATTATTTCTAATTATAGAAATGTGACATTTTTTTAGACAAACTAAAAAGGAAAGTACCACATAAATTGGAACAGAGGGAGTAGATATTTTAAAGAACAAGATATTTCAGTAATATTATCTAATGATTCAGTCACTTATGAAAACCTAGCAATGAGGAAGAAAGCAGTACGCAATCAAGGGCTCTCGGAGTTTGACCAAAATTATCTAAGCATTCAATCACTTAAGATCTCACAACTACAACTAGGGAAAATTGTAAGTGGATAAGTTGTGGCCAATAGAGAAGGCCTGAAAGTATTGAAACAATTCAAATAAACCTAGATTGAACATTAGGCAATTACGTTCCCTTTAGGAGCAACAAATTTGTAGTGCTTTCTACATGCTCCGGTGTTGATCACCTAAATGTAGATGCTAAAGCAGCATATAACTTGTCAAGGACAGATTGCTGCAGGGCTCTAATTTTTGTTTAGTTTCTCGGAACGTTTTTTTGGCATAAATTGAGTTTGGTTTAAGTCTTGGAAAACTGTTTTTCAATTTTTTTTTTTTTTGGATAAGTCATTAACTAAAAGGGGGAAATAGGTTTGGGTTACATAAGACCAATGTATTCTAAAATCAGAATATGGCCAAGCTTAGGGTTCGGAAATGCTTTTCGGACCAAAACATTTCTTAAAAGTCCCGAAAACCAAAATTAATCAAAATTTAGCTGACTTATAAAACAAAGGCAATCACATCCAGTGAAATTCATGCAATACCCAGATCCAGACAGGCAAGAACGAGCAGATTCGGATGCACTCCAGGAGACCATTTAAATATCATTCTTACCCCCCCCCCTCCCTCCCTCCCCCTTCCCAATATCTTAGCTCCCACTAACCAAGTGTAGACACTAATAAAACATATTTTACGATTCAGCAGTACTGTTCATGAACATTATAAGGGATCCACATAAGATTCAGAAATCACTGCATAACTCTAAAGACGTCAACCATGCAATAAGCATCAAAGAGGGATCTGTCCTGTCACAGTTGAAACGTGATACCAGTTTCAACTTTCAAGGCAATATGGTATTGTTTGCATATCTAAGTGCTCCTTGCAAGTAGTGATGCAGGAGAAGGGTACTTTACTTGCTACACTTTATCTCTAATTCTCTTCATCCGTTTTATAACCCAAGCCAAACTCAACCAAAAAGTTCATTCCTTTTAATTCAAAGCATTATCCTGATGGTTGTGCTCCCTTATCTGTCAGAGGTAAATCGGACAAAGTGCTGATTAAATCTAATTAAAAACTGAAGGTTCAAGTACAATTGAACTGAAGATATTCAAGATACTAGCTACTCCTGTCCCAATTTATGACTTTATGTGATACTCTTTCCTTTTTGGTCAGTCCCAAAAAGAATGTCATATTTCCATATTTAGCAACAATTTAACTTTAAAATGCTCATTTTACCGTTAATAAGATGATTTATAGCCACACAACTATTTATGGCTTATTTTAGACCACAAATTGCTAAAGTCTTTCATTCTTTCTTAAACTCTGTGCTCAGTTAAACACCATTACATAAATTGGACGGAGGGAGTATAAGATTAAGATCTCCCAAGCAGTATGCCCCAAGCAAAATTCAATCCACCTTAACCTGGAGATTTGCTGGTGTAACCGAATAAAAGAGGAGTAATTCAAACCTTTTAAACACCAAACCAAGTAAACAACGTGCCATTGCAGAGCTTGGACCTTTTTGAAGGAGTAAGATGAGTACAGGGCTATTGATATTTTCAGACTTTTAAACATACATCAGTAGCTAACTAATACAGAAGGGCAACATAACATGGATCCCTAGCAACAAGGGTCTGTTCACAGTGAGATCATGCTACAGAAGTGGAGAACTTACTAAGTCCTGCCATGGAAAAAGATCTGGAGATCCAAAGCTCCATTTCAAGGTAGCATGCTTTACATGGACTGCGTGTAAAGAAGCTTGTCTCACTCACAAAAATATTTGACCTATGTAGCAAGTGCTTTTATGTAGACATTCAGAGAGCATCTGCCACTTGTTTTTGAAGTGCCAGGTTACCATGCAATTGTGGTGGAATACTACACCTGCCAAGATCAACAAATGATTTACTGAAGTGCTGGCACAGAAAAGGCCTAAGGAAGAGGAAGCTACTGTGGTGGAATACTATATCTGCATGCATTTGGTGGACTGTCTGGACTGAAAGAAAATAGATGTATTGAAAATTATGCAAGCTCCACCAACAAGATAAAGTCTAATTGTATATTTTTTTTTTGCTTATGGTGTAGGATGGAACACATAAATGAGGCTGAAACAGTTCTAAAAACATTAGAATCCTACAAGATTAGATGGGGCACACTTTTGTTGTTTGTTCATTTGCTACATTGTACAGTCCCAAAAGCAATTCCTTTGTGATGTTCTAATTTATGAAATTACTTTCTTTTTTGAGAAGCTAATTTATAAAATTACTTTACCTTCTAAAGAAAAATGATTTCATGGAATTTTAACTCTGGTGAAATGTAATATGAAAGTGATCATAACATTTTAAAGTTGGAAATGCAAGACTGTGCAGTGCTGGAACCAGTAAAAGGATGGTTTTATTAAAAGGCCAGGTTGTTGAAAAGCCTCTTTCACTGGGCTGCAATAGCAGCAAATATTTCTCTGCATTACATGCAAAAAGGCAAACTATGTGTACAAAAAAAAAGATTAAACAGGGCAACAATAGTAGTAAAAATGGCATGAGGGGAGCCTTGGAGTAACTGGTAGAAGGGGAGCCTTGGAGTAACTAGTAAAGTTGTTGTCATGTGACCAGGAGGTCATGGGTTCAAGCCGTGGAAACAACCTCTTGTAGAAATGTGAGGTAAGGCATAGACCCTTGTGGTCCGGCCCTTCCCCGGACCCTGCGCATTGCGGGAGCTTAGTGCACCGGGCTGCCCTTTTTTTTAGTTGTAAACCTTTCTTCTAAATGTGTGAAGTAGACTGAAGAACAAGAATAACCTATACCTTCAGGATGAAAGTTAGGTTTCCTTTACATTTATTAAAAGCACTTTTCCAGACAAAGTGTCATCACAAAATACAGACTGCGCAACAACTACTTTTCTATTGGCTTATATTAGCAATATGGCAGTTTGATAAATTTTAGGAAAGGGGTAGGACAAACCTTGGCAATTTGATAAAATCATCAGAACTGTGTAGGACAAACCTTCACCATGTCCAGATTTTCCGTTGATTATCTACAGAAATGACCAGACTGTCTGGAAGGAACTATCATTCTTAATCAGGTTGTCTCTTCATTTCCTCCATGTAGGATGCAAGGTGTAAATTGAAATACGAAACCCATAAAGAAGGCATCTAATTTGAGAAGGAGATGAAAAGGAAGACAAATCTCAGCAGGAATATCAAGCATCTCTAAAAAAGCTGTAAAGAAGATCAATTGCTTCCTTTTTTTTTGGGTGGGGGGAGGGGACGTAATTTAACATGGAGAGCATGGATTGGTAGGTAATGTGATTTAAGTGGTAAATAAAATTAACAGGCTAATGATGCCTTGTTCTAATTATGTCAGTGCCAAGTGTCTAACATATCTTTTAATTAGATTGTTTTTGTTTATGTTACATAGTCAATAAATATCTATGTACTTGCCCAACACACATAGAGCCCAACACTTTTACACTAATGTTGTCTCAAATGCAAACTTGTTCCTTTCCATGCTGTGGAAGTCCTCTGAATCAATAACAGGGTTCAAGCAGGCACCCTAGGTAAAATTAAAGAAGAATCTTAAAGTACTTCTGTTGAACCCATTCTTGGAGATAGAAGCAAAAAATTATAGGTATTGGAGCGCGCAAGTGATTCCACACTCTCTCCCCGAAATACAAGCAGCCAACGAGAAATGTCCAGAAACTTCTCTTTCTTAATTGCTTCCTCCCACCAGCCCACCTCACTCCCGAAAAGAACCCTTCAAAGGCTGATTACAGAGAAGGGATAACTAGACATAACCCAATATATTTGAGTTTGAAACTAAACCAAAAAAGAAGAATGAAATTGATCAGATGTTTAAGGTTGGTGAAGCCTCTACTCCCTGGGAACGATCTTGTGCCATGTTGTGATGGCTACAAGCCTCAAATGTCCTTTAGGAATAACCTTTACATTAGATGCAACGTTCACATCCAAATTGAAACAGAGATCAATGCAGAATAGACTCTAAATTCTGAAGTCCATTAGCAGAATAAAATCTAATATTCCAGTTCATCCTGACATATCTCTTATACTGCAAAAAGCACTCTCTCCAAACTCAAACAACTTGCCTAACTTTTCTTCACAAGATTCCACCTGAATGAATCCTCTGACTCTCAAAATTCTGCCTCAACCACCTGCAGAAACCAGTGCAAACACTAGATCAACTTAAACAGAATATGCCAACATTAGTTCCTAAATTCTTTTGTCTCAGCTGCTGCTTAATAATCCAACTGGCGTCCCGTTACCACTGCCCTTTAGCATGTCAAGAGAGAATCATAGAAATCCAACTAGCACATCTCTTAGAAGAAGATACAAGTAACTTCTGATATAAAAACTTTATTTCAATATTCACTTGGTCACAAAGTTGTGGATCATATTTCCTGAATACACACACACAAATAGTATGTGATAATATAGCTTAACAGGTCAATGGAAACATTTTAGTTAACAATGTGTTAATCAGATGTTTAGATGCAAAATCCTACTTGATTTTTCTTATTACCTTAATGACATTACTACATACGTTCGTACATTATCTTTGGCTACTTTTCCATTTCTGTAAGCGGCATTCTATGAAACTAATACAAGTATTAATATATTTCCACTTCCTTTGTTTATTAATACCTCATGTTATAAGTTGCCCATTTGTGATAGTTCATCGATGCTATTTATTTTCTTTTCTTTTAAGAAGCTAAATGCTAATTATATACTTAAATTCCTGCAACCTGAAAAAGGAAATCTCCTTATTCCTTTTTTTTTTTTGAATTGGTAAAGTATTATTGATGTCGGAAAAAAAAACAGCACTAAGAAAGTGCTGCTTGCATCCAAAACTAAAGGCAAAAAACTAGCAAAAAAGATGTAGTAAAGGGAGGAGCACCGAGTCTATGCTATACAAAAGATTCTACGAACTGAAGTGGAAATCTCTTTTTTATTCTTAATTACCTCTCTTTTTTCTTTTTGATAAAGCTTAATTACTTCTCCTTGATAATTGGAGCATAGGATATTTACAGACCATACGTACACTTCCACGAAACTATTGAAGGACGGGAATACTTGAAAAGATAAATCCTTACTGGCAAATTCGTAGAAGAAAAAATAGCAAAAATGGTTGATCATTGGCAGGCAGTGTAGTGAACTTACTGTTGTCCAGATTGTGTACAGCTTAGAAACACGTCTAGCAAAGTGGAAGGCCTGCCTGTATTTGGAAAAGTACATAAGAGATAACGAGTGAAAGGCGCTACACATAAAGACCAAGAACTAAGAAAAAGGAAACAAATGCTTATACGCAAATGTATATATACTCTATATTTACATGCATTACATACATGTGTGTGTGTGTGCATGCGCGCGTGTGTAAAAAAGTAATTATTTAGGTTTCCAGAAAAGTTATGCATTAGTTCAGTTCTGGTTGTCAAAGAAAAGATATATAAAAGCAGTGAGAGGTAAAAAGATAAAACTAGTTTCTGACCTTTGCACCTTCTGATAGGCATACTTGTTCTATGACCAGCAACAATTTCAAAGTCCAGCAAGAGGGGCTAATATCGTCTTCATTTCCAACCTTTATTCCGTTTTCACAACAAGTTATTTTGTTTAATTGACTATCAGTTTTTCTTTTTACCCCCATTCGATCAACATATCATTGCCACCTATGCTTTTCCATAGGATCCGGTAAATCCTGGCGAGAGTCATTGGTTCAAATCCAATAGTAGGTAAAACCGACCGAAACCCCTGCTTTTGCCAGCATGACAGCAAGCACGGACAATTCAAAATATGATCTCAACTTGTTGTCAAGACCAGCTCCCAGTTGAGATTCTCCGACTACACGGACCGCATTGACTTAAGAGTAATGATACATCTTTGAGAGTTAAATACATTGAGACAAAAAGCTAAATATGTGATTAAAGAAATACATAAGCTGAGACATGATATCAAAAGTAACAGCTAACTCTATCAGTCACACTACACTTCCCAGTCACTGGTCAATTCTAAAGCATAAAAAAATCCAACCTTAATTCTCAGTGAATTTATTCTAGCATAACTGCTGCGAGACTGGAAACTTCCCAAATTTTAGTGAGAAAGATGAATAATACAAAACAGCAATGTAATTCAAGTAGTTAAACTGACGTCATACAAAATCTTTTAGGAAATGGACAAATATGGAATCTGGAATAACTTAAAAGTCAGTACCTAAGTTATTACACAGTTACCAGTTAGTAGTAAGTTAGGCTTGCATCTCATTGAAGTATTCCTCATGGACAGGACAAACAGAGTTCAATGCTTTACTGTATCAGCACAAAGCTGTTTTAAATCCTATTAATTATGCAATATATTACAACCAACATGCTTCACATACAAAGAGGTACTTTACATAAATCCTACAATTTATAAGCAAATTGAAAGATCAGATAATCGGTGCTTCTAGCAATCGACAAGAACAAAGAAGTTAATGAAGTCAAACAGCAAGTCATGTCAAATTGAGAGGTATCCCAGCTTTTATGACCCTGTTGCGCTGTGTGAGTTATGAGATGGAGGCTCAAACAATGAAGTTCCTTGGTGTAATTACAAAAGTAAGAGGAGAGACAAAAATCAGCCATAGACATATGAACTTCAATTCCAGAATAAAAAATTAATAAACTCAATTAAGCTACTGGAAAAATGTATTGTTAATGTTGAGGTTCCAATCAATTATGATGTCGAAGATACATACACATTTAGCTAGTGCATCATTCAGTTTCACCTTTCAGCTGAAGTACTAGGATACATATTTATTCCTGCAAAACTGTTCTAAATTTGCTCATTGACTATAAATTACAGGAGAATGCAGATACCCAGAGAGAATTACGCTAATGATACAACAGTGCAACCAACAAGGGCATTCTTTTGTCAAGTCCCTCCCAGTGGTTGCTAACGAATGGGGTGCCTCTGGCCAAAATTAAGGGCCTGCAGCAGGTCAAACAAAGATTCCTGGATCTTGTCCTTATCACCTTGAACGAGACAAAGTTTGACCTCAACAGCTGCTTACTGGATCAAAAGGCCGTGAAGAAAACTGTAGTAGGGTGACTGCACAAAACTTGGAAAGAACTGTGCCCTCTGATCCAGTTGGGACTGGTACAAGCTTGACCTGAAGACAGCAAAGTGCACATGTCTTATTCCTCAACTGCATGTGTTACTTTCTCCAGCAGCAGTGGCCAGTCTTCACCAAGTTGCTGGGGGTTCAGCTCCATGGCAACCCTAAAATCCTGCAATGACACCAGGCTACCAGGAGCATGTTCGTGCACAGCTTCTGACGATCTACCTCCAGTCAACTGTAAATGATGACCTGGTCTGAGACCATTAACGAGCTTCATATATGTCTGCTGCTTCTTGATGTTGTTTGTTGTAGGTCCATGCCCTGACCTAGCTCCCACAAGTTGGAGACAAGATTTGATTAAACCTTTTAAGTAAGAATCCAAACCATTATTCAACAGATTGGCACAATCCGCGGCCACCCCATCAAGGCCCTGTTCTGCAGCAATCTGCTCCATGCGTTCTCTCAGAGTTACACTGTCCAACAAAACACAAAAACTAGAAGAGCTAACACAACTACTACTTGTTGCTAAAGGTACTGGTCTAGGTGCTCCACCTACACTAACAGGGCAAAATGGAACCCCAAGGGGAGCTTGGAGTTGACTCCTAGCATTCATCTGTTTTCCATCATCTCTAGATTTGTCTTTTTTGTTCTGTAAAGATACTGAATTTTCCAGTGATCTCTTCATAACAGAAAATTTGGCAGTTTCTTGATTGAATCCATGCCTTTCATCATCTGTTTGCTGCATGATTCCTTGATGATGCTGCCCCGCCCCCTTGACATTAGGTGGATTCAAATTCCCATTTTCCTTAATAATTTCGAAGTCACTCGATTCCATCATCGTCGTTTGTTGAAAAGATAAACTAGTCTTCCCATTTGGTGTAAGCACACTACGACGATCCCCAGCCCTACAATCACGAAATCCTGTCCTGGCCTTCTTAGGAGATAATGGCAACACATCGCCATTGGACAAACCCGGTTGACCTGAAGCCTGGATTGAGGAAACATGCACTCCATTTTGGTCATAAGCATCATCTAAAGGCTCTTTACTGCCAACCGCTACACCAGGCTTCACAATACCACCTTCACTAACTGGTGGAGGAACTTTTGCATTACAGGCATTTCTCAGAATAGAACGAATGAACTGATTATGCAACGGAATGTTTTCTCTCCCCAAGATCCTAAAACAAAGCTTATCGAACTCAACCTTGCTTATCTTCAAGCTCAATAACCTACTTAAGTAGTGAAAGTACTGTTTTGACCCCTCTGGTCCAAGTTTCTTCACTATCTGAGCTTTCAATTCAGAAAGAATAATCCGAGAATGCTGGTGTGGCGGTTGCATCTCCGTCAATACATATATTCCACCAACAACAAGCCAAAAATTCAATCTTTCCCACTGCTCGAACAAACAGAAGGCAAATAGTTCTCACCCAATTCACTACTAAATTAGGGTTTTTCCATAATTCCACAAACCCATAACACAAACAACATTAAATCCCTAACATCAATCCCAGCATTGCCAAATCAAAACCCATCTCAAACCCTCTAACTTTTAACAGTTTAAGGATAAGAGGGTTTGAGTTCCAAATCAAAGATCCAATTTTTCAACTAACTCTCCCTCCAAAAATCCCAAATCCTAAAAAAAAATTAAATTCCAAAATTCAAGAAACCACCAACCCAATATCCAAAATCAAAACTTTAACGTACCCAAACCCTCCATTTCCACCAAATTACAAATACCCTGTAATTCCAAGTAAACCCTCAACTTTATTCCCTCAATACAATAACTTCAAATTCCCAATAATTCACCTAAAAACACCCAAAATGTCACCTTTTGCTAAAACACAAAACTTGAAGCTACCCACTTTAACTTCAAATTTATTCTATAGGGAAATTGGGTTAAAAGAACAAAGCTTTAGCTTACCTTAAATTGGGCTGACCTTATTTGAGCTTCTTGAAACTGATTCTAAATTAAAGATTCAATGCTTTTTACCACTCTTTTATTTGTTCATTGGAAACCCATATAGCTTCTTCTTGTTCCATTCCATTGCTTTACAACATTGTTTGGCATTTGAGATTATCCCTTTTGCTCTGTTAATTAATCAAGAAATTGGAAGACCCACACTTTCCTTTGTTTATTTCTCTGATCTCTCTCTATTCTTCTTCTTCCTTTCTTCTTTGAATCGGGGGACTCTTTTTTCGTTTTTGTGTCTGATTAGAAAAACAATTATACTATGTTTTCTTTTTCTTTGTTTTCCTTTCAATGTAATTTTTTCTAAGTTATATAATGATATATATTATATTTTGGTTTCTTCTCTTCTTTGCATATAATTGTTTTTACAATATCTACGCTCTTACTATCTCGTGGTGTAACACGCGAGTGGTTATTGGGTGGTTAGTGAGGCGTGCCCGTTGTAATATATATTGAGTAATATGTTTTTAAGGATAATTTTAGCATTTGAGTTTGGTTTTTGTTTAGTTTAATGAGACGACCACGACGACGACAACAACATAAGCAATGTAACTTTATGAGGTGGCGTCTCGAGTAAGTTAGAGTGTACACAGATCTTATTTCTACCTTGAGAGGTGAAGAGTTTGTTTCCGAAAGACACCGACTTAAGAAAAAAATAATAAAAAGGTCGGAGAAGGTTTGAAGAAAGTAAAATAAAGAGATAATGACAAAATACCCTAAGAATTATATGTATAATATTGTGTTTAAACTAATTAATATTTAAGAATATTTTTCATAAATGTATTAATTTCAATGCCCTATAATAGTTATCTTAATTTCTGAACACATTAAGAAAATTATTAGAATCGCAAGCGTAACAATATACTATAAATTTTTTGCGTAACACATTAATTTACCAATTGAATTTGTGGGTGTTAGTGTCAATCTAGTATCATCAATGATGAAATGAATTGAGCACAATAATATAATAATAACTCAAAATAACTTGAAATCAACAACAATGAATTCAACAAATTGAAAGCACATACTAACTTGGTGTCGATAGAGGCCTGCTTGATGCAGTGTCCTAAGATAAAAATTCGCCCCCACTTGTGTTGCACTTTTACGGACGTCTGTCTAGAGGATACAACTATCTAAGTGAGAGTTCTAGCACAAGAACTTCATTTCTGCCGAATTTACTATATGTGTTCTTCAGAAACTTGTTTTGAAGAAGAATAAGTAGAAGCCACAATCTTAAATCATTAATTGTGAAAAAACTGATTGATTGTAGTTTTTTCTGTCTTGTTGTGTATATGTCTCCAACCAAGTGATCAACCTTCTATATATAGAGTAGCATATAACAGTTACAACCATTCATATCAAAGGTTGTAATTGTTCTGAAAAGTTGCAACCTTTGTGAAAAGTTGCAACCTTTGATTCGAATTTTCTGTCTGTTGATCACTTTATTTCTTCTTAATTCCATACAAGTTCCAACAATACCCCACATTTTCTATTCAAACATCAACAATACCCCAAATTTGGATAGAAAATAAGATAATAAGGAACTTTTCGTTATTTCTGAACAACGCGATATGACATGCATCGGAAAAGGTATCTGGTGGACTTGAACGTTCGTAGTGAATACATATCGGATCTACTTTGTGAAATAGTGGACAAAATGTCTTGAACTATTCACGTTTTGTTGTAAATCAAGACAACAAGTATCACACAGATCATATCAACATATTTCAATTCTTACGGTTGTGTTCATTTCGGTCGTGAACAACTCCTTCTTCGTGAGATTTTCTAGAGAACGTAGCCATATCGGTTCTCCCAGATGCGACCCCACATCAATCTCATACAGGTAATACCAAACAAGAATAGTCCGTACTATCCCACCATAGGATTTTAGTATTATTAAGAATAAGATTCAGTCCTTAAAACATCAACGGATTAACACACTTAGTACACCATATGAATGAGCATATGTGTGTTTTATGCTCCTTGAGACTTCCCCAACTAGTTTTCCTATTGAACCTAAGCCATGGGATCTCCAATTATGATAGGTTAGGTTTCCGCCAGTTAACGACTCATTGTGTTGGCTTTAAGCCCATTCCCCTCGATGTAATTACGACTTGCTCTCTGTTAAGGCATTTTGTCATAGGATCCGTTATATTGTCCTTTGATTCACATAATCAATGGAAATAATTCCATTCTTCAGCAAGCTTCGTATTGTATTATGACGTAACCTTATATGTCTCGACTTGCCATTGTATATCTGATTCTTTGCCCTCGTTAGGGCAGCCATACTATCACAATGTATGCAAATGGCTGTCACAGGCTTTGTCCACAACGGAATACCTTCTAGGAAGTTTCTGAGCCATTCTGCCTCTTCGGCAGCTTTGTCTAAGGCTACAAACTCTGCTTCCATAGTTGATCGAGTATTTACCATTTTCTTTGATGATTTCAAAGATACCGACGATCCACCAAGTGTAAATACATAACCACTTGTGGACTTACTTTCCGACTAGTTGGACATCCAATTAGCATCACAATATCCTTCTAACACATGAGGATATTTTGTATAATGCAATCCATAGTTCATTGTATGTTTTAGATATCGGAGTGCTCGTCTTAGTGCAAACCAATTATCCTTTCCAGGATTATGTGAGTATCGACTTAGTCGACTCACTGTATATGCTAAATCCGGTCTCGTACAATTCATTATGTACATCAAGCTTCCAAGAACTTGTGTATACTCCAATTGAGACACACTTTCACCTTCATTCTTCTTAAGGTGACTAGCGGGATCAAATGGTGTAACAACTGGTCGATCATCATAGTGTCCAAATTTTCCGAGGACCTTTTCAACATAATGGGATTGTGTTAAGATGTAACCATCAGAATTCTTTTGAATTCTAATACCAAGAATAACATCCGTTATTCCCATATCTTTCATATCAAAAGCGGCATGCAACATCTTCTTAGTTTGGTTAATTACATCTCTATCTGTTCCCATAATTAGCATATCATCAACATATAAGCATATAATGACACATGCATCTTTACATTATTTAATATAGACACATTTATCACATTCATTTATTTGAAAATCATTTGATAATAACGTATTATCAAACTTTTCATGCCATTGCTTTGGAGCTTGTTTAAGTCCGTATAAAGACTTAATCAATTTACAAACCTTTCATTCTTGACCTTTAACAACAAACCCTTCGGGTTGTTCCATGTAAATTTCTTCATCTAATTCACCATTCAAGAATGCGGTCTTCACATCCATTTGGTGTATTTCCAAATTGTGAATCGCCGCTTTAGCAATTAACGTTCTTATAGACGTAATTCTCGTTACTGGTGAGTAGGTATCAAAGAAATCTACACCGTCTTTTTGTCGAAACCCTTTGGCTACTATACGAGCTTTGTATTTTTCTATAGTACCATCAGGCCTTAATTTCCGTTTGAAAATCCATTTATGGCCTAGTGGTTTTTGTCCCAGATGGAGATCAACCAATATCCATGTATTATTTTGCACAATGGATTCAACCTCATTTTGAATAGCCTCTTTCCAATAAGGTGCTTCGGATGATTCCATAGCAGCCCTATATGTTTGAGGTTCTCCTTCAACGGAAAAGGTCATGAAGTCCGGTCCAAAATCTTTGAAAATTTTCCCACGTTTATTCCTCCGTGGTTCAGAGATTTTTTCTTGAACAGATGAAGTAAGATTTTCATCATTATTAGTATTTTGGTTTGACTCATCTTGAGGCAGTGTCCTTTTCTTATGATTAGGAACACTTTTATCCTTGTATTTGTAAGGAAAAATATCCTCAAAAAATTTTGCTTCAGTAGATTCCATAAGTGTGTTTTTGTGAATACCTTCAACATCGGAATGAAACACCAAAAACTTATATGCTGCACTATTAGCGGCATGACCAATATATATGCAATCCACCATTTTTTGTCCAAGTTTAGTTCTCTTTGGTAAGGGAACTTGAACTTTCGCTAGGCAACCCCACACTTTCATCCGTTTGAAAGTAGGCGATCTTCCTCTCCATAACTCATAGGGAGATTGGTCATTTTTCTTTTGAGGAATTTAGTTCAATATCATATTTGCAGTAATTAATGCCTCACCCCATAGACTAAGGGGTGCACCCAAACTAATCAACATTGAATTCATCATATTCTTCAATGTTCTATTTTTACGTTCGGCAACTCCATTTTGTTTTGGAGTATATGGCGCAGTGGTTTGATGAACTATACCATGAGTAGAACAGAATTCTTTGAACTCATTTGATTAATATTCACCACCTCTGTCTAACCTTAGAATCTTAATTCTTTTGTCAAGTTAGTTTTCCACTTCTGCTTTGTATGTTTTAAACATGTTCAAAGCCTCATCTTTGGTATGTATTAAGTATACATAACAAAATTTACTGCAATCATCTATGAATGATATACAGTAATTCTCTCCTCCACGATATGGGGTTGCTTGGTAATCACATAAATCACTATGAATTAAACCAAGCACTTCATTTGATTTCACTACAGATTTATGAGGATGACTTGCATATTTTGATTCTATGCAAACTATACACTTAGTCATTTTGTTCATAGAGCAATTTGGCAATATGCCTAACTTCACCATTCTTTGTAAAGAGTGATAATTAACATGGTCTAATCGTGAATGCCATAAAGAAGGGGAATCAACCATATACATAGAAACAATGCTAGTGTCTGCATTTTCATTAATAATGACAATTGTCTTAGTAGGTACAACAGATAGTTTGAAGAGTCTCACACTGAGGTAACCCTTCCCTACATAAAACCCACCCTTGGTGAGTACAAATTTGTTAGATTCAAATACAATTTTGAAGCCTTTGTTACTAAGAACAGGCCCAAAAATCAAATTCTTACAAATTTCAGGCACGTGAAACATACTAGTGAGCACAAGATCATTCCCGGAAGTGAGTTGTAAAGTCACCTTCCATTTCTCTTCCACTTTCACAGAAGCAGCATTCCCCTACGAACAATGGTTCTCCATCCTTGATGGCCTGGTAGGATGAAAACATACCATTTTCAGAACATACGTGCATTGTAGCACCCGTGTCCATCCACCAATCGATTGAATTTGTAACCAGATTTGCTTGAGCCTCCACAACCCCAATGAATTGGTTTTTTAGTTTCAGCCTGGTTGGATTGGTTGACATTACTCGAACCTCCAACACCACCACCTTGATTCTTGCGAAGGCCATAATCTTTTGCTCTGTGTCCAGGTTTGCCACATATCTAACACAGTCCTGGTTGTGGTTTCTTGAATGCATTGGTCCTTTGTGGGGCAAATGTATTCCTCCCAGTTGTAAAAGATGGCTTGGCACCATTAAATTTGTCCTTGCCTTTCTGAAACTTGGCCTTAAAAGCATTGCCTTCAACCATGTTGGCATTAAGCTCCAATGAAACAACATCTTCCTTTTCATTCTTTCGGTTATCCTCTTCAACTCGAATTTTCAGAATCAATTGCTAAAAATTCATTTACTCGGTTAGATGCTTAAGATAAACCTTAAAATCCTTCCATGAGGGAGGTAATTTCTCAATAATAGCACCAACAAGGAAATTCGGGTTAAGGCCCATACCTTCAACCTCTAACTCATGAACAATGATTTGGAGTTCCTCCACTTACTTGACAACTGCCTTGGCATCACTCATCTTAAAGTTCAGAAACTTTCCGATGACGAACTTCTTGGAACAAGCAACCTCAGTTTTGTACTTGTTCTCCAACGATTGCCACAACTCCCGTGCCGTTCTGAACTTGGAGTAGATGTCGTAGAGAGAATCATCCAAGGCATTGAGAATATAGTTTCTGCAAAGAAACTCCTGACTTTCTCAAGTTTGAATGTCTTTCAGCCTTCTCCGCATTAGTCAGAGTATTCTCCCCTTCTCCTTCTGTCAAAGCCATAGGAGCCTCAGCAATCAATATGTTTGCCACGTGAAGAGTTGTCAAGTAGAACAACATCTTTTGTTGCCAGCGTTTGAAATCAGAACCTTAGAATTTCTCAGGTTTCTCAACATGGTTTTTCACCATTGACGATCCAGAATGATCCATCTTTGCAAATCAAGAAATTGAATTCTCTGAAAAATTTTGCAACCTCAACAAATCATGAAAAAAATTGATTTTTTTTAATAGTAATTTTTGTTTTAGATTGTTAGTGTCAATCTAGTATCATCAATGATGAAATGAATTGAGCACAATAATATAATAATAATTCAAAATAACTTGAAATCAACAACAATGAATTCAGCAAATTGAAAGCACATACTAACTTGGTGTCGATAGAGGCCTGCTTGATGCAGTGTCCTAAGATAAAAATTCGCCCCCACTTGTGTTGCAGTTTTACGGACGTCTGTCTAGAGGATACAACTATCTAAGTGAGAGTTTTAGCACAAGAACTTCACTTCTGCCGAATTTACTATATGTGTTCTTCAGAAACTTGTTTTGAAGAAGAATAAGTAGAAGCCACAATCTTAAATCATTAATTGTGAAAAAACTGATTGATTGTAGTTTTTTCTGTCTTGTTGTGTATATGTCTCCAACCAAGTGATCAACCTTCTTTAAATAGAGTAGCATATGAACAGTTACAACCATTCATACCAAATGTTGTAATTGTTTTGAAAAGCTGCAACCTTTGATTCGAATTTTCTGTCTGTTGATCACTTTATTTCTTCTTAATTCCATACAAGTTCCAACAGTGGGAAATTTTCAAAATTTGAACTTGAATTTTTTTGAAAGTAATCATTCATGCTCGTTATTAAAAGATTGCTTAAAAATAACCTTGTTATGAAAGTATTATAATTTCTAAACAAATTAAGAAAATTATTAGAATCGCATGGATAACAATATACTATAATTTTTTTACGTAACTCATTAGTTTGCCAATTAAAACTTGGGAAAAATTCAAATTTTCCTTGAATTTTATGAAATTAGTCATTCATGCCCGCCATTAAAAGATTGCTTAAAAATAACCTTGTTATGAAAGTAACTTATTACGTACTTTTTAAACTCATTAAGAAAATTATTATAATCACATTCGTAACAACATACTATAAAAGCTTTGCGATTATTTTACCAATTAAATTTGAGGGGGCGGGGGGATTCAAATTTGCCTTTAAATTTGGTGAGGAGATAAGGAAAGGGGGGTTGGGGTTCAAGCAAACAAAGAGAACTATACATAAGCGGATTCAAGATTTAACCATGAATTGAGTCAACTTTTAAGTTAGAAGTTAAATCATGCACTTCCAAATTATAAGTTCAAATCTAATTTTTATTGAAATTATAAGTTGCATTGGTTGAAGGTTATGCAGGACTAGGTTAAGTTAACAATGAGAGAGGCTGCCATGCCTGGGCAGTGTATAGTTCAACGTTAAGGCAATACGTAAGAGCATTAATAGTAAGCTATCATAATATACTCTTCTCTTAAATAGATTTTTTGAGTTAATATCATTGACCCATGTATTAAATAGAGTATTTTTATTAAAAAAAGAAGAAGAAATTCATCTTAAACAAAAGGCCGATCTAGAAGGTAATAGGGAGGCCGGTGGTCACTACTAACAGAAGGAGAAGTAGGGTGGCTGTCAATATTGGAGGTGGAAGGTAGAGTTGGATTTTTCAAATTTTCGCACTACAAAAAAAAGAATTGCTTCCAGGAAAGAATAATTTGCTTAGGCAGCAAAATCAGGACAGAAAAACATTTACGCTTTCGAGAATTAAAACAATGTTAGGAAGTTACTGCCTCCGTCCCACAATAAAGGGCGGACGGCAGGGAGGGTCCTTTTAAGTAGATGACTCGTCGGACGGTCGAAGTTGACTTTTTTATAATAACACAATTATTATGACATATGTTTAAAACTATAAATTCAAAAGACTTATAACCATAAATTTGATATTAGGTTTAAAATCAAAAGTTTCAAAAAAAATCTTTTATTTTTATTAAATTTCGTATCGAATCAAATTATGCAAAAAAAAATAATTAAACACAGACTGATTACTAATTAGTAACAATTTCGTGTGGATGCATTTTGTGAGCTTGTCCTGTCAATTTTGATAAATTACGTTACATTGTATGTTTTCATGATTTGCTAAACTGTCAAAGAACCAGAGAGGAACCTGGTCTGCTATATGTTCTCTCAGTACATCGTACAGTCAACAGTAACAGCTGTAAAGTTGCACTGTTCACTTCCACAAGTACAACAACACTGCTACGTCATGTTTGAGGTCAAAAAAGGGGATGAGTAGTCCTTATCTCATCTGCATGCTCCTCAATATATATACAACATGTTCCAATGTTTTACTCATCACTTGAAAAACCTAGAATCACATTAAAGTGTAGCCGTCACAAGATTCTCCAAGTGTTCAAGAACAAAGTTGTCCACAAACTAAAAGACCAGATCCCGACAACTGAAGATGTCCTTGTTCTTTAGTTTGTTTTGAGCTTTTGTCTTTTGTTCTTTGTTGTAATCCTACACTACTTTTAAGAAGTGTTATGATAGGATAGATTTCAACCTTTGATGTTTTGTCTTCTTGGCTAGAGTTAGTCAAGGTTTGTAGCTTTACAATATATGTATTGTGAAGAGGCTTACAATATAGATATTTTAAGGGGTGAGGGATTAAGAGTTTAATTCCTATGTTGCAATAGGTTGTAATCTGAAGTTGCACGGTTAGTGAAGTTGAAAATCCTACTTGATAGGTCATGATTTTTAATCCCTTGAGCAAGGAGTTTTCCACGTATATCTTGTGTTATTTACTTACTGCTTTGTTTGAGGGAACATATAGAGAAACTGGTTCTCTATACTCTTTGGTGGATGCTAGTTTCTATCAATTGGTATCAGAGCATGTGCTTTCTAAAAGGTTTACACTTAGAAATAAGTTATTTTGATAAATGCTCCACCAAACCTAGAGGAAAGACAATCGATTACCAGACCGCCAATGTTTAACGAAAAGTACTATGGGTGGTGGAAGACAAAGATGCACGACTTTATCATGACCGAAGATTCTGAGTTGTGGGACATAATATGTGATGGGCCTCATGTCCCCATGAAAACAGATCTAACCAATTTTACAACCACTCCAAAACAAAGGAAGAGATATAACGATGCAGACAGAAAAGTTGTGGAGAAGAACTTCAAGGCCAAAAAAGATTTTTGTGTGTGGCATTGGACCAGATGAGTACAATCGACTCTCATCTTGTGTTTCTGATAAGGAAATCTGGGAAGCACTTCAAACAGCTCATGAAGGAACCACTCAATTAAATGAGTCTAAGATAGATCTCCTCACAACAGAGTATTGTTATATCCCGTTTTAACCATGTCAGAACGGAGTACAACATTTTGGTGATTCCTAAATTATTTTAAAGAGTCACCACCTAATTATTTTAAGATGAATTAGGATATCTATTTGACTAAGCAATTGCTTGAAATTAACTCCAATTCTTGGTCTACTAACTTATAAAATTCTAGGTAAGGGTTATCTATTATCCTAAAAGAAAGGGATTAGACATCCTTTAAGATCCGCTAACTACGATCATCCAGTCAAACTTAGATTATTCTAAAGCAGTTTCAAGACATACGTAAAAGTGTTTAGGTGCCCTATAATTGATTGAGAAATAACTTATAGCTACCAATTTAAAATATTAATATGTAAATAATAATGGTCAGATTTTTTTTTAAAACAATCTATTAAGGATTGAAACATAAAATCATTGGAAGTGAAAATTAAAACATGGAAAAGCCCAAAATCCGTGAGATTTCCGTGATGGCCGAAAGTGGACTTGAGCCTTCATTGTTTTTTTAAAAAAAAAAATTGAAGAGATTTGAGGGTTGGAAAATGAGTTGGCCTTCACTGTTTTCTTATAAAGGACTGGAAGATTTTAAAACATTATGGAATAAACATGATTTGGTAAAGAAGTAGTGGACTTTAAAACATGAACAGAGCTCCTAAAATCATTTCCTCTCTTTTAAAAATATATATATATATATATATATATACCAGAAATGGAAAGGTAAAAGTTAAGCTCATTTGTTCCAAAGCTATGTTTTATCAAAAGAGTAGAATAAGATTTGAGAAATAATAAAGGGGCAACTAATGAGCTATGCACTGTTTCACGCACTTAGAGTTCCTGAACAAGACCATTCACCATTTTTTAAAAGTTATTTAGGAAGTAGACGTTGGGCTTTATATAGTAAAACTGCTTATTTAATGTTTAAAGCGGTAGACCTAATTGATAAAACCATTATAATCTCATGTGAACCATAAGTCCCATAACACAGTTTCAATCCAGAGACAATCCATAACACAATAAATCAGTGAAAAGGGTGATATTAAGTGGATGCTAAGGGAGGAAAAGAGGAAAAAAGGAAAAGGATGAAGGTGCCATAGGCGACACAAGCGATTTTGCTCGTTTTTTGTCGTCGATGGGGTTTACGAATTGTGGAGTGTGATGATGACTCAATGCACGAATGTGGCGGTATCGCTGAGTCTCATTTTGAGACCCGGTTTTGAGAGAGTCCCGAATTTAAACTCCAATTGCTCCAATTTGTACATGTAAAACAAAAGGAAACAAAGAATAAGTAGTGATGATAGTTATATATTGAAACCAAGCAACAGTCAAAGTACCAAAATACATATGAAGAAATAAGTCAGATTTTTTAAACTTTATCAATAACCAACAAATAAAACCAAAGGAAATTCCTGGTTACTTAAGTTGCAGCAGTTCGGGAATCATGCCAGAGTGAGGATTATATAGTCATTGTATTGATGCAAGTTGCAACAGGCAAAATCTTCCAAATATGGAAACTAAACTAAGCATACATAGTCACACTCATGCTATATACACCAGGTATAATGACATTAAAGTAGGTAGGATAAATATGTGGTCAGTTCAATAAATATGTGACGCACCCAGGCATGACCAAACGACTGCCTAAGGACAACATTGAGATATGCAACTCTATTTTGGCTAAACTAAATATATAGTCATATTCATGTTATACATTTGGACGGGGACATTTCATAACAGGGCGCAACAAGATTAGGATTGTTATAAATTACATTACAAGTCAAAACAAATGACATACCATAGATAATAAAGAACTACCATCTATGAACCAGTTAAGAGAAATGGATCCAGATAGCAAAGTTTCACATTTTTTAGCCTATACCAAAACAAGAGATCCAGAAAACCCGGGCATACAAATCCACATCGGCTATTCTCAAACTCCTATATGCAGGTTCATGACCATGCATACCAGGTTCACCTCTATCATGAATGAGCTTAACTTTCTTGGAGAAGTCATTACGACCAACAAACTGGTTAGAAAGCTACTTGATGCCTTGCCAGATTCATCAGATAGCAAGGTAAATGTTATATATGAAGCCAAAAATCTCAATACCTTGACCATTGATGAGCTGATTGAAAACCTCAAGACGTATGAGATGAAACTAGCCAGAAAGAAGCTAGAAAAAGTGAGGCAAAGAAAGAAAAGAACATGGTCCTCAAGGCGGCAAAAAGTGACTCAAGTGGTGATGAATCTAACATGGCATATCTCACTCGCAGATTTCAAAAGATGGTTAGAGAAAATGATAGAGTCCCAAGAATAGAAAGCTCTAGCAGGAATTTCAAAGAAACTGACAACTGATGTCATAAGTGTGGAAAACCTGGTCACTTCATCAAAGAGTGTCCTTTTCACAAGCAGGAAAATCAGAAAGACAGGACTGGTAAGAGGAACCAGGTCCCCAATAAGACGTTCCGGAGGAAAGATGCTGCTGATAACCTAGTTAAGCAAGCTCTTGCTATTTGGAGAGATTCCTCTAGTGAATCTGAAGATGACGTTGACCAGGGAGACAAATCAATGATAGCCATTGACAATTAATATGAGTCAATCTTTGCACTCACGGCCAAGTCAGATGCCGATGATAAAGATGAGCAAGAAGAGATAAATTTTCTTAATATCCAGAAAAACTTGAAAATTTATTCCCAAAAGAAATTCATATCATTGGCAATGTTCTAATCGACGCTTATCATATTCTTGTCAAAGAGAAGAATGTCTTAAATGAAGAAATTAGAGATTTAGAACAAGAAAGAAATGACTTGATAGTGTCCATTGTAGACATAAAAGAACAGGTTGATGAGGTAACTCAATAAAACGTTCTGTTAGAAAATCAATTTAAAAATGGCAGGGAAACTCTTTCTAAAGGAAAAGGTGTAGCTAGTGAGACTCGACTGGAGCTTGAGAAGAAAATTAAGAAAATGAAACTGAGTCTCACTAATGAGGTAAAAAAGAACAGACAACTACAAGAGAATCTAAAAAGGGTGAAAGTTGATCTTGATAAGACACTTCATTGGACCTGGTCCTATGATGTAAGTACCTTTATGTACAAGAGTAAATGTGGGGGTAGGCAAGAGCTTGGATTTGAAAAAGAAAACCCCCCTTATAATTCCCATAGCAAATATTTTACTACTACTGAAAACTGGTTGTGCACCCACTATCGTCAGACTGGCCACTATAAGAATGCATGCAAAGCTAGAATTCAATCACTTCAAAGAAATGAGACTTTTGTTAGAAAGAGAGTCAGAATGAAAGGAGAAAAATATCTTACCTGTTTGGGCTAGAAGAAGCCTAATTCACCCATTTTATAATTATAAGGGATCCAAACTGGTTTGAGTTTCCAAATCTAATATGTGATTTTGTCTACATGTTGGGGTGAAAGGAGGCAGTCAAATATGGTACATGGACATCGCTTGCTCAAAGCACATGACTAGTAGAATGGATAATTTTCTCTTACTCAAAGTCTTTCAAGGTGGGAGTGTGTCCTTTGGTAATGGCAGAAAGGGTATATTCTTGGAGTTGGTAAGGTTGGAAGGACACTCTCTCATGCAATCGAAAATGTGTATTATGTAAACGGGTTGAAGTATAGCTTGCTAAGTGTGTCCCAAATATGTGATAAAAGGAATGAAGTAAAGTTCTTATCTTGCTCTTGCACAGTCACCAATCTTAAAACTGGTGAAGTGGTGCTAATAGCAAAAAGGTTCAAGAATATATATGTTGCAGATTTTAGCTCTCTGAATGGAAGTGACTAGACATGTCTAAATGCAATGGATGATGATGCTGAGTTATGGCATATACGACTGGGACATGCGAGCTTCTCGTTGCTGAACAAACTTGCTTCGAAGGACCTGTTTTGTGGGTTACCAAAAGCTAAGTTCAAAGATCACAAGGCGTGTGATGCTTGCATTAAAGGAAAGCATGTCATATCTTTTTTCAAACCAAAGAAAGAAGTAAGTACCTCAAGGCCACTTGATCTTATTCACATGGATCTTTGTGGACCAATGAGAATACCAAGCAGATGAGGAAAAAAATATATTTTTGTGATTGTTGATGACTTTTCCAGATTCACTTGGACTCTATTCTTGAAAAGAAAGGATGAGACATTTCTTGTGTTTTATGCCTTTGTGAAATATATTCAAGTGAAACTTGGCAATCACATTGTGAGTATTAGATATGATCATGGTACTGAATTTGAAAATGTCAAGTTTGAAGAATTTTGTGCTAAAAAGGACATTAGTCACAATTTCTCTGCTCCTAGAACACCTCAACAAAATGGTGTTGTGGAAAGAAAAATAGGACTCTTGAAGATATGGCCATAACAATATTGATAGCAAGTGGTATCTCTAAAAGTTTTTAGGCTGAAGCTGTCAACACTGCATGTCATGTGATAAACAAATGCATGATCAGGTCTCTGCTTAAGAAGACTCTTTATGAATTGCTCAATGGAAGAAAGTCCAAGCTAACTTATCTAAGAATATTTGGCTGCAAATGTTTTGTTCTTAACAACGATAGGGAAGCCTTGGGAAAATTTGATGCTAAAAGTAATGAATGTATTTTCTTTGATAAATCATCCCATAACAAAGCATATAAAGTCTACAACAAAATGACTCAGTGTGTAGAGGAAAGTGTGCATGTGATCTTTAATGAATCCAATGTTCAAAGCAATGATAGAGCACATAACGATGAAGCTGAAGATAGAGTCTTTTCAAAAGTCCCTGATGAAGTCATTGAAATCTCAAACGGGAAGACATAATTGATGAGCCAAATCAAACAAAATGATGAAGAGGACGATGCAGAGCCCCCAGAAAGTATAAAGGAACATGGTCCTGAGATAACTCCTTTTGAAGCTGAACATAGAGTAGCAAATGTTGTATCTGGTACTCTTGAAGATGGAAAAGGAAGTGGAAGTAATGACTCTACTGATGCTAATGATGGATCCAACACAGAGGAATATGGTCCTTCCATTCCTGCTGTTCAAGCATCCAATTGGAAACACAAATGATAACATCTGCTTTAAAATATGATCACTCCCATAGACTCAGGTATTTAAACTAGATCTAAGGTGAGAAACATGTTTGCCTTCTCAACTTTCTTATCTCAAATTGAACCCAAGAATATAAAAAGAAGTACTGAAGGATACTGATTGGATATTTGCTATGCAAGAAGAGCTTCATCAATTTGAAAGAAATAAGGTGTGTCACCTAGTCCGTAGGCCATCAGACGGAATAATGATTGAGACTAGGTAGGTGTTTTGCAACAAGCTTGATGAGTGTGAAAACACCATAAAAACAAGGCAAGGCTGGTGGTCCAAAGCTACAATCAAGAATAAGAAATAGACTATGATGAGACATTTGCGCCTACTGTTAGAATGGATGCAATCATGATTCTCATTGCCTTTGCATCCCATATGGAGTTCAATTTATTCCAAATGGATGTCAAAAGTGCTTTTCTGAATGGGTATCTAAAGGATGAAGTCTTTGTCAAGAAACCCCCTTATTTTGAGAGTCATGAACATCTTGAGCATGTGTTCAAGCTTAACAATACACTATATGGTCTAAAACAAACTCTTCAGGTATGATATGAAATGTTGTCAAAGTTTCTTCTTGAAAATGGTTGTACAAGAGGTAAAATTGACAATACTTTATTTATGAAAATGAGTGGGAGAAATTTGTTGATTGTACAAGTGTATGTAGATGATATCATTTTTGGTGCTACTAATGATTCCCCATGTGAAAAATTTGCTAAGCTCATGTGAAGTGAATTTGAGATGAGCATGATGGATGAGTTAAACTTTTTCCTTGGTCTGCAAGTGAAGTAAACCCCAAAATGCACAATGATCACTCAACAAAAGTATATCGATGAGTTGTTCAAGAGATTTGAGACGGAAAATGCTAAACCTATTGGTACACCTATAGCCTCTTCTATTCGGCTGGATATGGACGAACCTGGTTCTCATGTCAATGAAACCGTGTATAGGGGTATCATTGGGTCTCTACTGTATTTAACGGCTAGTAGGCCTGACATTGTCTTTAGTGTTGGGTTGTGTGCAAGGTTTCAATCAAGTTCCAAAGAATCTCACTTGAAGATTGCTAAAAGAATTTTGAGATATCTCAAAGGGACACCAGACCTTGTCCTCTACTACCCCTCAGGAGATAATTTTGACTTGGTTGGATATGCTGACGTTGATTATGCTAGATATTTTTTGGATAGGAAGAGCATATCTGGAATGACACATTTTTTGGGATCTTTTATGATCTCATGGGGTACGTAGAAACAAAACTCAATGGTTCTCTCTACTGTTGAAGCCGAGTATGTTACTGATGCTTCATGTTGTGCTCAACTGTTGTGGAACAAGCAACAGGTTGAAGACTTTGATGTGCTCACTGATTGTTTGCCCTTGTTGTGTGATAATACAAGTGCACTTAACATGGCAAAAAATCCAGTGCAACACAAAAGAACTAAACACATTATCATTTCCTAAGGGATAATGTTGAGAAGGGCTTAATCTGTATAAAGTTCTGCAAGATAGAAGACCAAGTTGCTGACATTTTCACTAAGGCACTGAGCAGGGAGCACTTTGAAAGAAATCACTTGAAATTGGGCATGATCAAGCCAAATGAATTGGTCATTTACATCTCCTTCAATGACTGGCTACGTTCAGAGGAAAGGTACAATGCTAAAAAATATTTTTTGGTGGCATCTAACTCACTTCTATACTATTATAGGTATACACGCATGACAGTCTCGGGACAACACACGCATAAGTGACATTGCACACCTTAGAGTTTTTGCCTAAAATTTTCATAAAAAAACGTCAAGGGACCTGGTCCCTGTGACTCAGGTTAGTAGTCTATTAAGTACTTGTATGAACTTTGAATTATTAAAGTGCTAAGTCATTAATACCGTTCTTTCCTAAAATTCAAATTTCTTTTCCAAATGGTACACCTTCTTTGAACCGAGCCAATTGCTTAACCCACAACCCTATAAATACCTTTCACACATTTCTCTCTCCTCATTTAAACCTATAACTCCTACTTTACTCTTTCTCTCTCTATCGCACACAAACCAGTTCTCTCAACCTTCTAAGTTCCATCACCAAACAAAAATTTACCATGTCTAATCACGAATCAAACACTCCTAACATGGTTGAAACAACTTCCACTCCAACACCATCAGAACCCATTCTTCCTACTTCTCCTCCCCCCCCCCCAAACTCCCAAGCTTCATAGACCAAAATTCCATCGTTACTTCCCCAAAATCCTCAATTACTGGTCCATCTAGAACTCACAAAAACTCCCCGAATTCTTTTATCCTAATCGTCTATTTAGGCCAAATTAAAAAGTCTGAATCTGTTGGTAGTGAGCATACTATGTCAGTGTCAAAATTCTTCCAAAACCCAGAGGAACTAGGAAAAAAAGGATAAGGAAATTGAGGTTACAAGTCAACTAGATTCGACATGAAAGAATTGCTTGAGATGATTGAGTTCCAGAAATGAAGTCACATGTTTATCCCACCGGTACTAGGTGTTTACGAGGCTGAGGTGGCTAAGTTTTATGCCAACCTCTGTTACACAGGTGATCACACACTTGTTGTGTCCGTAAATAAAACTGAGTTTGAGTTGGATGAAAAGACATTTGGGGAAATTTTGGAGGTGCCTACGGATGTGATTAAGTCTGTGGTTGGGGAGGCCTCTGATGAATTTAAAGATGTGATTGCTAAAAATGAGGATTCTTCTACAAAGGCGAGGCTCCTAAAAAGGATCTTAGACATGAGTACCAGTTTCTGTTTGAATTGGTTAACAAGGTGCTGCTGCCAAGAGCGGAAGGTCGCACCATTGCTTCTGTGGTAGACCTGATCCTTCTTGAGGGCTTATCAAAGTTCCAATCCATCAGTTTACCAGCCATTATGATTGAGCACATTATTAAGGTAGTGAATACACGGGAATGTCGACATGGACTTCCATATGGATTCCTCATAACCAAGGTATTGGTCCACTTCCAAGTCAAAATCGGTAAGGCTACTATGGGCACTAAGAAACACATGTTCACCATGACGACTTTGGATGAATGTGAGTGTGTGCCAAGAAAATGTGGTGTTAGTAACTCTACTATTTCTACTCTGATTAAGGCACAAGAGGTGGTAACTGTGGAAATTCATAATTTAAAGCTGAGAATGCTCTTCTCCAAGCCAGGCTGTTTGAGAAAACACATGAACCTAGTTCTCGTAGAGATTTGAAGGCTGAAAACGCTTAGATTGTGAGGTTACGGGATGAAAATGAGTGATTAAAGCAAAATGTTGATGACCTTCGTGATCAGTTGCTCTAAGATCAGCGTACCAACATTGAGCGTGTTGATCGGCTTCTTAAGGTTCTTTCTCCTAATCCTTAGTCTTATAATTAGCCCATTCATCCCTATTTCCCAGACCTGGTCCTTCCTCATCATTAAGTCAAGCTCTTGTTTTGTGATCCCTGTTCTGTTCCTCTTATGTTTTGGCACTAATGACAATTTTAACTTTCATGCATTGTATTGTCATGGCTACTACTTTTGATAACAACTAATCTTAATTAGGCATTTACTCTATGCATTATTACTATATTGCTTATTCATGTTTCTGCTCATGTTGTGTCGCTCAGTAGCTTCGAGTTAATGTTACTGGACTTTTTTTTACTTGTACTGCTAATTGCTCTTTTCAATGATGCCAAAAAGGGGAAAAATACTTAAGAGGGAATTGAGGTTGTGATGAATGGGGAATTTAAGGGGATAAAATCTTGTTGCTATTCTAAACATGTTGTTATGCTTTGAAAGATTGGCCTTTTTCGCAGGGGGAACAAATGGGTAACCTGGTCCTCAGAAGGAATAACAATTCTGATTTTGTCATCATCAAAAAGGGGGAAATTGATAAACTACGTTACATTGTACGTTTTGATGATTTGTCAAACTGTCGAAGAACCAGAGAGGGGCCTGGTCTGCTATCTGTTCTCTCAGTACATTGTACAGTCAGTAGTAACAGTTGTGAAGCTGCACTTTTCACTGCCACAAGTACAACATCATTGCTATGACATGTTCGAGGTCAAACAAAGGGATGAGTAATCCCTATCTCATCCGCATGCTCCCCAATATATATACAACGTTGTTCCAATGTTTTACTCATCACTTGAAAACCCTAAAATCACATTAAAGTATAGCCGCCATAAGATTCTCCAAGTGTTCAAGAACAAAGTTGTCCACAAACTGAAGGACCAGATCCCGACAACTGAAGATGTCCATGTCCTTTAGTTTGTTTTGAACTTTTGTCTTTTGTTCTTTATTGTATTCCTACACTACTTTTAAGAAGTGTTATGGTAAGATAGATTTCAACCTTTGCTGGTTTGTGTTCTTGGCTAGAGTTAGTCAAAATTTATAGCTTTACAATATAGGTATTGTGAAGAGGCTTACAATATAGGTATTGTAAGGGGTGATGAATTAAGAGTTTAATTCCTAGGTTGCAATAGGTTGTAATCTGAAGTTGCTCGATTAGTGAAATTGGAAATCCTACTTGGTAGGTCGTGGTTTTTAATTCCTTGAGCAATGAGTTTTTCACGTAAATATCTTGTGTTATTTACTTACTGTTTTGTTTGATGGAACAGATAGAGAACCCGATTCAATATATTGTTTGGTGGATCCTTAGTTTCTATCAAATTTACTTTCTTCTCAAGTTATATTTGGTTTAGTACAATGTTATTTTCTATTCTTTTTAGTTTTTGCACCCCTACTTTCCTCATATTATCTCTTTAACTTAGTGAATGTTGTTGGTAAAGTTATTGACATGTGATCAGGAGGTCATGAGTTCGAGCCATGAAAACAGACTCTTGCAAAAATACAGGATAAAACTGTGTACAATAAACTCTTGTGGTCCAACCCTTTACCAGACCCCGTGCATAGCGGACCTTAATGCGCCGGACTGCCTTTTTTTACTTAGTGCATGTGTGTCTGTTTTAAATGTTTGCCTCATTACTGGAAGGGTTCACTCTTCCAAATTTAGCATATTACTCCCTCCGCCCCAATTTATATGATGTAGTTTAATTGAGCACGAAGTTTAAGAAATAAAGGACGACTTTCAATCTTGTGGTCTAAAACAAGCCAAACATATTTGTGTGGTTATAGATCATCTCGTTAAGCGTAAAATGTAAAGTTTAAAATTAAATTATTATCAAATAAAAAAATGTGTCATTTTTTTTTGGACAAATTAAAAAGAAAAGCGTGTCATATAAATTGGGACAGAGGACCTAATTACAAAGAATTAGGTCACTAATTAACAGAGTGCCATCATGAGATATCTTAAGCAGGCCCAGTCAGACATCTTGCTGTAAGCAGTGTACTACCCCATTGTGATCCATAGATATGAATTACTATACAGATGGAAAGGTAAACACCAAGTGAATTTAAATCACAGGGCAAACGAGAGCCATAAATTTAGAGCGGCGCTGTAAAAGATGAAAGTAGATTCAATTACTTTGACTTTTCATGTCATGCTGCTGAGTGTCAAAGAGGATTTACAAAAGGCACTCCTCTATAATTATAGTCATTACTTGGGTCATTGGATTGCTGTTGTATACTCCTACTACATTTATTTTCCGTTTCATGATTATTTTTAAAAAAATCATATTTTTTCTTGTGATATATTTTTCTTATAAGCTTAAGTGAAGCATATGATTAGTGAGAATTCATATAGTTATCCGCAATTGGTCTGGATTGAGTTGTGGTTATTTAATTTAGTTTTAATTTTTTTCTCATATATGGTAGATATCATTGTATTCTGAACATTTCAGTGGTCCATACTCTAGTAACTTAACAATTTACACTAGTCCATTGAGCCACACTTAAGCTGCAGAAAATACTACTTTTTCTTAATCAATTAGGTATACAAAAATAGGATCGAGTGGCCAAAGTGGAAGGACATTAAAAATAGCAAATAGCACAAAAGCCTTCCCATGCGACGATCTTGTCTATTTTTGTGCTTGCTGAGTATCCCAGTGAGAGCTCTTATTACTTCTACTATTAAGTGGGTACATGCGATGATTTTTTTTTAATACTAATCTGGGTCGGGACGGGGTCGGGGTCGGGCCATCCCGGCCCACTGGCAGCCTTACTTCTACCTAAAAGCAATTACTATTAAAATCAATTAATAATGATGATATGACTTGTACGAAACTTAGGACGAACTAGGGAAGGTAGATTTGTCCTAAACTTTAAAAGTCTCACTATGACACGAGATAAAACCAAAGAGACTACCTTTTCTTTTATTTACTTGTATCTCAGTTTGATAACTCACATACCATGGAGATATCACAAAGTTGGAGCAAAATTAGTCTTGATGATCGTAGTCCTCAGCTCAATACCCCACACTCCTTGGAGATTTCACAAGGTTCGTTGGACCAAAACTCATCTTATCATCATGATTTTAGTACAATAATAAAAGAATTCTATTTATCCATTTCAAGGCTTTTTTTTTTACATCCGGTATTCGGTACTTGCTTTAGATTTGATTAATTTATATTCACACCAAAAAGTTCCACTTTGGGTAAAACACTTCCGACTAAATGCGGCTCTATTTCTAAGGATTTGAATTGAAACATTGATTAAGGATACTGCCTTATTACAACCTTTGATGGTCATTTCAAGAGTTCTATTCTTCAACCTTTGTTGGTCATTTCAAGACTCTCTATTTTTTTCTTTTCTTGATAACTATGTGTCCAAATCAATTTGTGCACACCTCAACTAATTCCACGAATTGTACCTGCTACCTCCCACTATTCTTTTAATGTTCATCAAAATGCTTAACATTGGATATTTTTCTGCTAAGTCAAATTATTGTGTTGACGAATGATGAAGTTACTTGAACATAGGACTCATTAATCATATTAAATTATGTGACTGCATCGCGTAAAAGTTTAAACTGTTACAGAGTTGAGTGTTTTTATTTATTTTCTTGAAATCTGTCACGATGGTGAGCAGGAGAAAGAGGGCATCTTCTAGCAGTGGAAATGAATGAAAATGGGTTTAAGGGTGAAGCAGACACAAAGATTCAGGTTAGGGGTCTGAACAAGGTATCAGATAAGGGTGATTCTATACTGAACAATGTCAATGTTGACATACCAAGAGGAGTAATCATGGGGATCATAGGCCCCAGTGGTAGTGGAAAATCAACCTTTTTACGAGCGCTGAACCGATTGTGGGAACCCCCTAAGAACACTGTTTTTATGGATGGTGATGATATCTGCGGTGTGGATGTACTGAGTCTTCGCCGTAAGGTTGGCATGCTATTCCAGCTTCCAGTTCTCTTTGAAGGTATGGTTACAGTACTTTTAGTAGAAATTTCGAATCTATATGTGCTTAATTCAATTGCGATGCAGAATCAACTAGAACAGTATTTGTATGTTTTTCAAAATAATGATATCTAGGTCAGCTTGTGCACACTGATTATTTTATCAAGTATTTTTTACTGTTCTAGAGGATAAAGTTATATTCATTTCATGGACTTAATATTGGTAGTAGTCCATAGAGATCAAAGTCAAAAGACCAGCCTTTTAGTGAAATGTGAAAGAAACTGAGCATTCAACTTGAAAACTTTAAGACAATGGGTGCAGTGGCTCAGGATATTTTAAGCCCCTTTGAAAATCCTTAAATAACCGATAAGGGATGAATGTATTTTCTTTAACACCTCCCGCCCGTGTAACCTGATTCTATGGATTACACGTGGATTTGATGTCTTTTCTTAGTAATGGGCCTTGATAAGAGGGAGAAAAACTAGGCTTAGATGGCTAATGAGTAGGCCTGAAGCAATGCTAGTGGCTCAATGAGCCAAATTTAGAGAAACGTCGATCAGAAGCCCAGAGCAGCTCCAGTGCTCCACTGAGTTGAGAGAAAAGATAGGAGTGATAGAACATGAAGAGGGAAAGCGGTTATATGAGCAAGGTCACCAAAATTTGACTTTGATACCACGTGAAAGAATCTGAATATCCATCCCAAAACCTTAAGAATGATTGGAGTAGTAAAGATATCATATACCCCTTTGGAAACAGACAAATGTATTTTCTCGAACAGAAAACACAATGAAGCGACTACTCATATATACCATATGGAAGCAGCCATAAACTAGAAAGTCTTGAGCTTGATCAATTTGAAAGATCATACTTTGTGCCTGATACAATCTCAATGACTGATGCTTGGATTAGTGAATCTGTAGGTACAGTTGCAGATAATATTCGATACGGGCCAAAATTAAAGGGAAAGAAACTAAGTGACAACGATGTTTACAAGTTGCTGACTCTAGCTGATCTGGACTCCTCTTTCTTCAACAAGTCAGGTGGGGAACTATCTGTTGGTCAAGCACAGAGAGTTGCACTTGCTAGGACCTTAGCTAATGAACCAGAGGTGAATGAAATTATACAAATAAGACTGCATATGTTTTGCAGATTAAAGGAAATTTTAGTGAATCAATCATTTTAAAACTGGAAATTAAAGAGGACTCTGTCTGACATTCTGTTCCATCTTTTTCTAAGGTTCTGCTACTGGATGAGCCAACTAGTGCACTTGATCCAATATCAACACAGAATATTGAGGACGTTATGGTAAAGCTGAAGAAGGATCAGAAGATAACAATTGTGATAGTTTCTCATAGCATCAAGCAAATACAGAGAATAGCTGATGTAGTGTGCCTGCTTGTTGATGGAGATATTGTAGAAATTATGAAGCCTGATCAACTCTCCGAATCTAAGCATCCCATGGCACTAAGATTTCTTCAACTTAGCTCCTAGTGTTTTTATGCGGAAAGTAAAATCAGGGCGGGGGGGGGGGGGGGGGGATATAGTTGTAGCTGGTAAGCTGTGTGAATAATCCCACTATTTATGAA
This sequence comes from Anisodus acutangulus, assembly GCA_029783415.1. NCBI lineage: Eukaryota > Viridiplantae > Streptophyta > Magnoliopsida > Solanales > Solanaceae > Anisodus > Anisodus acutangulus. The sequence continues at coordinate 40,479,772 of CM056494.1, read as the reverse complement.
CAATTATGTGTAGTTATCTTTTAGGTTGACACTTCCCCTATTCAGAAAGTGCCTTGACATATCTAATACTATGTAAACCAATATGAACTTTTCTGTTGAAACCACAGTGCTTAACTGAGGTTTAGCTACATACTGAAACTACTTGTATAAATACATTTGATGTGTACATTTGCAGTTACAGCGCATGAATGATACAATTTAGTTTCCAGGAGTTTCACTACTTCTCTGAGCTGTAATCTGGAAATCTCAAACTTAACTGCTGAGTTCTTGATTTTCTTGTATCAGAAGCCATGAGAAAACATGAACTATTTTTTTAGACGTTCACAAGCTGTAGCTAAAGTGATAGTGGCTGTAGCATCCACCAATAACGTATGGAAGAGGATAAGTTTTTCATGTGAATAAGATGTATCAACACCTTTTGCCATTTCTTATTTTAGAAAATTATATTAGAGAACTATAATATGAAAGATGGTAAGATTTCTACGTGGATTGGATGTATCATCTTTTGCTGTCTGTTAATCATACAAGTATAGAATCATGACCAGGATAACCATAGGCAAAAAAATCAAGGACGGTGAGATAATGAGGAACAATGTCCGATTCAGTTTCAAAAACATTACACACTTTATATTTGATAGCTAAAATGACGTGACAATGGAGGACTTTATTCAAATAGAGTGAGATCCATCAGCTCTTTTTAATAAAAAAAGTACTCCATTTTAAATTCCAAAGACTACCACTTCCACTACAATCTTTTTCCTATGGTGCAACCAAGAAAAAAGGAGCAAATTCTTGTAAAGGTTTCAAATAAATATATGAATCAATATCACCAATTATTATATTCTCTAAACTTCAACATGTACACGAATCAGCCTAGCAAAACAAGAACAAGCAGAAACAAGTGAAGGGAAGAATGAAAAAAGAAACTTACCCCTCCAAGAAACAAACTAATTGTACGCATGAAAAATAAATCTGTTAACTAAGATATCTCATTTACAAAGTCAGCTATCTCCTTCTACACTGAGATGTAAACTGAGCAATTTATGTCACTTTGAGCTTTTACTTTCTGCTTTATATTTTTGAAGCTCTTCCAGGGCACGCTCGAGCCTACATATCAAGGAAACAGAAGCTTCAAGACCACTAGATATAATTTCCGAAATACACATGCAAGATTAATGTATAATCATAATACCTCCACCGTAAATCAGCATTTTCACGATGTAAATCCTTCTCCCTTTCAAGAGCTGCCTCCAACTATGAAGAAAGAGAGAAGGATGTCATACAGTATGTTGCATCCCCCAAAAATTTGAAGAATTGAGATGCCAAAGTCACTTAAATAGATGAATTTGCAGAGAATGTCGCAACAAGATTAGGACAAATCTGTACCAGTGATTTCTCTACTCCAGCTGAATTTGATGGAATGCATCCCGCATCCACTGCAAGGTTAGCTAAACAGATCAAGTTAGACCTTTTATATAGATAAGATAAACGAAAATTCAAGAGGACTTAATTGCCGCACCTGTGGAGTCACCATGGGTCACTTGCCTCATTGCATTAAGAATACTCTCCTGTTAGAGTAAAAGCAGTTTTACGAAGTTTCTAAGCAGAACATAAAATATTAGCAAGTCATAATTTTAGATCCATTCTTACTCTTCCAATAATAGTTGCCTGTAAAGCGTTTTGCAACATTGGAAATATGGACTGGGATGAAAGATTTGCTGGTGTAGGATCAGGTGCTAATGGTTGAGTAGCAGCCAGATTTTCTGGAGTCACCTGCATAACCCATAAATTCTTTTGATAAATACAATAAAAAATGGAAAAAAGAAGAGAAGAGGATAAGATCAGTGGTTTACTAGACTTTTACAGTTAGCAACTTGGTTTATGTTTAAAGTCCTTTATCTCTCTTTTCTGATTCATCATACAACAACAACAACATAGCCAGTGTAATCCCACAAAGTGGGGTCCGGAGAGGGTAGAATGTACGCAAAACTTACATCTACATTTGTGGGACAAAGAGGCTGTTTCTGATAGACCCTCGACTAAAGAAATGTAGTCAATACAACAATGCAAGAAAATAAGACAACACAAAAGATCAAGATATAGAACAAATGAAACGATACCCACATGGAAATACTGATCTACGCGATACCCACATAGAAATATTGATCTACGCGATACCCACATAGAAATACTAATCTACGCGATACCTAAATACTACTACTAAGAAAAGGAGGAGATGGAAAGTCTATCCCCCACCTCCCTCACATACAAAACTCAACTACCTACTGACCTTCTATCCTAATCCTCGATCTCCATAATTTCCTATCTACGGTCATGTCCTCAGTCAGCTGAAGGTGTGCCATGTCCTGTCTAATCACCTCTCCCAGTTCTTCTTCGGCCTACCTCTACCTCTCCTAGCCCCTGCGACCGCCAATCTCTCACACCTCCTAACTGGCGCATCCGCACCCCTCCTCTTCACATGCCCGAACCATCTCAGTCGCACTTCTCTCATCTTGTACGCCATGGAGGCAACTCCAACCTTATCCCGTATCACTTCATTTCTAATCATATCTCCCCTAGTATGATCACACATCCATCTAAGCATCCTCATCTCCACTAACTTCATCTTCTGAACGTGTGCGTTCTTAACTGGCCAACATTCTGCCCCATACACCAATGTTGGTCTAACTATCACTCTGTAGAACTTACCTTTCAGCATAGGCGACACTTTCTTATCGCAAAGCATCCCGGAGGCGAGCCTCCATTTCATCTACCCTGCTCCAATACGGTGTGTGACATCCTTGTCAATCTCACTGTCCCCTTGTATTATCGATCCAAGATACTTGAAGCTCCCTCCCTTGGTACAACTTGTCCCCCTATCTTTACTTACACATTTGTCTCGTGTGTCACATCACTGAACTTGCACTCCATATACTCCGAGTAGGACTAAGACGGAGTATATGGAGTGCAAGTTCAGTGACGTGACACACGAGACAGATGTATTAACAAGCAATTTGCATACTCTACCACTGCATTAATAACTCAATCCCAAAGCTCAAATTCCAAAATATTAAACAATTTTATGCAATGAAACTAAACAGTCCTGAAGAATGAGTTAAATGTTATAATATCAGTGGAAATTCGTGAAGAGACACGTGTTCACTGATGAGAATGACATTAACTACTACAGAGCTCGAATGATATGCTTAATACTTAATCTAGCAAGGCAGTCCTTATCAATGATGAGAACAACATTAGCCACTACAAAACTCAAGAGATTTTTGAATATTTCGAACATCCACTAAAGCAGAAACACCAAATGAGATTACACATATCATCTCTGTTTACAAGCTAAGAAACTATTTATTAGAGAAAGAACAAAAGAGAGAGAGAGAGAGGGGTGGGGGGGGGGTGATGCTGTTGAAAACCACAAGATGTTGCTCTTTTGGAAATGAACTTACCTGCAGAAAGACATAAGAAACGATTCCCCAGTTCAAGGGAGACTCAGCATTATTATCAAGAATAAAAGTTAATCGATATACATTCACCTTTTCCAAGTCAACATTCTCAGAGGTAACTTTAAATCGTCCTCTCTGCTGAACAACTTGATACTTAGTCTTCTCCTCAAAATCTTCACTGCTACCGGCTAAATACAGTTTTTATTTAGCAAGCAAATATTAAACCAATAAACGCAAGAATGTACTCAGATGATAGTGTGTGTTTATAAGATCAATAATACATGCTGTATCATTATAACTTGCCTGAAGTTCTTGAATTTTTAATGCATACTTCAGCTGGCAACTCATCTGCTGTTTGAGGAAAAGCCACATTGCAACTGGATACGTTTTGGGGTGAACTTTTATCACTAAACACAGAAAAGAAAAGACAATCTTAGAAACTCGGCAGAAAAAAAGTGGCACCATGAAAATGGTTGCTTATCAAACTAAATAAAGTAAGCAATTAAGCACATGGAAAATGACTTCAAGTAAAGGGAATTTAGAAATCAATGTACTCAGTTTGTATACGAACTAGTATTCCGCAGTTCACAAAAGCATATTAAAATAAATCCACTAATGAAAAATTCTGAATAAATTGTCCCAGGCATTTCACTCTTTTACCTACTTAATTGCCTGAAAATCGGTAATTTAGTAAAGAAACTAGCTTTAATCCAATGAAAATCAGTCTGGAAAGTCGTCCGAGTTTCAGTCTAAGACAATTTCAACTGAAATTTTTCTGATTTTTTAAGCGATTGGTTCACCCAAATGGCCTCCGATTTGCTACCTAATCATTACATTGCAGATGTAGATCAATAATTGGTAAAACCTTCTTTTTCATTGTTCACAATATCCAAAATTAGTTAGTAACATGTATTTTCGTTTTACTAACATCTTCAACAAAAAACTTGAGATATACATTTTTTGAGACACTTAATCACAAGGCTTGATGATGTTAAAGCCTTAGAGGTGCTCTGGGCTCACAAGCATCCAAGGAGTTGGTGGTAGAAAATTGTCGCAAAAGGGATATGAAATGTGTGCGAAATCCACAAGCCAGCCATACACAGCAGACTTTCCCGATGTTGGAGAAAGCAATTTGGAAACCATATTTTATTTCCTTATCTAACAAGGAATGAAAATTCAATAGTCACTTGTATCCTCTATTACCAAAATTAAGGCAGAGTACAGTATCCCTGCCAATTCAAATGTATTACGATGAGCGCAGAATCCCAGTCAAAGTATTCACTAGGAGAAACAAAGAGCTGATACTTAAAAAGCCAAGAAAAATAAAATGCTGAAGATAACAGATGCCACAACATAAGGTTTAAAATTCACATGGAAAATGCTTAGCATGACATACACCACCTCGACGAAATATTCAAGAGAGTTTTGAGAATGTTGTGTGTAGAGAATATAATCAAATATTAGAAGTGTACTCTCTCTAACAGCTTAAGCTTTTAGATGAGATGGTCACAAACTTCAACATGGTGTCAGAGCAGGCCAAATGTACTGAGATCGAATCTCGCCACCACCCATTATCAAAAAGAATTTCCATGTGTTTGGACCATGAAAAAAATCAGGCCAGCACGTGAGGGGCGTGTTGAGAATATAATCAAATATTAAAAGTGTGCTCTGTAACAGCTTAAGCTTTTAGATGAGATGGTCACACACTTCAACACTATGTTATGTTAATCTTTTTTTTATAACCGTGGTGTACGGGTCAGTTTGCGCGCACCTCGGCTAATTCCACGGGATACCTATCACGTCCCACCAGCAATAGTTACCAAGTAACTCTGTCCACCAAGGCTAGAACAGATGGGAAGAAATCACCTAGTGTTAATCTGAGACCTCATGGTGCTCAACCCACTTCATTGACCACTAGGCCACACCCTTGGATGCATGTTACACTTTCTTTTGCTTGATTGCATTATTTTGCTTTCAATGCTATGTTACATTTTCTCTATTATTTTCTATGCCTTGTTTACTTTTGTATTGTCTTTTTCAAACTGCATGTTCTGTGTTACTTGAACCGAGGGGATTTCAGAAACAACCTCTCTATCTCCACGAGGTAGGGGTAAGGTCACTATGCCCTCCCCATACCCTACCTGTTGGAATACACTGGGTATGTTGTTATAGTAGTTTTGAGAAAATTAATATCATACCTTTGACAAGAATTTATGGGCATGCCCTCAGATGTTTCTGTTAAAAGTCATCATCAACTTAATATCCAAGACAATGGATAATCAATCTAGAATGTTCAAGTAGTTCTAGAGAGTTGAAAGAAGAACTTTAGGATGAAAGTTTTAGAGTGGAGTCTAGAAAGAACAACTCTAGAAATAAATAAAAGAGTGATTCTAGAAAAAGGTAGTGAGGAATATTCTAGAATAGAGTAGTAATTAAGTATCCTAACTAGATTCTTCCATCACCACCTATAAATAGAGGTGGTCTATTTGGGTTGTAATTAAGTGAGTAAGAAGTTCTCAAGAAGTGAGAGCAAGTCCCAAGTGTGCATCCAAAAAGTGTCCAAGTGAGTCTAAAAGTGTGTGTAAGCTAAAGCGTGAGTGTCAAGTGTTGGTAAAAATAAAAGAGTAAGAACTTGGTGTATATTGTGGTCAAGTTATAGTGTTCAAGTCTTGGTGTAATTACTTTTACAATAATACAGTAATTACGTTTTTCACGTGTTGTGTTTTATAACAAGTGGTATCAGAGCCAGATCGGTTCATACCAAAGAATCGTTTGTTGAGTTTCTTAGAGTGTTCGTGTGTGGTTTAGTACTACAGAGTTTGTTGTCGAAATCAAGCTTTCTTGTTCAAAATAGAGTTTTAGCCAAGACACAATGAGTGACCTTCAAGTGGTCGGTGGAATTAGAAACTTAACAATCAGAATTACAGTACGTGGTCGATGCATATGGAGGCATATCTCCAAGGCAAAGACATGTGGGAGATTATTGGTGGCAATGAGGTCACACAACCAAAACACGCAGCCGCTCTGAAGAAATGGAAGATTAGAGCTGGCAAAGCAATGTTTGCGATTCGGACCACAGTTGAAGATGAAATGTTGGAGCACATCAGGCCGGCTAAGACACCGAAGGAAGCGTGGGATACTTTCGCAACATTGTTCACCATGAAAAATGATACAACACTGCAGCTTCTGGAGAACGAGCTTCTCTCTATCAGACAACGCGACATGACGATCAACCAATACTTTACCAAGGTAAAATCTCTTTGTCGCGAAATTTCTGCATTAGACTCTGCTGCTGGCATGTCAGATGCTAGAATTAGAAGAATTATTATTCATGGATCAAGGCCAAAATATAGAAATTTTATTGCTGCAATACAAGCCAACCTTCTCTTGTTGAATTAGAAAACTTGCTAGCTGACCAAGAAGCGTTGGCTAAGCAAATATCTTAAGTCTCATTAAAGAGTGATGAAGAAGCACTCTATAGCAGTGATAAGAAAGGTCGATCCCGACCAAATGCTAGTAGAAATTCTAAAAAACATGATGAAAAGGATAATCATCATGGAAGCCTCCAAATAGGGGGAGCTTAAAAGAAAGACAACCGGGGTGGCCAGTCAAAGAATAACAATAAGTTTGATGGAAAATGCTATAACTGTGGGAAAAAGGGCCACATAGCTAAAAGTTGTTGGTTCAAGAAGAACACTGCAGAAAGTAATGCAGCCACGTCAAATGCAGGAAAGACAAACGATGAAGAGTGGGACGCTGAAGCATCTTTCGCCGTGGAGGAAGAAGAATTAGCTCTGGCAGTTACCGTTCCTGGAATGATCGACTACAATAATGATTAGATAGTCGACTCTGGCTGCTCAAATCATATGACAGGAGATAAAGAGAAGCTACAGAACATGACCGAGTACAAAGGTGGTCGTGTGGTGGTGATAGCTAACAACTCAAGACTACCAATCGCTCACATCGGAAAAACAACAATCATGCCGAGATTCAATTCGAAAGAGGTTTCACTCCAGGATGTCTACCATGTACATGGGATGAAGAAAAACTTACTATCAGTAGCGCAACTTATGGCATCAGGCCACCATGTCGTATTCGGACCTCAGTATGTCAAGATCTATCAAGATCTTGAAATCTCTGGAACACCGATGATGAGAGGACGATGCTTAGAGTCTGTCTATGTAATGTCAGCAGAGTCAGCTTATGTAAACAAGACTCGAAAGAACGAAACAACTGATTTGTGGCATGCAAGACTAGGACATGTAAGCTATCACAAACTCAAGGTGATGATGAAGAAATCTATGTTGGAAGGTCTTCCTCAACTCGAGGTCAGAACAAAGACCGTTTGTGCAGGTTGCCAATATGGTAAGGCGCATCAGTTACCGTATGAAGACTCAAAGTTCAAAGCCAAAGCACCATTGGAGCTGGTCCATTCTGACGTATTAGGGCGAGTCAAGCAATCATCAATTAGTGGCATGCAATACATGGTTACATTCATTGATGACTTCTCACGGTACGTATGGGTTTTCTTTCTAACAGAAAAATCCGAAACTTTTTCAAAATTTAAAGAATTCAAGGAAATAGCGAAAGGAGAAGTCGGCAAGAAAATCCAATGCCTCCGAACAAACAACGGTGGTGAATATACATCAGATGAGTTCTCCCAGTACCTACGAGAATGCTACATACGCCATCAATTCACATGTGCAAATACGCCACAACAGAATGGAATAGCTGAGAGGAAGAATCGGCACCTTGCAGAGATATGTTGAAGCATGCTACATTCGAAGAATGTTCCAGGAAGATTTTGGGCAGAAGGTATGAAAACAACAGCTCATGTCATCAATAGACTTCCTCAAGTGAAGTTAGGATTCGTTTCACCCTTTGAAAAACTGTGGGGTAGTAAACCTGCAGTAAGTCACTTTCGAGTATTTGGCTGTGTGTGCTATGTGTTTGTGCCAAGTCATCTACGTAGCAAATTTGATAAAAAGGCGATACGGTGTATCTTTGTGGGATACGACAACCAAAGAAAAGGGTGGAAATGCTGCGACCCAACAACTGGAAAGTGTCATACATCAAGAAATGTGGTATTCGATGAGGCAGCATCATGGTGGTCACCTTAAAATGAAGAGTTACCAGATTCCAAGGAAATAGAAGACAATTTGCAAAAGAAGATGGGGGATCAAATTGTTGAAGTACATCTAAGCCCAGAAAAGGAACATGAAGATCAAAGTGAGGAAGAAAATACCAAGGACAAGGCAACACAGAATCCGTGGCAAACAGGCATGCATCAAAGAGTAGAAGACCGTCAACCAGAAGGAGTAAGCCCACAGCCTCGGAGATCGACAAAAGTTCGAAAGACAAATCCCAAGTACGCCAATGCTGCTGTAGCTGAAGAAGAGTTAGGGATGCAAAAACAAATTAAGTTGATGATGAGGGGGAGTGTTAAAAGTCATCATCAACTTAATATCCAAGACAATGGATAATCAATCTAGAATGTTCAAGTAGTTCTAGAGAGTTGAAAGAAGAATTTTAGGATGAAAGTTCTAGAGTGGAGTCTAGAAAGAATAACTCTAGAAATAAATAGAAGAGTGATTCTAGAAAAAGGTAGTGAGGAATATTCTAGAATAGAGTAGTAATTAAGTATCCTAACCAGATTCTTCCATCACCACCTATAAATAGAGGTGGTCTATTTGAGTTGTAATTAGGTGAGTAAGAAGTTCTCAAGAAGTGAGAGCAAGTCCCAAGTGTGCATCCAAAAAGTGTCCAAGTGAGTCTAAAAGTGTGTGTAAGCTAAAGCGTGAGTGTCAAAGTGTTGGTAAAAATAAAAGAGTAAGAACTTGGTGTATATTGTGGTCAAGTTATAGTGTTCAAGTCTTGGTGTCATTACTTTTACAATAATAAAGTAATTACGTTTTTCACGTGTTGTGTTGTCTAACAGTTTCTGCTTGAGTCCCGCGTTCACCTTTCCCCACAAAATTCATCTCCTGGCATGGAGAAGACTTTTGTGAAATTTGAGCTTCATGGAATGATCTAGTAATGCTTAAATCATCATCAAACTTCTCATTTTTAGCTCTGAAAAGTAGAAATAGGTATAGTTAAACATCTTAGCGAAAGTAACAATACCACCGTATAATATATATTTGGAGGGTCCTTTGAATTAGGAAAAACCTATGATACAAGAGCAGCTGGTGAGAGTCTCAACATAAGATTGTTTACCTGCTATAAGCCATGGTGCGGTCGGCAGGCGAAGGAGGAGCAGATGGATTGTTATCATCCTGTTGAGAGATATATTATTAGGAGGAGAGACCCAAAATTGCTCCCTATCATATAAAATCAAAGGGAACATCGACATACGAATCCTATAGCATCTGAACTTTGACTTCCAAAGGAGAATTGATGCTGAAGCTTTGGAAGTTTTAGAGAAGATAACTGATATTGAAGCCGATTTCCTTGGTTGTCAAGCCCTGGGAGCGAGTTTGTACTCCCACCTTGGTCATTCTCACAAATAATTTCCTCATCTGGAATCTAAAAGTAAAAAAGTAAGAAAAAAAATGTAATGTTTGAAAACTTGCATTCATTTCCCTTGCTTTTAGGAAAACAAATCCACAATGGATAATCCATATGTGATATCGTCTTCTAGCAAGTTGTGAAGGTGAAAAATTAACATATAGAAGACTATGACTAATTTGTGCTTGAGAAAACTTGATCGCCACTATGTCCTCTTCGCATCACGTGCATTTCTCATCGGAAAATCAAAGACTAAAGCACATGTATGAAGATATTACTGGTACAAGTGCAATAAAATATAGATTCAAATACCAAGGAAGCCTCTGCCTTCAAATCTTCAAGATTGAAGCTCCAGTCGCTAATCCCACGCTTATATTCATTCTGCAGATGACGTTGAAGCAGAGTAAGGTTCAATTTATAAAGTTAAAAGGGACTTCTAAAACAATGTACCTTAACTACAGGCCAGAAATAGAGAAAAATGGCAGGGAACAAATACAGTTTTAAGTTCGTTTGTTTTCTTTGCTTTAAGCAAAATTCTTTATATTCCTTGTGTCGGACATAGTTAAGTTCTTTTCTGTTTTACTCTCAGATAGAAGTCGTATTTTTGAACTACAAATCTCTGTCTGGGTTGAATTATCAAATCCAAGTTCAGAAAGGCTTTCCCATGAAGTGGCAATCCTAATATTCTCAAGAAGCTTTTTGTTGGGGAAAAATGGTGGGGTATTTTCAAAATTCCTAGAAGTAAATCTACTGAAATTGTGTGGAAAATGATATGATATTAGATATAAAGCATAGCAAAATAATATGTATGGTGAACTAAGTATAAATATAATCCCTCAATATCTTTTCCCAGCAAACTACCAGTATACTGTTTTATGTCTAAGCATTAAAAAATATTACCTAATATTCATCTGGTATATCAAATCTAAACAGCAGAGATGAGATGCAGGAAGAATTAATTAAACTGCATTAACCTCGTGAGTTGTATGAGTTACCACTTGTACTTATGGAAGCACTTTAAATAGAAAAGGAATCATCTAATTGCCTAATGCATGCTAGTATATGTGTGTATATATGTATGTGTGTGTGTGTGTGTGTGCGCGTGTGCGCGAGTGTAAGAACAAGCAGGATACTGGTTACATACTCTAGAAAATGATGTGTATACCATATCATATATTATTACTCGTGCACGGCTAAGATCCTTATGATTATAGAATCACAAATGCCAATTCTAATATATTATCTCATAGTATACATATATAAAACCATCAGTCTTTTACTAGTGATGTGGCTATGGTTATGGCCCAGCCAACCTGTGACATTTCTTCTTTCTGCCCATCTGGTATCTTCTTTTGTGCTAGCATGTCTTCTTCTTTTCTCTACAATTAAGAAAAGGTTTTTGTTACCATAGAAATAGTGAGGCTATGTTGTCATCTAGATGAAACATATATGTCCTCAAAAAGGAGGGAATTATGAATCTTATTGTGGAATGGCAACAGACCTTCAATTCTTTCATGCGATCACCAAGAGCTGGCAAGCCTTCCAACAATGTTCTTGCTATATAATCATTGGACCTAGCTTGTTTAAAGAAAGGATGCTTCAACAACTTTTTGGCTGAAGGCCTTTTTGAAGGATCTTTTACCAAGCAACTAGCAATCATTTGCCTAAAGGACTGAGAAGGAAAAAGAATTGCACAGATGTTAACAACATTATTGAAGGAAAAACATTAATGGTTTGATAAATACCTTCGAGAACTTCCTGTCCCTCTCAGAATCAAGGCGTGGGGGGTCATTTTTCAATGTCATTAGCAACACCTGCAAAGTGAAAAATATGCAATGCATTTGTGGTCTGAATTCAGAAAGGTTCCACAAGGAAAGGAAATATAGGATGTCACTGTCAGTGCACCTTCATTGGAGGGTATCTTGAGAAAGGAGCATGTCCATGAGCAAGCTCTAAAGCAGTTATGCCAAAAGACCAAATATCAGCTCTGTGGGGAACCATTGCAAAATTTATATTTTTAAAATAAAGTACTTCCCATATATAAAGTAAATAATTAGGAAAAGCAGAATATTCAAATACACAGAAATATTACTTGCAATCGTAACCATGCAATTGTTCCATGACCTCCGGTGCCATCCTGTAAAAGAAATCTCAAATTATGGAGAAACAACTTGTACTTTGAATCAGAACTTATCAATATTTTAATGCCTAGGATTCTGAATGTGCACATTATACACACATATCTATTGCAACATATCTCATTGTTATGTATAAACAAGCCAATGTTCACGCTTATCAACTATTATAAACATTACATAATCTGAATAGGGAAAAAGACAGAAGCAATCTCTGGATTAAAGCATACCAACAAGGAGTTCCAACAAATGTATTCCGCAAACGCTGCCTGTCACCTGAATCAAACAAGTAGGCCGATACACCATAATCTCCCAACTTTATTCCACCTTGTGAATCAATGAGAATATTTCCAGCCTACAATAACCATACAAGTATGGTGACTTCAAGTTCCAAATGTTCCAGAAAAGTTATCGCCCTCAACAGCTTAGTGATGTTCAACTGTCCATGCGGTTGCTAAACTACCATTAGGGGTTAAGAATTTGTCCTTTGTTATATTTGCATGAGATGTAAAACAGAAAAGGTATCCTAAATATTCTTCTTTGATTCCATGTCTAAACTCCAAAGAGATCCTCAAATGAAACTAATTAACAAGTTGCAATACAAGTCCAATAGACACCTTATGTAATGCAGCACAAGAATTCTAACAATGAAACCTCATGCATGAAGATGTAATCTCATCAAATTCTTAAAAACCCGCTGGTGCGAAGAAACTAGTAATGGCTTTTTGTAACAGCTGGACTTACTTTGACATCCCGATGAATGTAGCCATGATCATGAAGGTATTCCAAACCCTTTAGCGCTTCACGTAACACTGTCGCAATAACCACCTCTTTAAAACCATCCGGATAAGCAGCCTTCAGTATGTGGAGACAGGAACCTTCAGCCATGTAAGGCATGACAACCCATAGATTGTAATCACAGACAAAGGAGCAGTGTGATTTAAGAACATTGGGATGGTCAACTAGGACCATGATTTGTGCTTCCCGTGACACACAGTTCTGGATATAAATGTGAAAATTAATTCAACCAATTTGTTTCATCATATAATCAAATTATCAGCAACCATAATTCAAACAAACTGATAATATCTAGAAACCTAAGCATTTTCAAGAAGTAAATATCTCCTATATTATTCATCCAAAGATAAAAGAAAATGCATCTCATTCAATCCTCAAATTTCACCAATATGATAAGAACTCTATCATTACAGATTGTCAAGCTTAGTTCACCTGGAAAAGCAAAGATCAAGGAGCTCCTGTTCAAGGTGATAATTGCAAAACAGAGTTTTTGATAGCACAGCTTATTCTTCTAATCGTGCTCTAAGATTACCATTGATCTCAATACTAAGGCAAACATCTTTCAAGGTGGGAATCTTACTTAGCCCCTTCTGCTAGGTATAGAATAAGTCATAATCCTTATCAATCCCTTCTTTTGAAAAGAAACAATATTGCTCCCTCTGTTCCAATTTGTTTCTTACTTTCCTTTTTAGTCTATTTAAAAAAGAATGCCTCTTTCTTTTTGTGGCAACTCTTTAATTTCAACCTTCAACGTGACATGTTTAAGACCACAAGATTAAAAGTCATTTTGGTACATTTTACATATATTTAGTTTAAGACCACAAGATTAAATTTTTTTTTTTACTTTCTTAAACTCCGTGTCAAGTCAAAACCAGACAAACAAATTGAAATAAACTGAGTACTATTTTGAAATAACTCAATTGGAAAACACAGTTGCCAAAGCTCAGTAACTTCAGAACTCAAAGACTGCTTTTAGTTCAACCATCCATAGGCACTTCAATGTGCAGCAATTAACATCTGAAATATTGTGATCACACATCAAAAATGAACCAAACCAAAGACTGAAGTATTGTGGACAGTGGCGAAATTAGGAATATTGTTAAGGGCGTATCAATATTTAATGGAGTATATACATTATATAAAAAAATAATTTTGACTCATATATACAGTATAATTTTTTATATATATAATTATGATTTTCCATTGAAAGATGTTCAACTGACCACCCTAGATAGCTATGGAGTGTGACATACATAAAAAAATAGATCTTTGGTGACCACGGCATAAGAAAAAGTAACAAACATCCACTACTTCATATTCTTTTCAACGTTAACAAATACTTTAATCAATTGAGACAATAAGTACATACCAGATCACATCTATCACGTTCGAAATCAAGAATTTTGATGGCAACGATCTCATTATGAGGAATACAAAGAGCGCGATGAACCAACGCGCTAACTCCTTGCCCTATCTCCTCATAGAGTGTGTAATGTTCGGATCCAATCGGATATTGTGTTCGCTTTTCGATTGGCTTCTTTGCTAACGTTTTCTTATCCATTATTCAAACACTCTCTACTTACGTTCTTTAATATTACACACGAAATCCTTCACCTATTAAACGTCAAAAATAAACAAAATTATAGTTTGCATGAAATCCACAAATCTACGTATACATAGAGCTTCAAATTTAATTATGTATACACTTACGGCGATTTAGTTCATATCAGTGGACACGATTATATATGTAACCAATTACGATCTTAATTACTTATAGTGGAGATATAAAGGGAAAAAGAAAGGAGTTAATAAAGGAAAGCATGGAAGGGCATTGATTACTCGTGTGTATTGGATCGGCGGTGGAAAAGGGAAGGGAGTTTGGTTACATGAATCCCGCCACATGTTATATTCCGAGAAGTTAGGTACACGCATTCCTTCTAAGGGTATAACTCTACACCAATTTACTTTTGGGGGTTTATAGTTGGAGTAGTTTTTTCTCCCAACTCCAAATTTGCCCTTTAATTTTTAAAAATTCGTATTACTATTTTATTACTATTATTATTTTTAATATTTAAAAATAACTTAATTTTATATTTCATTTTGTTCTTAATTAGATGATTTATAATCAAATAAATATTTAATATTTATTTTAATTTAAAAATATTTTTTAAATACCATTAGAGCTATCAAAACGGGTTTGCTCAACCCATCCGGGATAGCCCACGCGGGCTTCGGAATTTGACGGCCAGGTTAGGCTAGCCCATCTTTTTATGGGCCTTAAAATAGCAGCCCGACCTATCACTACATGGGCTGCGGGTCTGTTCGGGCCAACTCACCTTTTATTAAAAAATATTTTTGATAATTTTTTAAATTTAAATTCAAATTGTAAATGCTAATATTTACAAGACAATATCACATTGTGTTATTACTTGCCAACCAAGTCTCAAGTACTATTTTTAAAGGCGTTTTTTTGGCAAGTCTTAGGGAGAGTTGTACCAAAAAACGCTCCGGAACACAAATGAAAGGTGTATATCCATAGAACGCACGCCCTAGAATTTGAGGCGTAAGTCCTTGGTGCAAAATCGTAAGTTTTGGATGTAAAGCGTACGCTCCGGACATTAAATTTATTGTTTGTTGTTTTAAAAGTTTTTTTGCTATAGGTTACGTTTTCTATTATTGGTGTAATGATATTTATATCTACCATCACTCAAGCCCACGGGTTGGCCCAACCCAACGTTGCTCAAGCCCACAGACCAACGAACGTTTTCAGACTAAAAAGTCTCGTTCTTAAATGGGCTTCAAAATTTTTAGCCCAACCCTATCAAATCACAAGTTGGGTTGGATCGGCCCAACAGGCCTAACCCATATTGACGGCTCTAAATACCATACTCCGTCAAATAGTATCGTGTGAATTGAAACAAAGAATATCATTCTTCCATTAATTATTGGGTCATTGGCACAAACGTCCTATTTTGGGTGGTCTTTCATTTTTGTCCCTCCTATAGGATTGTTTTAAATTTTATCCTTCACCGCTTTAAGTTAATAATAAGTGGACGAAACTATCTCTCCCATCCCCATAGCTTAGGTTTCTTCTCAAATTCATCTTCTTTTCCAATTTCATCTTCTCTTCTCCTTTAGATTTCAAACCTATGAGCTTCAAATATCAATAACGATGGATTTCGAATTTCGTCATCAATTTCTCTCGGACAGCAAATTAATCACAGTTTCAACAAAGGACCTAAAAATTTCTTTGAAGTCATTTAGACTTAGCGGATAACAGAACATAATGAGAGAAAAGAATCCGTATAGGCGATATCAATCAATTGACAGTAAGGCAGTTGTTATTGGTGCACTTACATTGGACCCGATCTTTGACAGGAATAATTTATCTTTGGTTGAGATTATAAGGCAATGCAGGGTTAGATGAGATTAAGAGAATCCCTAATTTTAAGGATTCCATGATGTGTCCTAGAAGATACATGATTGAGTACTGGAATGAACTAGGCCCAGATGGAGTAGAATAGATATAGTATTCACATAGCTGACTAAGATTAGTTTGGGATTTTTGCACGATCATTGTTGCATATGTAAAGAAAATGTATTGTAGATCAACAAACGAAGACGTAAGTTACAGCATACTCAACATAATGCACATAGTTGATAAAAATAACACATCACCCACCTAGCGGGAAGATCATAAGCATTGTTAACTTTTGCCATTCCTGTCCGGCAGCCTCCCTATGAAACAACATAAACCATAATAAATCTTTCTAGTGTCAGCATCATAAGTAAAATTAAAGGGTCAAAAAGTTGGAAAAAGTGTTATATAGCCTCCTTAAGCTAGAAGAAACAGAAAGTACAGAAAAAGAAAAGTAAAGTAACTGTTCTTGTAAAAAAAATGTAAAGAAACTGTTTGAAGTTCAATTGGTTGCCACAAGTTGCGCTTCCCTATTTGCGAACCGGTTCACGGATTAAGTTAATCACTTCGTTTCAATTTGTTTGTCTTAATTTACTTTTTAATCTATTTAAAAAATAATGTCACTTTCTACATTTAAGCAAAAATTTTATTCAAGTAAAGTTACATATAACATATGTCTTATCCGACATAGTTCTGTAAAAATTAAGTTAACATATATAAATTATGTAATAACTATTTTGCAAAGCAAAGTTTCATAGAAACTATGTCTATTCAGGCAAAGTTACATAAAACTTATGTCTTGTCTGGCATAGTTCTGTAGAAATTAAGTTAACATGCAAGTGTAATAACTATTTTGCAAGACAAGGTTTCATAGAAACTATGCATATTCAGGCAAAGTTACATAGAATATATGCCTTGTCCGGCATAGTTATGTAGAAATTAAGTTAACAAACATAAGTTGTGTAATAACTATTTTGCAAAGCAAGGTTTCATAGAAACTACGCCTATTCGGGCAAAGTAACATAAAACATATGCCTTGTCCGGCATAGTTCTGTAGAAATTAAGTTAACATGCATAAGTTGTGTAGTAGCTATTTCTCAAGGCAAAGTTTCATAGAAACTATGGCTATTCAGGCAAAGTTACCTAAAACATATGTCTTGTACGGCATAGTTCTGTAGAAATTAAGTTAACAAATATAAGTTGTGTAATAACTATTTTTCAAAGCAAGATTTCATAGAAACTATGCCTATTCAGGCAAAGTTACAAAGAACATATGCATTATCCGGCATAGTTATGTAGAAATTAAGTTAACATGCACAAGTTGTTTAATAATTATTTTACTTAAAAACTATGTCTATTCAGGCAAAGTTACTTAGAACCTATGTCTTGTCTGACATAGTTCTGTAGAAATTAAGTTAACAAGCATAATTTCTGTAATAACTATTTTACAAGATAATGGTTCATAGAAACTATGTCTATTCGGATAAAGTTAAATAGAACATATGCTTTTGTCCAACACATTTCTGTATAAATTAAGTTAACAAACATAAGTTGTGTAGTAGCTATTTCGCAAGGCTAAGTTTCATAGAAACTATGCCTATTCAGGCAAAGTTACATAAAACATATGCCTTGTTCGACATAGTTCTGTAGAAATTAAGTTAACATGCATAAACTATGCCTATTCAGGCAAAGATACATAGAACATATGCCTTGTCCGACATATTTATGTAGAAATTAACATGCATAAGTTGTGTAATAACTATATTGCAAAGCAAGGTTTAATAGAAACTATGCATATTCGGGCAAAGTTACATAGAACATATGCCTTGTCCGGCATAGTTATGTAGAAATTAAGTTAACAAACATAAATTGTGTAGTAACTATTCTGCAAGGCAAGATTTCATAGAAACAATGCCTATTAGGGCAAAGTTACATAGAACCTATGCCTTGTCCGACATAGTTCTGTAGAAATTAAGTTAACAAATATAAATTGTGTAATAACTATTTCGCAAGGCGATGTTTCATAAAAATTATGTCTATTATGACCAAGTTACATCGAACATATGGCTTGTCCATCATAGTTGTTTAGATATTAAGTTAACAAATATAAGTTGTGTAATAACTATTTCACATTGCCTAATCGAACAAAGTTACATAGAACATATGCCTTGTCTGCCATAGTTATGTAGAAATAAGTTAACAAGCATAAGTTGTGTAGTAACTATTTTGAAGAAACTGATTCATAGAAACTATACATATTCGGACAAAGTTACATTGAACCTATGCCTTGTCCGACATAGTTCCGTACAAATTAAGTTAACAGATATAAGTTGTGTAGTAACTATTTTGCAAGACAATAGTTTCTATGAACTTTGTCCCGCATAGTTCTATAGAAATTAATTTAACAAGCATAAGTTGTGTAGTAACTATTTGCAAGACAATGTTTCATAGAAACCATGCCTATTTGGACAAAGTTACATAGAACATATACCTTATCTGACATATTCTATAGAAATAAGTTAACAAGAATAAGTTCCGTAGTAACTATTTCGCAAGACAAAGTTTCATAGAAACTATGTCTATTCGGGCCAAGTTACATAGAACATATGCCTTGTCCGACATAATTTTGTAGAAATTAAGTTAACAGAAATAAATTATGTAGTAGCTATTTTGCAAGACAAGGTTTCATAAAAACTATGTCTATTCGGAAAAAGTTAAATAGAACCTATGCCTTGTCCGACATAGTTCTGAAGAAATTAAGTTAACAGACATAAATTGTGTAGTAACTATTTCGCAAGTCAAGATTTCATAGAAACAATGCTTATTCGGGTAAAGTTACATAGAACCTATGACTTGTCCGGTATAATTATGTAGATATTAAGTTAACATGCATAAGTTGTGTAATAACTATTTCGCAAGGCGATGTTTCATAGAAATTATGCCTATTCGGATAAAGTTACAAAGAACCTATGCCTTGTCCAGCATAGTTCTTTAGCTATTAAGTTAACATGCATAAATTGTGTAGTGATTATTTAGCAAGGCAAAGTTTCATAGAAACTATGTCTATTCGGGCAAAGTTACATAAAAACTATGCTTATTCAGACAAAGTTTCATAGAACTTATGTCTTGTCTGGCATAGTTCTCTAGATATTAAGTTAACATGTATAGGTTGTATAGTAATTATTTCACAAGACAATGTTTTATAGAAATTATGCATATTCGGATAAAATTAAATAGAACATATGCTTTGTCCAGCATAGTTTTGTAGAAATTAAATTAATAAACATAAATTGTGTCTTACGGCGGTTTATTTACGGCGGTTCTGTAAAATATACTACGGTTTCAGTGACGTCATAATAAATTTGCAAATAACAGCGTTTTTATTAATATTACGGCGGTTCAATCCGCCGCTATATTTTAAAACCAATTAACCTATATAGTGAAATTTATTCCTTCTTCCAGAACATTTCACTCCTTTCTCGTGCTTTCTCTCTCTCATTTCGATTTTTTTTCTCATTTGCCGACTTCCCCTCTGAGGTATCCACACACTTTTTCTTGTTTTCATTTCAGTAATCTTCGTAAACATATGTATTACTCAATTTGTGGTCATTTTTTGTGGTTTATAATGTATTTAGGTGGAAATCCTCTGATTAGGTTTCACTTTTTATCATTTATTCATTTTTTTCTCATTTAGTAACTCATTTCAAAGAGGTATTTTCAACTATGGATTTGCTTAGTTTAAATTGTCATTGCTTAAATCCTTGGTTTTAGGGATTTGATATATAATAAGCTGAATTGGTGCATAAATCAAATTGGTACTTAGCAGAGTTTGGACCTCTTCTCATTCTACAACCCTAATCCTAGAGAGAAACGAATTTGGGATTTTTTCTTTGTTTTTTTTTTCAGATTTAGCTCAATTTCTTTGTTCTTCTGTTTACTGTGGGTGATTCTATGTTTTTAGTTCATGTAATTTTTGCTATTGTCGGGATTGTTAGCTGGAAATCGTGAATTCCTCTTTTAAATTGATTTTTAGGGTCATGCATGAAAGGAATTTCCTGTAACTTTGAAATTTCAGTTTCTGTGTAGTGATTTTACTGTTCTAAGTGTGTAAATTTGTTGCTACGAGCGGTCGACTTCACTTGTTTGACAATTCTTTGGTTAATTAGCAGTCAACTTCACTTTCTATAGCGATTTTCCCAATTTCTGTTCTAATGCTCTCATATTTTTTTCTCTTTTAGTTTTCGGTCTACTTCTTGTTATTTTTCTGTTCAATTGGTTTGATATTTGCTTTAATTTTCGCTGCTTTGTCTCGTATTTGAATTGCATGCAATTAATTTTTAACTAATATTAACCTAAATATCATATATATGAAAATATGTATATCCTAGAGACAATCATTATTATGGACAAATGTACTTGATCACATTCGTATTATTAATAAGATTAATATTTATGACATTTGCAATTATTGAATTATTATTTGATTGTTTGTAATTATTCATTAATGTGCATCCCTTGAGCTTACGTTGTCATTAATAGAGTGAGATATTGATGATAAAGCGTAACTCTAAAATAGCCTCGACTAATGATCATCGAGAATGGGATATCGATGATATGTTATAAGTCGACATGTTGTCTGCGTCACATTGTTAGAGAATGTAGTATGTCTCACCTGCTTCTAAGTAATGGTTACTAGTGATGGACACATGAATACTTTTGGAAAGTATTGGTATACCCTGTTGATAAACTATTTGTTATACATGTCTAAAGTGTTATCAATGTGTGTGAGATGAAGGTCCTTTGACTTGAGGTCAATATGCACCTTGTTTATTGAGTAACGTACTTTGACCCTATCCTAAGCTTACCCTATCCTAAGCTTAAACTCCTTATAGGATAAGATACGACTTGTGTTGGGTGCATTATGATGTAAATTAAGGTTGTAGTTGAGCCAAGAATATGATTCATTCCTCAATTGGATATTCGAGAGATCACTCAACTTCTCAGTGATATTAGGTCGACCCAGTCATTGACCAATGCAAGAGACATATTTAGAATATGATCTAGTTGTCGACTAATATAGATGAGATAAAGTGATCAAGCCATTTGGATAGACACATGACAAATTCTAAGCTTGATCGAGTGTGTCGCGAATGAAAGGAATTTATCATCTCACATAAAGATTATGTTTGCTGGATTCATGTAAACGTACTTCATATATTGAGTTCGTCGTACGGCGCAATCGAGGAGTTCCGTATGGACCTTAATTGGATTATTGTCGATATATGAAGACCTATAAGGTCACACTATGTCGATTGTCTCTTCGATCTAAGGATGTATTGAAAAAGTATTAAATATTCGATTTGAAATCGAGATATTTAAATTGATAATAACTATGAGATAATTTCTATTAGATAATTATTTAATCAAATCAAAATTGGATTTTGAATTTAATGTGCTGAATATATATATTAAATGAAAATGGGAAACATAATTTTACGTAAGGCGCCGCGCAGTGAGCCCAGTCGAACTGGCCCACTGCACCTCGGGTTTTGGGTTATGCTTAAGCCTAACCCTAAAACGTTTTTTTGACATAATTTTCAACTATAAATATGACACTCCCCATTGTTTATTATACACCAATCCTAAAACTAATTCTAGACTTAGAGGGTAGGACGAAACTCTCTCAAACCTCTGCCAAGATTTTCTGGCTTTCTTGACAAAGAAATACACCATAGCATAGTGATTGCAGTCGAATGGACAGTCGCGTGTACTCCCTAAGTAAAAACTCCAGATAATACAACCTGTAAGTGTTCATGTTTTATGTTACAGGTTTTGATTGTCATATAACCATACCAGAAGAAATTGTTGGGGTAAGTAGAACAAAATTTTAAAACTTCCGCTGTGCCTACTTATGTGTTTTGAACCCAACAAAAACCTACCATATATATAGGCAAGGGATCAAAAACTGCTGGGGAAGCTATTGGGGTCGACGGTGAACTGTTTGAGAGGTATCAAATATTATCAAATTTCAGCAGTTTTAGTTATGACAGTGTAGTTTTAGTTTTAGAAGCTGGATTGATGTGGTTATTCATTTTAAAATTGGATTGATGTGCTTTAAATTTCAGCAGTTTTAGACTTTTAGTTATGGTATTACCTGCATGAGTGCATTTTAGTAAATTTTAGAGTTCTCTATACTAATGAAACATGTTTCTGCTAACATTTTGGACGCTATTATGTGGATGAGTGCATTTTGGTAAATTTTAGAGCCATACATTGAAGCTTCACAAACTCAAATGGTATATTATGTGGATGATAAGGTGAATAAAGGTTGGAGCACTGTTGTTCACTTGAAACCAAGAGATTAATATGAAATGGGAGGAGAAGATAATGAAGTTCCTGTGAATGAGTCACCCTGTGCAACACTTAGATAAATTATTTGGTGATGTTAATGATCTGTAAATTATTTGGTGATGTTAATGATCTGCTTTTGTGTAGGGAGGAAGAAGCTGATGAAATATTAAATGAGTTCGATAATGAAAATGAGTTTGAAGAGCCACTTCTCTAGCTAATGATCTACTTTTGTAATTGTGTGAATTGTGTTAGCTCTCAAGTCTCTCTATTACTACTACTTAATACTTTTTAGTCACTCCCTTTATGTATTGTACTATTTGGTACTGAGTGTGAATCATAACTTACAAGTTACAACTGTTGAACCTTTTGAATTTTTTCAATCGTTATCCCCTCTAATTTCATTGTTCTGGTTCTAGCTAGTAGGATCAGACCGCCTTAATTTTTCGCCTGAAGTGCCAAAATATTATTTTATGCAATTGTAAAGTCAGTATAAAAAGCATTACGGCGGTTTCAAACCCGCGATTTCAAACCCGCCGTAATTTGTCGCCTAAAAAACAAATTTACGGGGGGGTTTGAAACTGCCGTAATTTTTGCCTACAAAATATAAAAATTATGACGGTTTTCACAAAACCGCGGTAATAGTATTAATGGCGGAAAGGATTGTTATGGGGTTTAAAAATCACCATTGCATCTGGTTATGACGATTTGAAACCATCGTGATCGTTCAGTTTTTTTTGTAGTGTGCAACACCCCCACCCCCGCCAACACCCAAAAAAAGCAAGAAATGGAAAGAGGAGGTGTCTTCAATGATGTCTACCAACTTGGGATAAACCCACCTCATACATACAACACATGAACATAAAGACACAATCTTTTTGCCATAATTACCCTTCTGCAACACCAAAAAAAGCAAGAAATTTTAATCAAGAATTGGAAAGAGGTGTCTTCAATCATATGTTTTCCAAACTTATAAACCCACCTCATACATACAAAATATGAGCATAAAGATACAATCTTTTTGCCACAAATACCCTTCTGCATATTTTTATATAAAAATTAGCAACATTTGTTTTGCTCATAAACATCGATACAAAATACTGGACAAGATATAGAGTTCATGTTATCATGGCTGTCATGAATATGGCTGCTGAACAAGATATAAAAGAAGCAATAGTAAAGGAAATGCTTGCTGCTAAAGTTGCTGTAAAATATTTGCAATTTTTGTTAAATATTTGCTTAACAAAGAACCTGCCATCACGTCACAATGAGTGAGAATACACAGTGTAAATACACAGTGTGAAAAATAATGCATATTTTATCTATAATTAATTAATGCATATTTTACTTTATTAATTTATTTAATCATGGTAAGTTAATTAATTTGGTGTAAATACACAGTGTGAAAAATGACTACTGACTTGTAGAGGTGTTCATGGTTCAGTTTGACTTGATTTTGCCTTAAAACAAAATCAAAAGCAATTAAATCAGATTTTCAAACATAAAAATCAAATCAAACCAACTAAACCGATTTTCATTGATTTGGTTTTTTGTTGATTTTATCTGATTTTTCAATTTTTATGTCTGATTTTTTATAAATATGTGACATACATTGTCAGACACATATTTCTACTACTACTACGGAGTACTATATATTTTCCAACATAACATACCATGCCAAGCCAATTATTCTTTAAGAATAGTTGTCATTTACCGATATATTTTTATAATAATTTAAAATAGTGATGAATAATTAAGGATTAATTAAAACAAGTTATTTTAGCATAAACAAAATTTTGAACTTTATCAAAATAAAGACTATAAATCAAACTAGAATGTAATATTAAAGCTAAATTACTACAAAGATAAAGAACTAGACTAAAAACAGGAGTGCAAAATATTAAAGATGTGCCATGAAATTTTAAAAATTATATATATGTGTAATTATAAATAGTTATTTATATAGTCGGTAATCTGGTTCGTTTTTTTTTTTCGTTTAAAACTATAATCAAATCAATATTTGTCGACTTGTAAAATTTAAAAATCAAAATAAAATCAAACAAGAATAATTTTGATTTTTTTCATGGATTGATTAGATTCTAGGTTTTTCGATTTCTCAAAACACCCCTAGTGACAAGGAATTCTTTTCCCTCTTTTTTCAAATAAAAAAAAACTAAGTTATATACAAAAACAACAACAACATACCCAGTGAAATCCCACAACGTGGGGTCTGGAGAGGGTAGAGTGTACGCAGACCTTACCTCAACCTTGGAAGGTAGAGCGGATGTTTTCGAGAGACCCTCGTCTCAAGACAAAGCACAAGCAAAGCACATGCAAATCAAGTGAAACAGACAGATCCGGTCATGAAATTTAAAGCAGTATGAAAATGCTGGTATCAAAAGCGAGTAAGACATGATAGCGCCTTCTTAAAAAGAAGAAGTAACTAACACATGTAAATATGTTAAGATAAGATCAAATAAGATAAAGATAAAATAAGATAAACAAAGTACCCTAGAGAACACAAAGCAACAGAAATCAAACGACAGGTGACTATAAAACAATATTGCGCCTGCTAGTATGGTTGACTAAGCGGGCCTACAATAGTAACAGTACAACTACTAGTTTGTAAGAGTAAGTAGGACTACGCCGGACTACCTACTACCCTTCTACCCTAATCCGTGTCCTCCATACCCCCTTTTTAAGGTCATGTCCTCAGTAAGTTGCACCTGCTCCATAACCCGTATAATCACATCTTCCCAATACTTTTTCGGCCTACCTCTACCCCTCCTGAACCCATCCATAACCAATCTCTCACACCTCCGCACTGGGGCATTTGTGTCTCTCCTCTGCACGTGTTCGAACCATCATCACCGTAACTTTCATCATTTGGGTGTGCAAAGTCTTGACCGGCCAACACTCCACCCCATACATCATAGTCGGTCTAACCACCACCCTTTAGAACTTGCCTTTAAGTTTTGGTGGCACCTTTTTATCGCACTAGACTCCAGATGCGAGCCTCCATTTCATCTACCCTGCCCCAATACGATGTGTGACATCATCATCAATCTCTCAATTCCCTTGGATAATAGACCCGAGGTACTTGAAGCTTCATTTCTTAGGAATGGCCTGAGTACCAGGCCTCACCTCCACGCCTATCTCAAGGTCGCTCCCTTTTGAACTTGCACTCCAAGTATTCTGTCTTGGTCTTACTCAGCCTGAACCTTTTAGACTCCAGAGTCTGTCTCCAAACCTCCAGCTTAGCGTTCACTCCGTTGTGAGTCTCATCAATCAGGACTAGTGTAACTTTTTTTTGTTGCATTGTTGATTCAATTTAAGTAATTATAGTAGGTTATTATTTTATTTTTCATTTTACTATATCAGATAATTAGTTATAAAGTTTTCATGTTGTTCCAAGTCGATGTAACCTCATAGTATAAAAAATCTATATACTAATTATGGTGAGCTGATTTATGCAAATGTTTCTTAGGATACCATTTAGGTTTGTCCTTATTTTTAAAAGGTGTGCAAATTCTTCAGGACAATATTGAATTCGGTATAATATTTGCTCATATATTGTTCAACCTTACAATCAAAATATTATATTATCGTCGAACGTTTTCATGAACTTATAAATTAGATTTTGATCTAATATTTTCTCACAAGTAAGATTTTCATGAGTTTACTCAAATGAATGTTTAACTCGTTATTTAAATGATTCTTACATTATAACTGAAATAAAAAATTAAAAAAAAGTCATTTACCTTACGGGTAATTCAAGCAAAAAAATTTACCTTGTTCGGATCTTAAGCTCTCAATCAAAACATTCTCACTACGCTTTTACGAGTGTTTAAGAAAGGGAAAAACATTGTCAGCTACATACTGAAGCGAAAATTTTCTGTCATCAGTGCACAAATCTTAAGGCTCTCAATCAAAACGTTCCCATGACACTTTTACGAGTGTTTCAGAATGGAAAAAACATTGCCCGCTACATACCGAAGCGAAAATTTCTGCCAACAGTGTGAGCATCTTAAAACTCTCAAACAAAACATTCCCACTACACTTTTATGAGGGTAAGAAAGGAAAAAACGTTGTCTGCTACACACTGAAGCGAAGATTTCTGCCAACAGTGTGAGGATCTTAAAACTCTCAACCGAAACATTCCACTACACTTTTACGAGTGTTTAAGAAAGGAAAAAATGTTGTCCGCTACACACTGAAGCGAAAATTTCTGCCAACAGTGTGCGGATCTTAAAACTCTCAACCAAAATATTCCCACTACACTTTTACGAGTGTTTAAGAAAGGAAAAAATGTTGTCCGCTACACACTTAAGAAAAAATTTATGCCAACAGTGTGCGGATCTTAAAACTCTCAACCAATACATTCCCACTACACTTTTACGAGTGTTTAAGAAAGGAAAAAATGTTGTCCGCTACACACTTTAGCGAAAATTTCTGCCAACAGTGTGCGGATCTTAAACTCTCAACCAAAACATTCCTACTACACTTTTACGAATCTTGGACCTAACTCAACCCGAAAAGCTAGCTTGTAGGGTGAGAATTGTCCAAGTACATATAAGGAGTCCATATTCCCATTCTATATCCGATGTGAGACTCTTAACACTCCCCCGCACATCCAGACCTTGTTAACTGGAGCGTGGATAATATAATTTGGGGGACCCAACATTGGTGAACAAAGAATTGGAATGGGCCTGGCTCTAATACCACGTAAAGAATGGATCTTTGACCTAACTAAATCCAAAAACTAGATTATAGGGTGAGGATTGTCCAAGTCCATATAAGGACTCCATGTTCCCATTCCATATCCGATATGAGACTCTTAATAAAAACATTGTCCACTACACACTGAAGCGAAAATTTCCGCCAACAGTGTGCGGATCTTAAAACTCTCAACCAAAACATTTCCACTACACTTTTACGAGTGTTTAAGAAAGAAAAAAATGTTGTTCGCTACACACTGAAGCAAAAATTTCTGCCAACAATGTGGGGATCTTAAAACACTCAACCAAAACATTCCCACTACAATTTTACGAGTGTTTAAGAAAGGAAAAAATATTGTCCGCTACACACTTAAGAAAAAAATTCTGCCAACTGTGTGCGGATCTTAAAACTCTCAACCAATACATTCCCACTACACTTTTACGAGTGTTTAAGAAAGGAACAAATGTTGTCCGCTACACACTTTAGCGAAAATTTCTGCCAACAGTGTGCGGATCTTAAACTCTCAACCAAAACATTCCTACTACACTTTTACGAATCTTGGATCTAATTCAACCCGAAAAGCTAGCTTGTAGGGTGAGGATTGTCCAAGTACATATAAGGAGTCCATGTTCCCATTCCATATCCGATGTGGGACTCTTAACACTCCCCGCATATCCAGACCTTGTTAACTGGAGCGTGGATAATAAATTTGGGGGCCCAATATTGGTGAACAAAGAATTGGAATAGGCCTGGCTCTAATACCATGTAAAGAATGAATCTTGGACCTAACTCAACCCCAAAAGCTAAATTATAGGGTGAGGATTGTCCAAGTCCATATAAGGACTCCATGTTCCCATTCCATATCCGATGTGGGACTCTTAACAAAAATGTTGTCCACTACACACTTAAGTAAAAATTTCCGCCAACAATGTGCGGATCTTAAAACTCTCAACCAAAACATTTCCACTACACTTTTACGAGTGTTTAAGAAAGAAAAAACGTTGTCTGCTACACACTGAAGCAAAAATTTCTGCCAACAGTGTGTGGATCTTAAAACTCTCAACCAAAACATTCCCACTACACTTTTACGAGTGTTTAAGAAAGGAAAAAACGTTGTCCGCTACACGCTGAAGCAAATATTTCTGGCAATAGTGCGCGAATCTTAATACTCTCAACGAAAACATTTCCGCTACACTTTTACGAGTGTTTAAGAAAGGGAAAAACATTGTCTGCTATACCTTGAAGTGAAAATTTCTGTCAACAATGGGCGCATCTTAAAACTCTCAACCAAAACATTTTCGCTACACTTTTACGAGTGTTTAAAAAGAAAAACATTGCCTGCTACACTTTTACGAATGTTTAAGAACCACACTATACACTAAAACAAAATTTTCTGCCAACAATGTGCGGATCTTAAAACTCTCAACCAAAATATTTTTGATAGAGAATATATTAATATTCTCCATATATTCTGTAATTATTATTCTAGTGTAATTATGTAAAGTAGAGATTCTTCTCCACTCCAATTAGGTTTTGTAATTGTAAACACCTATATATATTGCATTAATGAGAAGCCTCTAACCAAAGAAGAATTACACTATTCTACATGATATCAGAAGCCAAAACCAAGTTACTTTCACGACTAGCTTACTCGTGTCGAAATCCCAAGTTACTGGAGTATGCACTATTGCCAATATCTAATATCTTCTTCAATAGTTAGAACCATATCTTGTCTGCCAATTTAGTACTATATTATTTTGACTAGCTTACTCGTGTCGAAATCCCAAGTTATTGCACACTTGGTGGCAAATTCGGGTCCCAAACCTCACTTTCTTGATCTGACAGGAAAATCAATTCCTCCGTTACAATTTGATTTATTCCTTCAACAACACATTTCTCTCTCCAATCAATAGATTCCGGTAATTTTTCACCGCCCTAAAAAGTGTATTGCTCGCTTTTAGAGTTTTTCAACAACCTCGTCTTTCTATATTAACCTACCATCCACGAACATGGCACGGTATTCCTCGTTGCAACCCAGCATCATCCCCTGCCAAACTGAGTAAGGCTTACAACACTATGAATCTCCAGCAGCCCGACGACGCATGGTACATGGATACAAGTGCCACATCCCATCTCACTCGCGACTCTGATAATCTCCCTCACCTATCAAATTTGAACACTCCTCAATTTATTTGGTCGGCAATGGCAATCGCATTCCAATTCAAGGCTACGGAACCACCCAAACACAACCACCTCATCCACCATTTATCCTAAAAATGTCCTATATGCTCCTAACATCATTAAAAACTTAATCTCTGTTAGGAAATTTGCTAGTGACAATTTTGTATCTATTGAGTTTGACCCTTTTGGTTTTTATGTGGAAGACCTACGTACGAGGACAACTCTTACGAGATATAATATTGTGGGGGACCTATATCATTTCTCATCCAATTCCATCGCAAGTGTCAATCCACCTACCTCCCTAGCTTGCAATCTCTCCATCAACTTGGCACAGTAGACTTAGACATCTGGGAGCACCAATTTTTAACTTTCTTAGAAGTCACAATTTGATTCAATGTAATAAAAGGAAATTTGCCCAAAATTGCTATTCTTGTCCTCTAGAAAAGTATGTTAGACTTCCGTTTACATCATCTTTAAGTGTTACTTTTTCTCCTTTTGACATCATTCATGCAGATTTATGGACATCTCCCATTACTAGCAAACTGAGTCATAAATATTATTTAGTATTATTTAGGGGTGGCCAGCGGGGCAGGTCGGGGCGGGCTGGGACGGGTTCCGGCCGGACGGGGGGGGGGGGGGGTGTGTTGGGTCGGGACCGGGATACGATGGGACTGACGGGACAGAAAGAGGCCCCGTGCCGTCCCACATCCCGCTGAAAGAGGGGCCGGGATTTGGGGGGACGGGTCAGGTTGCGGGATTTGGGGTTTTTTTTAGACACTTAATTTAAAAAAATATATTTAAAAACTTAAATAATTGAACAAGATAGTGTAATAAAAATATCTCAAGTTTATTTTTGTGCCTCTTATATTATTTAATAGAAATATGATTTTTTAAATACAATTTCAAAATTGGAACTTTATTTCGTTGTTCAAAAGTTGCAAATCACATAGTAAAATTGGCATTAAAAATTATATTGTTAACCATACTTTTTCTAATTTCCTCACAATGTCTTGTGGATCTTTGGTTGGAATTGAAAGTTGTTGGTCAAATTGTTCGACGTCGCTTCCTGTTCCCTCAGACAAGATTTTATTGTAGTTGTAGTTGTCTTCTTCGTTGATCTCCGGTTTACCGCACCTTCTACGCTACGCTCTAATCCAATCTCTAAATAAAACTGCAATCTCCAAGATGTATCCCGTCAATGAGTGTTTGTGCTCTCCTATTTGAAATCTTCCAGCAGAAAAAGCGCTTTCAGACGCTGTTGATGACGCTTGAATGTTCAACACATCTCGGGCCATCTTTGATAGTGTTGGAAATATCTTCACATTTTCCCTCCAGTATCTCAGTAAGTCTTCACGTCCATCTTCATTGACAATTGATTCGTACAGTACAACTCCCTGCAAAACATAAATATCAAATTCGCTAACTTGTGAAGAAGTTGAACCACTAAACATTCAATTTCTAAGGCCTTGAAAACTAGCATCAGAAACCGCATGTCTTTTATTAGGTTGCAGTGAAGTAGAAGAAGATGGTACCGAAGCCGGTTGATTATTTGCACTTTCTTATTTGTAATATATATATATATATATATATATATATATATATATATATATATATATATATATATATATTTGCATTCATTGTGTATGCTAGACATAACTTCTTCTTTAGTTAGTTCGTTAGTTGGTTCTTCAATTGGATCTGTTGGAAGTATTTCTAAGCTTTCATAAATCGTTTCAACAAGTGCTTTACAAGCTTTACAGCTGTCTACTTTAACAGTAGGATTTAATACAACACCAATAAAATAAATAGTGGAATAGAAAAAAAATAGTTTTTAAATTTTATAAACATTTTTTAATAGCTGGCTTGTAAGTTGGTTTTTGCATATATTCATTAAGTAAATATAAAATAACGTAGTTGAAATAGTAGGATAATAAATTCTAGAAAATTCTTTAGTAGCTAGAAAAACTTCTCTAAAAATGCAATAAATTCCGAAATTTTTTCTCAATCATCATCTACCATCATATCCGTTGGAATTTGATTATGGATGTTAAATAATAAAATTATAGGTCTTTTATACTCGCGAGTAACAAATAGTTGTTCATATAAAGAATTTCACCTAGTCGAAATTTCTTCTGAAATTTTTCTATAAGGTAGTCCACAATCATGAAAAATGGTTTTGTACTCTTTGCATCTTTGTATTTTATTGCCTTTAAAAATAATTTTTATAGCAAATTGTAATTTATCAAAAATGTTTTTAAAAAGTTTTAGGTTATCATTTACAACTAAGTTATAAATATGGAATGCACATCTAATATGAAAAATATTGGGAAATGGAGTAAATCGAGTTTTTAAAAGGTTTACATCATAATCATTAGCAGTAGCATTATCTAATGTAACAGTCATACTTTTATCAGTAATTTCATAATATTCACAAATTTCATGAATATATCTTTCAATAAATAATCAGTGTGCCTATCATCAATATATTTATATGCTAAAATATATTTTTGCATAGACCAAGTCTCATCTATCCAATGACATGTAATAGTTAAATAATCATTACCGTTAGTACTACGACCTATATCAGAAGTGATAGCCACTTTGCCATTAAAATGATGTAATGCCTAACGTAAATATTGTTGATATTCATGTGCAAATTTAAAAACGTCTCTTCTAACAGCCGATCTAGGAAAACCGTTAAAAGTAGGATTATACGTTTCTCTAATGTAATGAATAAAATCAGGAGAGGAAGAAATGAAAAAGACAAACCCTCCAACGCAACTAATCTTGCTATATTTTCCCTATCTTTGTGTTTATCATATTTAGGACCTATAATTCTCTCCATCATCGGGTTAATTCGACCATGTATTTGGTCGGAGACACTACGTGAACCTTGTCCCGACTCAGAAGGCATTGGCACACCCAATTTTTCAGCCAGATATTCATTATACCTAACTTTGTGCATGCTTTGTACATGTCTCAATAAACCTCCCGCCCCACCATGACCTTTTCCGATTTTAAATTTATAAACTTCTTGACAAATTTTACATCTAGCTAGTTGATTCTCACTGTCCCTATTAAAAGAAATTCCATACAGGTGATTTTAATTTTCGTTGTTTGAGGCCTCGACTCATACCAGGGGGAATATGAGGCATTCCAGTTTCAGTTTCAGGCTGAGACTCAGTCTGAGCAAGGTGGATGTGCACTAGTGGGTGTGTTATCTACATTATCGTCTAATTTATTTTCAAAATTAAAATCTGGTTCAGCTGCAGAATATACCTCATGATCTAATGGTATATTAGTATCATTAAAAAAATAGGTTCATTTATATGAGTGAAATCATTGGGACTAGGATTATGATTACAATAAGATGCACCTTTACCCTTGTTACCCCTAGTACCTCTACCAGAAATCAAACGTCCAACTCGTTCCATTATAATTATGTAAATAAATAATTAAAGTAAATAAAATTAAGTACGATAATTAAAATTAAGTAACAATAATAATATAAAGAAGGAACGAAGGTACCAAACGCCGATGTAACATCGACGTATAATCGAGGTTGAAAATTGAAACTTTGCTCGATGGATGATCCTCAAGCTAGTTGCCAACATCACTCCCAATTTTTGAACTTTGATACAAATAAGAAAATAAAATATAATATTTAGTAGGCAATGTAGACTTGTAGAGAGATAGACTGAGAGATTAGAGAGATGGTAGGAAGATTTGTGAGAAAAATAAAGAGGAAAATGAGGTATTTATAGTTGAGAAATAGGGTTAAAGTATAAATATACTAACTTAGGGGTTAAAATAAATATTACGAGGGTAGGGGGTTTATGGGGTGGGGCAAACATGGCCGTTATAGCCGTTGCACAACGACCAAAATCAAAATTTGGCCGTTGTTGCAACAGTTATATTTGCAAAGGGGAGGGAGGGGACCGGGATGAGGTAGGGCGGGATCGGTACGAGCCCCAGTCCCATCCCTAGATCGAACCCCGCTACCTACAATTTCATTCCATTTTTTTTGGCTGGGGCTGGCGGGGCGGTATTCGGGTCGGGCCGACCCGACCCACTGGACAACCATAGTATTATTAGATGACTTGTCTCACTTTCTTTGAGTCTATAAGAAAAAGTATACAGCTTCGGCGAACTCTTTTGCATGGGAAAGCCTGTCAAAGTCTAACTCTTTGGTTGGACTGACAGTGTAGGGTTCGGCTAAGCCTGCTCTTCCTAGCTTTACTCTATGAGACTTGCCTGTCAAAGGCTAACTCTCTTTGGGTTAGGGTTCCAAATTGAAGTATTCTATAAGACAAATGCTGGTAGCAGTGGAAAGCGAGGAGATTCACGACTCAGAAAAGGACTCGGGAATGATTTGGAAGATCCAAAACCAAAAATAGTGGTATTTGATAGCAACAACATAATGGAGGCAGTCACTCAATATAGATATATAAGTCTCAAGTTTACTCCACGTTTTTTGAATTTCGAACATATGTTAAAACACAGTTTGAAAATGCCATAAAATCGTTTCAATGTGACAATGGTCGTGAGTTTAACAATTCCCCCTTTCATAAATTTTGTGCGGATAATGACATGGTGTTTCGATTCTCGAGCCCCCATACCTCACCTCAAAATGATAAAGACGAAAGAATACTCTGCACCAATAACACTATGATCCGTACAATGCTATTTCATGCCTCTCTTTCCCATCCCTTTTGGGTATACGCGTTAAAAATGATAGAATACCTTCTTAATATAGTACCTACCAGTACCCTTCAAAATAAAACCCGTACCGAAATTATATTCCGCTGGATCCCTTCATATGATCACCTTCAGATTTTCGGTTGTCTATGCTACCCAAATCTTGTCTCCACGACCCCTCACAAGTTAGTACCTTGCACCTCTCCTTGCGTCTTCTTAGGTTTTCTGTCGAACCATAGGGGGTACTTATGCTATGATTTGTCCACGCATAAAATCATAGTCTCTCGCCATGTCATATTCGAGGAAAACGTTTTCCCATTTGCAAACGTCCAACAACTTCAAGTCACTGATTACAACTTCCTTAATGACCCGGACACTTCCCCTGTCATGTGAAACGCCATACATAGTTCTAATATTCCGGTTGTTCCATCATGGTCCCCTCCTCCCCCCCGTTGTCCCATTATCGTCCAAGTCCCGTCAAACACCCCCACACCTACTACTCCAGTCATGGCCTCACTGTCTCCGTCAATCAGTCTCCTGCCTCACTGCCCCAACCCCCCGCCTCCATCGACCTGTCATCTGTCTCCGTCGACCAGTCCCCTACCTCCCTACCTCAACCCCTTGCCTCCGTCGACCAGTCCCCTGCCTCACTGCCCCAACCCCCCGCCGACATCCCAACATCACCCGTCAACCACCCGTATGCCCCTAACGACCCTACAACCCCCGCCATCCCTACTGCCCCCACTTCCCATCAGCCCAAAAGTCCAGCTTTCAACCCACCGTATGGAAACCCGTGCTTACCACGAGATTTTCAAATCAAAAGTCTATTGTAACCTATCCACTCAGACCATGTCACCTATACCTAAAACCCAAAATTAGTCAAACTTGACCCGAATTAAAATGCGGCCATGCGTGAGGAATTTAATGCGCTCACTACACATCGCACTTGGGATCTTGTCCCGAGACTATAGGGGTGAATGTGATTCGTTGCATATGGCTATATCGTCACAAATTCAGAGATAGTGATGAGCTTGAATGCCATAAGGCAAGACTTATTGCTAATGGCACGGGGCAATAAGAGGGAGTTGATTGTGGTGAGACATTCAGTCCAGTGGTTAAACCAACCACCATTCGCACTGTTTTGAGCATATCTATGGGAAAAAATTGGTTGATTCATCAGCTTGATGTAAAAAATGCATTCTTACATGGGGATTTGAAAGAAACCGTATACATACATCAACCACCTGGATTTGTGCATCCTTCGTCTCCTCACTATGTCTGCCGACTTCAAAAGTCTCTGTATGGCTTGAAACAAGCCCCCAGGGCATGGTATGACCATTTTGCCACTTACATCTTGCAGATTGGGTTCATGTGCAGCAAAAGTGATAACTCACTTTTTATTTTTCATTGAGGTAATGACACTGCATACCTTTTGCTCTACATCGATGATATTGTCCTGACTGCCTCCTCTGATATGCTGAAAAATGAGATTATTACCATGCTCAAATTCAAATTTGCCATGACAGACTTGGGTAAGTTGAGTTATTTCTTGGGTATTTCGTGACCAGATTCGAGAATGCAATGTTCCTATGTCAACGTAAGTATGCTGAAGAGATTGTTTACAAGGCAAAAATGGAAAACTTCAAAAGCATGCCCACTCCAGTCAACTCAAAGTCAAAGCTTAACGCGGATGACGGAGATCCGGTGCTTGATCCTTCTCTTTATAGGAGTCTCGCTGGTGCACTTCAGTATCTTACATCCACTAGGCCCGATATTACCTATGCGGTTCAGCAGGTGTGTTTGTTTATGCATGATCCCAGGGAGCCTTACTTCACAACCTTTAAACGTATAATTTGATATGTTAAGGGTACTCTTGACTATGGGTTATATCTTTATCTATCTGCGCCGACCAGGCTGATATTATATACATACGTAGATTGGGGCAGCTATACAGACACACGTCGATCTACTTCCAGCCATTGTGTATTTTTGGGTGATAACCTCATCTCATGGTCTGCAAAACGGCAAGCCACACTTTTCTGTTCGAGTGCAGAAGCAGAATATAGAGGCATTACGAATGTTGTTGCCGAAATTTATTGGCTCAGAAACCTCCTTCTAGAGCTTCATTGTTCCTTACGTAAGACATCTCTTGTCTAATGTGATAACATATCTGCTGTTTACTTGTCTCATAACCCGGTTCAGCATCAAAGAACCAAACATATTGAGATGAACATTCATTTTGTTCGTGTGAAGGTTGTCATGGGCCATGTTCGGGCGTTACATGTTCCCTCTTCCTATCAGTACACAAATATATTCACTAAGGGACTTCCTCGGTAGCTGTTCCTTGACTTCAGATCCAGCCTCATCGTCCGGCCTCCTCCCGCTCTGACTGAGGGGGTGTAATAGAGAATATATTAATATTCTCCATATATACTGTAATTATTATTCTAGTGTAATTATATAAAGAAGAGATCCTTCTCCAATTAGGTTTAGAGATTCTTTTTTCCAATTAGGTTTTGTAATTGTAAAAACCTATATAAATTGCATTAATGAGAAACTTACAACTAAGGAAAATTACACTATTCTACAATTTCCGCTATACTTTTACTAGTGTTTAAGAAAGGAAAAAACATTACCCTCAACACATTGAAGCTAAAGTTTCTACCAATAGTGCGGGAATCTTATAACTCTCCACCAAAATATTTTCACTACACTTTTACGAGTATTTAAAAAAGGGAAAAACATTGCCCGCTACACACTGATGATGGCAGCCTCATTAACTAATTAATGACTCCAAAAAAATAAGTGAGTAGTCATGGAATTCACAATCGAAATTATAAAGAAAAAGTGAGACAAAAGTAAAAGGAACAGAGGAAAAAAAAGATGGCTTATTCAGAATAATCTTTGGAAAACGCAGAAATCTTAAAAACAATTTTTACTCTACAACGTTGATCAGACTATATAATATCATCCCGAGTATTTATATATCTCCAAGCTTACAAAGTGTCTTATGGTACGTTGTGTAATTGATCAAGTATCAAACTCCATAAAGATCCCTGAAGTAGCTGAATTCCTCGCGTGGTGGCGCCCTGTTAAATATGTCCCATAGATCACTACTACCTTCCATAACATTTTCTGAAACAAGAGGAATATTACCTTCATCTCTAATTCTCATATTATGAGAGCCCCCGACGAGTCGTACTGGATCATTTCCGTCAGTTTTCACTTCAATAAGCCCTGAATTCTGTTCTTCTTCAGCTGTTACGATAGTATGAAATGATACTGATAAAGTATTCGACGATTGGCCAAAATCTTTGGTTTTCATATTATCCAGTATTGCAGCAGCTTGTAATTCCTGGCTATTATATAAATAATTCGACTTCATCATTGGTACACCATGATGAGGGTGACACATTGTTAATGATTCGTTGGGCTGGAATTTTCGCTTTCGTGATGGTAGTGGTGGTTCTCCATTGTTATGAGTCATGACGGGCTTGAGCTCAATCAAAGAATTTGTCATGTCCTTTAGCTCGAATACGTTTTCTTCTTTTCTCTTTTTCCTATAATAAACTCTGCATACTACGAAATCATTGAACTGCATGCAGGCAACACACAAAGTGAACATAATGTTAGCCATGTATATAAATTTTTGGATATATATACTAGATATTAAACGTAACGCGTCTATTTGACAGTTGGTACTACATATAAATATTCATGAAATTTAAGTACTATTATTAAGTTGATCGATATATATCTTGGACAACCATCTTATACAAAGCATTAATCCACTATAACCATCACGTGATATTGAGTACTCCGTCACACTTGATCATGCAACACAATTTAGAGTAGTGTCAAACTACCTATTTTTCTATACGAATTGGGATATAGAATCTTAAAGCTTTTCTAAAAAGAAAATTTACATTTTTAAAAATCAAACTACATAAAAAAGATAATATAGTCGCAATAATTAACGAGGTATTTGAAAGGCAAATGAAAAAACACAATCAGTGAAATTTTTTGTTGACTCTCAAAGTAATAATTGTGTCACATAAAGTGGTCCGAGCTATCAACAACGACAACAACAACATACTCATTGTAATCCCATAAGTGGAGTCTGGGTAGAATGTACGCAGACCTTACCTATAGCTTTACGAGGTTGTTTCTGATAGACTCTGGGCTCAAAGAAGATGTAACTGACACAGGAAAGTAAGAAAGAAAAAGAGACAACAAAATAGTAATGTACAAAACAAGTGCAACAACAGATATCAATACCCATAGGCGTAAAAGAAACTATAGGATACCGAAATCATATTACTCACTCAGCTACCTACTAGTCTTCTACCCTAATCATCAACCTCCATGATGTTGGAAATTTACTAATGTTGAATTAAGTATATCCCATTAATTTATGACTCGAACAATTGGGGCCCGCACATCGGAAACATCGTTTCCACACACGTGCACACGTAGTGCCAAGTATCGCAAATTTCATTAGTGAAAGAGATATTGGTACGTATGCAATACGTTTGAGACATAAAATTATGGACGGTTATTAGCCAAATGACAAAGTATTCCACGTTGGTAAAAGAAGGAAGAAGTGTAAGATGAAACGTGTCGGAAGTCCCCGCGGAGCCGCGAAGGGCCGCTGCGCAAATTGGTTGGCCAGTTACTGGAGCCGCGGCACTTCAGAGGCAGAAAGCTGCGACGGGAAGTTGGAAAATCTGACCTTTGGGCTGGTTTTGGAGCATTGATTCTCCATTACTTGGCACATGAATTCAGCCATTATTTGGCTGAATGTAACCCCTCAATCAAGTGCAATTACATGGCTATTGAAGACCATTAGTTGACTAGTTGAGGGGTCTTCTCCTTACACTATAAATTGAGGCTTTTGGCTCAATTGAAACACTACACTCAACATTTAGAAATACTCCAGATTTTCTGAATTCATCTTCTTCCTCTCTAGCAAAGTTACTATACTCAAAGTTCTTCAAGAGTAACACTTGAGTTTCCTTTGCTCAATTGTTAAGTTGATGTTGTATCTTGGGAGATTATTGCCCGATAACGTAAAAGGAGATATACGGGGCAATCTTGTCTTAAAGAAATAGTGTCATCACTCGACTCAGCAAATCACACAAGCAATCGGTTAAGTTCTTGATTTTCAGTTTATTGTAATACTTAATTCCACTATAGTAATAGTTACTTACTTCCCTACAACAATGGTATCCCAACACATGATTCCTATCTAGTCATAGCCGAGTGAATTATTGATTTGAATTATACAACAATTTAACTGAAGTAACAAATTGTTATTCGATCTATTTCCAGATTACCATGTCAGACACTCAGACCTGCTATGAAAATTTATAGTACATAGTACGTACCTGTTTTCCTTGAGATGTTGAGGGAAATAGCTTCTCATTAAGTTCAAACTCGTGCATTATAAAAGCTGTCTTGTCATCTTTGCCATCTGGGGTTTTAACAAAGTAAACAAGTGTGTTCTTCTTACCCAAGTGCACTTTATTGTCAGTACTGGATATTTCATTGTTCTTGCTGGTTATTTTCCAATATCCTCTTCCATCTCTGGTACTCCGATCAGCCCTTGATCCATTTGGATATTTTCGTTCTCTCCGGGTGAAGAAATAGGTAAACGTCTCCTCTTCCATGTCCATTCCTACAGTAGTTACATGGGAAAGCATGAACTAAAGCAACAAATAATGATAAAATAATGTCTCTTTCTATATTTGGAAACGCCATAATTTCAATAT
Organism: Anisodus acutangulus; assembly: GCA_029783415.1. Classification (NCBI taxonomy): domain Eukaryota; kingdom Viridiplantae; phylum Streptophyta; class Magnoliopsida; order Solanales; family Solanaceae; genus Anisodus; species Anisodus acutangulus. The sequence goes on along the minus strand of CM056494.1, from coordinate 40,439,739 downwards.
TTCTACCTTACTTGTTTAGCACCTCAAGATTCAAATATTGTTTTGGTACATTACATACATTCTTAGTTAAGACCGCAAGACTCAAATCCTCCATTGATTTCTTTAATTCCGTACTTAATCAAATTTAGACATATTAAAATTGAAACGGAGAGAGTATCTCAAACGATGATTAAAGAGAAACATAATATCGTGAATGAGTCTAGATTTTGTGCATCGCCTTGTCACAATTCAGCTTGTATATGAGCTTAGGTCTGGAGCAATATATACTAGGGTTTTAATGCTTAATTCCTAGGTCGCCATGCAGAATGTACGATTCTGTTTACGAGTTCAGCAGAAGTCAGTAACTTTGACTCAAATCCTATATTTAGATAATTGTATTTAAAAATTCACGTAATATGCTTAAATAACTCATCAGTTCAAAACCCAATAAACTATTTGTTGATTTAGTGAATTGGAGAGGTGTTATGGTTGTCTCTATTGTTGCTGCATTATCGATTGTTGAATGAGAAGATAGAACAAGAGATAAAGTGTAGACTTCAATGTACACAAAGTGTTTGAGAAAATGTCTTCTCTTTTATTTTCTTGTTAAAACAAAATATCTATACAAGCATGTGTATTTATACACTTCTACCATTCTAGAATCATCTAACTATCTAACTATGTTAACTACTTCTAACAACTTAATTAGCTCCATAACCAACTTTGTAACTAACTATACCAACTAACTACCTCTTCAACCATCTTGATTCTCCTCAATTAGTTAAGACACTAGAGTGCATTTTCCCAATACTTCAACATCCTCCCTCAAGCTAGAAGACATGGAGATGTTCTTCATTCCTAGCTTGAAGAGTAGAACATTATGTTGTTGTCCACTAAGAGCCTTTGTAAGTAAATCAGCTGGTTGTGCCATAAATGGCAGAAAGACAGTGTTGTTCAATCCTGCTTGTATCTTCTCTCTGATGAAATGACAATCAATGTCAATGTGCTTTGTTATTTCATGGAACACTAGATTTGCTGCAATCTGGATGGATGATTTGCTGTCTGTGTGTACTGATATTGGAGTTTGAATCTTCATACCAAGTTCCTGAAGTAAACCTGTGATCCATACCACCTCTGCTATTGAAGCTGCCATTGCTCTATACTCTGCCTCTGCAGAACTCCTAGAGACAGTGTCCTGCTTCTTTGACTTCCAAGAGATTAGTGATAAGCCATGTATTACCAAATAACCAGTGACAGACCTTCTAGAATTAACACAAGCCCCCCAATCTGCATCACAAAATACTTTGAGTTGAGGAGTACTTGTACTAGACATTAGAATTCCCAGTCTTGGTGCCTGCTTGATATATCTAACAATTCTGAGACCAGCTTCCATGTGTGACTTCTTGGATGCATGCATGAATTGGCTCAGACAGTGCACAGCAAATGTAATGTCTGGTCTAGTAGTTGTCAATTATAATAGCCTCCCAATCAGCCTTCTGTAACCACTAGGATCTGACAGCTCAGAAATAAGAATTTACTCCTGATATAGGCCCTGAATGTGAGACATCATCCATGTGTCTGTCAAACTCGCATGTTGTAAGCTTCTGATTCACATCCATAGGAGAAGGTGCAGGTTTTGCCCCTGCAAGCCCCATGTCTGATATCATCTTCAAATCATACTTCCTTTGGTGCATGAGAATGCCCTGTGAGTTTCTGGCAAACTCAATTCCAAGAAAGTACTTGAGCTCCCCCAAATCCTTTATCTTAAAGGCAGATTGTAATGTCTCTTTTGTGGTTTGAATCATCACTGGATCATTTCCAGTTATCAATAAGTCATCAACATATATCAGAACTATCACAATACTACTATTTTTCTTCTTGGTGAAGAGAGAATAATCCCTATGACTCTGCTAAAAACCAGAGGAGACAAGTGTTATAGTCAACTTGATATTCCATTGTCTTGATGCCTGTTTTAGCCCATAGAGAGATTTCAGCAATCTGCATACCTGTCCATTCCTTTTCTTGACATTGAATCCTTCTGGAACTTTCATGTATACTTCTTCATCCAAGTCTCCTTGCAAGAATGCATTGTATACATCCATCTGGTATATTTTCCAGTGTTGTGCTGCTGCAATGGAAATCACAGTCCTTACTGTTGTCATTTTAACAACAGGTGAGAAGGTCTCTTGATAATCAAGTCCTTCCGTTTGATTGTATTCTTTTGCCACCAGTCTGGCTTTAAATCTCTCCACTTCTCCTGTTGCTTTGTACTTTATCTTGTATACCCATTTGCATCCTATGGCTTTCTTTCCCTCTGGTGGAATGACCAGCTTCCTGGTGGAATGACCAGCTTCCAGGTTCCATTGTCCTCTAATGCTTTGATTTCTGCCTTCATTGCCTCAATCCATCTGGGATTCTTTGCTGCAGTAAGGTAGTTCTGTGGTTCTGTGTCAAGAGAGACCTTGGCTACAAACTCCTGATACCTTGTTGAAAGACCAGCATAGTCAACATTGTCAACTATAGAGTATAAGCAACTAGAAGAACCATGTGTAGTAATGTAGTCTTTGTGCCATATGGGTGGTTTGCTGCTCCTTGTGGATCTCCTGACTTCATGATCTGATCCTGTAGCTATGTCAATACCTGGTGATGCTGAATTTATAATATCAATGCCATGATGCTGGACTGTATCAGGCCTGTGTACATTCTGTATGTTGTCTTGTATGTGTGGCTCATCTCCATGTTGTCTAATATGTGTTTCTGAATTTTCAGAATCCTGTAGATACAATAAGTCTTCATCGGAAGGAAATTCATGGATCTTAATATGGTTAGTGTTTTCATTTATGCCTCTTTTGAAAGGAAAATTTGTCTCCATGAACAACACATCCCTGCTCATAAATATTTTTCTGTTTTCCAAATCATAGAGCTTGTATCCTTTCTGAGCAGATCCATATCCCAAGAATATAGATCTTACTACCCTTGGACCAAATTTGTCATCCTTATTATTGATAGTAGCAAAACATAGACAACCCAATACTCTCAAATAATCAAGTTTTGGTACCTTGTTATATAACATTTCAAATGGAGATCTGTTATGTATAACAGTGGAGGGGATTCTGTTGATAATATATACTGCATTTTCGACACATAGTCCCCAGAATTTATTTGGGAATCCTCCATGAATCTTAATGGCTCTAACAGTTTCTAAGATGTGTCTATATTTTCTCTCCACTACACCATTTTGTTGTGGTGTGTATGGACAAGAGCTTTCATGAATGATGCCATTTTCCAGAAACAGCTCACTGTAATTTTGATTAAAAAACTCAGTTCCATTATCTGATTTTACCCTCTGAATTTTAGTCCCAAATTGAGTGTTAACCTCAACAAGAAAATTTCTGATTAGTGTATAAACATCAGATTTCAGTCTCATCAAAAAAATCCAAGTCCATCTAGTGTGATCATCCACAATGGTTAGAAAATATCTCATTCCATTATATGTTTCAATTTTGTAAGGTCCTCATACATCCATATGTATTAGTTGAAAAGACTTTGATGCTCTACTTGTTCTAGAAATGAAAGGCAGTCTAGTTTGCCTAGCCAAATGGCATACTTCACATTTATTCAAGACAAAATCAATATTATTTTTGAAATATGCAATTTTCTTCAGGACATCCATTGGCACATGGAACAATCTCTGATGCCAAATAGCTGCATCAATGTGTTGGGTTGCAGACATGCACTTACTCAACTCTCCATTTTTGTTTTGAGGATCCAGTGACAGTATGTATAATCCTCCTTCCTCATTACCAATCCCCTCACCTTCCCAGATGAGAGATCCTGAAATACACAACATGTTGGAAAGAAGGTAACACTACAGTTCAGTTCTCTAGTCATTTTTGAAACAGACAATAAATTGAACTTGAAGGTTGGTACACATAAGACACTTCTAAGAACATCACCTCCTCCTAAGTGATACTCCCCAACATGTGAGATTCTAGCTGAATCTTCTGTTGGCAGTTGCATCTTTCATATTCTCTCTGTTAACAAATTATTATGTAAATGCTTCTGGTCAGCAATCATATGATTAGTTGCACCTGTATCTACTATCCAGTGAACCAACTTCCCTGAATCAGTAATGTGCTTACCTGCCATGTTGGCATTTACATTTGTATTCATGTTCAATAGATCAAGTAGTTGTTGATGTTGGCTAGGAGTAAACTAGATGTGCAGTAGCACTCCTTCAATATTGTTTTTCTGGCTTGTGAAAGGATGTGCATGTTGCAGGAACTTTGATGAATGATGGTGTGCTCCTTCTTGTCCAGTGTCTTCAGACAAAATATTCCCCCCTGTGACTGCATAAGCTTTCTTCCCTTTATTGGTAAAATTTTCTGGATATCCAATGAGCTTATAACAACCTTCCTGTACATGTCCTGTTTTGTGACAATAATCACACTTCATTAGTTTGTAACATTCCAATCTTGTGTGTCCTTTAAGATGACAATGGTCACAATATGCATTGGGATTGTATTGTTTCTTCTGTTTTTGAGCTCCATTTCCACTTCTGAAATTCCCATTTCTAGATGTGAACAGAGCAGATGACTCCACAGTCTCAAAAACTCTGCCAGTTCCTGCTACCATTCTCTGACTTTCTTTCTGATTTATTATAGCATACACTTGGTTTAGTGAAGGTATTTGTTGTATCATAAGGATTTGACTCCTTATTGGACTGTAACTATCATCCAGCCCCGTGAGAAATTGTAAGAGTCTTTGATATTGTAGATGATCCACAAAGTCCCTTGACTTGGGGCAACAAGATGGGATTGGTATGATAGAATCATATTCATCCCACATATCCTTAAGCCTGGAATAATATGCAGACACGGATAGAGCTCCTTGCCTCATTGAGAATATTTCTTTGTGTAGTTGGAAGGCTCTTGAACTATTTATCTTGTCAAATCTTTCTTGTAGTTCTTTCCATATGTTGCATGAATCAGAGTGCATTCCAATAAGCAAACTCTTACTTACATTTCTCATTAACCAAGACACTACAATTGCATTGCATCTGTCCCACAGATTGGCCAAATCTCTATAGAATGTATCTCTCTTTACACTTCCATCAATAAATCCTATCTTATTCTTACCTAGGAGTGCTAACTTCATAGCTCTACTCCACAATGTATAATTGTCCATTCCAGTAAGGATAATGCCCACATGCAGTGAACCAGGTGCATCAGAAGGAAACATATACAGTGGATGATTGTGATCTATTTTAATCACTGTTGCAATTTCATCCACTGGTCTTCCTTCATTGTTCTCCATTATTGTTAAGTGATATATCAATAATGATTCACAATACACAGAGTTTGTCTATGTAACTCGTGTGAAGCTGTGATAACAACAATCACTATCAGTAAGCAGGAAATTTTTTTTATGAGATTGAACCTTAGTGACTGGTTCAATCGATTTTCAATTTATTTGTTGTCACAGATCTGTTTTATCTTCGGATTTCAATCTGCATATGTCTGTATTTCTGTGAATATCAACAACAGCCTTCCCAAAAATCTATTGCATGCATGTATCTTCAATGGATCTTCAAGTTGTATACACAATCTTCGATTCTGGAAACTCTCAGCAATCAATTGTTATTGATCTATTTTCACAAATTTGCATTTATCTTCTTATTTTAACTTGCATGTATCTCCATCTCCTTATTTTAACTTGCATGTATCTCCATCTCCATGATCATCAACAATAATACTTCTAGAGACTATTGCATGCATGAATCATTAAATTCTGTATGCATAGCTTTAATTCTGGAAAACAATAGACGAAGCAGAAAGTATTTTCTGCAGATTATTGTTCAATCGCATAACCAAATGCTTTGATACCATGTTGATTTAGTGAATTGGAGAGGTGTTATGGTTGTCTCTATTGCTGCTGCATTATCGATTGTTGAATGAGAAGATAGAACAAGAGATAAAGTGTAGACTTCAATGTACACAAAGTGTTTGAGAAAATGTCTTCTCTTTTATTTTCTTGTTAAAACAAAATATCTATACAAGCATGTGTATTTATACATTTCTACCATTCTAGAATCATCTAACTATCTAACTATGTTAACTACTTCTAACAACTTAATTAGCTCCATAACCAACTTTGTAACTAACTATACCAACTAACTACCTCTTCAACCATCTTGATTCTCCTCAATTAGTTAAGGCACTAGAGTGCATTTTCCCAATACTTCAACACTATTTTTCTAAAATTCAAAATTCAAAATTCAAAATTCAAAATTCAAACTCAAAATCATACCTCCACCTCTAAGCTGTGACACAACTTGCACAAAATCTAGGCAAGACACCGTAACTGGCATACTTTTTTTAAAAATTAGCAGCAAGGGTATTTTGGTAAATTCAATCTCTTAGCTAATGTTATGCATGGCTAGAAAATTCTCTCTACAAACATCATGTCAATCTCTCTCATCGGCAAAAACTTCACTAGAGTAGTATGTATTCAAGGAATAAAGCACTTTAACCATTAAGATTTTGTAGAAATTACTCCGTCATTTGAAGATTTTGCTTTTTTCGTTCAAGATGGTATCTTTTGTTCAAGAATCTAATAGATTTTCGTCATATTAGCCCCCATCAATTCACTGACTAAAAAGCAAGAATCTTTCTCCTCTTTCCTGACAGACAAAACATTCATCTACTCATAAGTTACATACAGCTATCTTCCAAATATTTGCTCAAAATCTTGTCCATTTTTTTCATTGCTTTTTAGGTATCTCTTCAGACTTCCTGATTTCACTGTTCTAAACGGTTTTCAGTGGGAAAAATAACCAATGTTCTTGATTTGCAAACTTTAGAGGAAGAAAATAACTGTCAAAGAATTATTTTTGTACGTACTACTGTACATGGAAGAATGAAGTTATACGTACCTGGAAGGTGAAAAGGGTTACGTTCGTAGACGTCGGCCTCATGTATAATACCGGGATAAATAAATTGTCCGTTCACCTTGCGAAGAAGATAATACTGTAGCAGCTCTACATCAGTTGGAACAAACCTGAAACCCGGTGGCAGTTGTAGCTGCCATTGATCATTAAACCCTTCTTCTTTTTCTCCAGACATATTATCGTTTTTTTTTTGCCCTAGCTAGTTAGCTAGTTGGTAATTCTTGATCTTCATATATGAGATGGCTCGTTCCTTAGCTGGTTCTCTATTTATAAGTTGGCGGGATAAACTTTGGACAGCTGTTATTTTAAGTGTTTGAGTAGATTTATAACTCCTAATTATAACATACTTTATTTCTAAATTTACCCTGCTTTAGATGGTTTAGATAAAAAAAAATATACATGTGGCTATGTTTTAACTATCCGCGAGTGATGATTAAACACTTAAACTCTAAACATAAATTAAATTAAGTAATTTAACCAGGGTAGAAATTCGTGTAGAAAGGTAGGATAAGATCCTGAATATATTTGTGATTATGTTGCACGTGCGTAAGGAAAGACGTTAGGGTAGTTTTTATTACCACTGCCGTAACTAGTAACCCTTAGGCGTTGGTAAATAGTTACTCACATCATATATTATTTGCATAAAATCATATAAAATTACTAGAGGTAAGTGATACTAATGTAGGGCCGCGACGGGCATCCGGATCCTACCCGCCGGGATCACAGATACTCTATCCTTAATCATATTTAAACACGGACTGAGCCGTGATAGATTACATAAAGTTTCAACCCAAAAGCCTCAACTTACACATTTGTATACCAATGCCGACAAGGCCATACATGACAACTAGCCACAGAACACCTATCTACAAGCCTCTAAAGAGTAGAACATACCACGACCAGATCAAGACTCTGAAGTAAATAGAGTGCTCCGAATACCAGCTAAACCAGCAACCTACTAGTGTGAACCGTCACCCTCTCAATATGAACCTGCGGGCATAAAACGCAGCGTCCCCAACAAAAGGAACGTTAGTACGATTGATGTACGAAGTATTTCAGGCATGAACAATAGTATAACAGGGATTTAACAACAACTGAAACAGAAACAACTGACCAACAGTAAATGCCTCTGAGGGCCCTAATACATATGCCTAAATGTTATGCATAATGCAGTTTCCATATACATCAGCCTCATCGGGCATCTTCCTTACCATAACAACCTCGGTGGGCATCATACCATATGATGATTAATGAATGTATGCATGATGCAAATGCGGTATACATATATATTGGCCACACATGGACTCTTCCTTCCCATAACCGCCTCTGTGGGCATCAGGTTATATCGGCTACACATGGGCATCACAACATTTTGGCCTCATAGGACTCTTTCTTAACATGATAGTTTGTACCAGCTGCAGGTGGTGTGCGTATATACCGCCTTTCCCTTTTCCCATATCCCATATATATATAATATTTACCATGTAGTAATGTGCATAGTACAAGTGGTCCAGGGTAATATATAAATGCAATGCAAATGAAAATGCATGAATGGTAACACAATACTCCAATCTCAACGGATGACATAATACCTTTATACCTTTGGCTAATATTGGAAACATCAACTTCCTTTCCGTATGCCTCAATAAGGACTTAGAAACATACTTAAACAGACTTTTAACATAAGAGTCAATAACATGATCATTCTTAACTACTAAGAGTAGAGTATTTTATGAAATAATATTACGGTTACGCTTTGAACGTAGAATATGCCAAAAAGGAAGAAAGAGCCTTGCATACCTTGTTGTCAAAATTATCTAAGTTCCGCGGGTCCTTGTAAGCTTTATAAGTGATTATCTACACCATATGAATGATTTACATCATAATCAGATCAATATACAAGAAATCGCTTCATTGAGACATTCTAGCGAATACTTTGTACGCGTAGAATCTATATCCCATTTATATCGAAACTAATGCGTATAGAGAAACACCCAGCCCTCTTAATCCCTATTCTTACTGCTACAATACCCAAAACAGTACAACAATTTCACATGCAACTCCAATACCTTACAATTACGGCAGTCCCGACAACACCCAACCCAAACTTAGCATTTTCGATAATTATTTTAGAGCTAATGGCAAGAATCGTGTTATGTAATTGTATAAACTTTAGGAACAAGAAGGATTACCTCTGTTAGACATAGTGATGAGAACCGTCGGAAAACCTTTCGCCCAAATCAGTTTCCGACAAGCAGAAACAGACCCAAAAATTAATTTTCGAGGAAGCTCTGGGTCACGGCTTGGGTTTCTGAATTCTTAGGCTTGTTGAAGGCTCCGATTTCACTGGAATTAAGGTCTAGAACACCACGAATTTCTCCCTTTTTGGTTAGATGAAACCTTACAGAAAATAACCAATTTAGTCAAAAATTCCAGTGACTACCGACTGAGGTTTTACTCCTTCTGCTTGGAGTGCAACAATTTTTATCCATGGAAGGATTCCTACACATGCTTGATGAAGATAGTTTGAAGAGATGAAGAAGCTTGAAGAGATGGAATAATGGAGAAAGATGAATGTTGGAGACTTGTGAAGCTGCCACCGTACTTTGCTTATAAGGCTTAGTCACTGGTGGCAGTTCGTTAAAATATAACACGTAGAGTCCCACTTTAATATGTCCTCTTTTATAAATAATTAATCTCACAATTAATTAATTATACACACACTTAAATTCTTAATCTCAATTTACTTAAATTCTGACAACTTATAAAACATTCTTATACTCAATGTCATAATTCTTGTAATATGACACTAGCCCATAACCTCTTTGGGGATATACAATTATTATTATTGACCTCCGTCGTCACACTTGTTAAATCCAAAGTTATTTCAGAATCACGTCATTTCATATACTAATTTCCTTATTAGCATACGTGAGTGCAATATAAACTTCTCGGAGTCCGGTCTACTTGCCTACGTTTATGTGTTCAACCGTTACCCGAGAGTACGGGGTGTTACATCCTCTCCCTCTTAGAAACATTCGTCCTCGAATGTTGGTGTGACATATCTAATTCTTGTCACAATAAAATGAAACAGATGATCTTCTTTGCTTAGCCAGTCATGACAATAGAAATTCTAACTAACTTGAATCAACTCTAGGCAATTAAAGTAGTTGCATGCTTATAGTACCTAAAAATATTTGAGTACTAGGTGGTCTTTTATAGTACTATTGTCAAGAACATGGATTGAAAACAGTGAGGAAAAACATATTTATGACCATTTCCAAATAATAGACTCAAGTTTAGGCCAATTACATGTATAACCCCACATATAAAATGAAATAAACACATAGTGACACCTTTTAATTCTAGTAACCTTGTGTGAAGCAATCTTTATCTAGCTAATTGCTTATATAGAAAGTTAATAGGGTGATGGATTCTTGCCTAGGTCTGTAGTATATCTTATACATTCTTTAAATTCAAACAGTAGGCAAAGAAGGTAGAGGATCCTAACATCTAGTTTAGAGTCCTATATGCATCACATTTATTTAAAACAGTACACAAATCAGTGCAATTAATCATGCTTCAACTGTTTTATTATCCCATAGTGTACTATCTATTTTATCTTTAAAAAGAAATAATAGCAGCTCATCAAAACATAGCAACATTTGATAAAATGCAGCAGCTAGCAGGCAAAATAGAATGGCCAAAATCTAGGAATAAGTCATACCCAAAATGAGGTGTTAATGACTAAGGTACATCAGTCTCCAAGACCTAAAATTGTCTCAGAATATAACAGGTTTCGGCTTCAAACACAACAACATTTATCACCTCAAACTGCAACAATTTAGATAAAGTGGAACAACCACAAGTGGTATGAAGCAGGAATCATAAGATGGCATCAAACATCAGCCTCAAGTAGTAGCAAACAAATCCTCACAGGGCTGTAGCTAAAGTAAGTATTTGGTTTAAGGAATGTAGCAGTTGAAGTGCAACAACTACAACTACTCATGTTCAAATCTGCCCCTGCCCAAAATTTGCAGCAACATTTGTCACAAACTGAGGGCAGCAACATATGGTTGAAAATGGGCATATTTGTTATCAAAGTACAGCATGGACAACAACAGCAAGTAACAGCAAAAGTAGCAGCCAAACAATGGTAACCAGTGACATCAAACAACAACCATCATAACAGCAAGTATGGTAGCTAAATGTCTCAGAAAATAACAAGTGTGTGCAGCAACCAGCTCAATATAATAGTGCCAATAACAAAATGTAGCAGCTAAGGGAAACAATTTCAAACCCCAACATTTTGCCTCAGATCTTAACCTTAGAGTGAACATTAGAATGTCTAGAAATTGCTCTTATTACTGTGGCAGTAATTATCTTTTAAGGCTGCCATTCTCTCATTAGACATGAGCTCAAAGTATAACAGCAAAGTAAAGTCTCAATGTTCACCACCTATTTGGACATAAATACAGCAACTCATGGTGTTTAGTGTGTCAATTAGGACCTAGAACAGAGACAAGGCAAAATGGTGTAACACTACGACTAATACATGTGATACATAAGCAGGACCAAGTCACAACAAGGAGGCAGATTTCAAATGGTCCACATTAGTCTTTGAAACACAAAGATTAGATTAAAGTTCCAGATCAGACCAGGCATATACATAGTTAACCAAGATTGCAAATAAGATTATAATGACTATGACACTTCAAAACAGTCACTACATGACATATTACCTCAACTAAATATGCTTATCCCATCAACATAACACAAACCTTAAGTCATGTAGATAATTTAATAGGAAAGACTAGATGGCAATTGAGTTTCTAACAAAGCACAAATATGACTCTTAGCATAGATATTCAGCAGAGGTAAAGCATACTTCAGTAGATATGCAGGGTGTTCATACTGACCCAAACACAAACTGAAAATATTAAAAGCAGTCATGAACTTATGTGACATGCAAAGATAATCTATTGTACATAGTCCTAGGCTAAACAGGTTAACAGAACATCAGATGAGGTTCAAATGTATGTGAAAAAGGCATACATGGCTTCTTAAGCTCTTAGACATCTTTGAGCTTGAGACATAACATATGCAGGCCATTCAAGTAAGTCCTCAGTTAATACAAGTAGTGATAGTGTAGGTCTGTGATCTGATATTATCTACCAGACATCATGTAGAGGGAGCAAGCTCAGTTTAATCCTAACTAGTTGACTTTAAATCAAACAAACATGTGGATTTCCCCTGCTCCAATAAAAAAAATGATACACATCTAGTCTCTTTAGGTAAGCATGGTCACAAAATCAAACATGTAATAGGACTTGAACATATATTTCACATATAGAGTTTTAAACTAGTTTCTCTTCTTAAACAAAGCAACATAACATAACAGTCGACATAGCAATTTAGAATTTCAATTTTTCCTACCTAAACAAACACTTAAACTAAGTGATTTTAAATCTTCTAGACATGTGGTGATAGCAGGGATACACAAGCAAGATTAGAATAGACATAATCAAGGTCCTAGGACACTATCACAAAGACTATTAGAGGCTTAACATGTTATTTAAAACTGGACTGATGCAAATGGACATGGCTGCATATAGTATCTTAGACCAAAACTAGCAGCATAGCTTTTGAAGTGGTCAATATGGACAAAACAGAGTCATTTATATCCCTATTTGATCCTGGCTAATCAATGTGAACAGTACACCTATAATATGGATCAAACAGACACCAAAACATATAATACCTTATATCAAAACTAAGCAGGTCATTTTTAGGCACAAAACAAACATGTTAGGAATCTAGTCAATCATATCAATAAAGGATAGGCATCCCCAGATTTAACCTGACTTTTTACAATCTTAAAGGCAACATATAATACTAAGATGATCCAACTAGACCTTTCAGGTTCAAGATCTTCGCTACACTACTCTATTTAGGTTAACAAATATGGCACATTCTTTTAATATGCAACTTATCATTTTCATCTTAGCATGGAAGCAGTCCAAACATATATTATCTAGAAACTAGTTATCAAAAAACTACATGACATATAACTTCCAAAGTTTTAGACTTCACTCAAATATATATTAAACTGGGTGATAAGATCTAAAACTAATATTTTTAGACTAAACACATAGCAATAGGCAGACATGATGTTTAACATGGTGTCCAGACTCAGATGGCCATTACTTTGAGCCCTTGAAGACTAATGTTCTTAACTTAGACCAAAGTATGAACAAGACTTTCAACCATGTCCAGATCACAGAATAAAGACATGTCACCACCATATATGACACTGAGGTAAATATACACACATCAGCACACAAGAAATGCACATATGAGTGGGATAAGAATAATATTTTGAGCATACAAATGGTTGTCTAACTTAAATTGTCAGTAGAAGTCATAAGAGATACATGAATGGCTTATACAGACCCAATATGCTCATCACTTGTAGTTCCAAACAATCAGTCATGTATTCCAGGCTACAAATATGGTAAAATAGATATACAAGCTTACAGGATTCAAGTCTAAACAAACTTAGGTAATTTTGGGCATAATGAACTAGTGCAGGAAACAACTAGGCAGTTTACACCATAATATGCATTTATAGAAGGCAACAAAGCATTGATAGCAAGAACAACATATTATGTGATCAAATTTGAAACTTAACATGTTATTGGAAAACCACACTTAGGCTATATCACTTCAAATCATTGAATACCACATGGAAAGACCAAAAATAGTAAGCCAACATACTCTCTAGGCATATACTAAGCAATGTTACTATGGTAATTATATGAAAAAGATAATAGGAGCTACATAAGTCTTTTCACTATAACCAATAAATTATAGATTACCCCTAGGCTCAGGTTAGATCTGTATTAAATCAAAATTATCTCTAATAAACATTAATCACTCCTAAATCAGTTTAACAAGGTTATTATTGCCTAACTTATGCATACAAACATATTTAAAGTTATTTCATGACTTAACTAATATCACACCAAACTGTACAACAATCTTATCAATCCACATACAAAATCCATATATTCCTTTGATTAATCCAAACATATAACCATAGCAAACATTATGCTTTTCAGGCTTACATTATCTCTTCACATTAACTCTTCCCTATATGAGTGAGACAACTTCTCATAATCTTGAAACATTTTACATCATACTGTTGGATATGAATATGAACTAACCGAAGTCTTTTTAGTAATTGACATTACCGAAACAGTAACAGGCACAATTTAAATTTAAATTCTTAAGACTCAGCTCTACTGCACGATCTATGATATGAAAGAATAGAAATAATTCTAAATGCCCTGTAGCCTCCTGTTTATAAGTGTGGCGCGCAACACACCCATAACCAAGACTCTACTAGACACGGCTTGTAGACTCCGTAGGACAGACATGCTCTAATACCAAGTTCGTCACTACCCAAATCGGAGGGGCCGCGACGGGCACCTGGATCCTACCCGCCGGAGACCACAGAGACATTTTACCCTTAATCATATTTAAATATGGACTGAGCTGTGATATATTACATAAAGTTTCAACCCAAAAGCCCCAACTTACACATTTGTATACTAAGGCCGACAAGGCCATACATGACAACTAACCACAGGACACCTTTTGTCACGACCCGACCCGATGGGCAGCGACTAACCACCCTAATGACGTCATTATCCTGACCTGTCACACATAATCCAACTAATCACCTAATGAGTCTGCAGCATAACGCTGCAATAACAACATATGTCAGGGTAGGCAAGCCGACAAGGCTGCCTTTACCCTCGAATGTACCTGCCTCCTGAGGAGTCACAACTAGCCAACACAATACAACAGGCAAGCCGACAAGGCTGCCACTAGATAATATCATATATACACGGGGACACCCCAACACAGAGTACAATAGCATGACTGACCAAAACAGAGTTATAACCCTTACATAAGTACAACCCACAACCGTCTACAGACCTCTATAAGAAGGACAACGACATATGACAGGACAGGGCCCCATCGTGCCCCTAAATATACATAAATCAAAATGATAGGGTTCCGTAAAAAAATAGTAAAGCTCTGGATCAAAGGAGCTTTCCAAATAGCTGCGCAGGAACCTAAACCGGAGGGTCACCAAACTGAGCACCTGTACCTGCGGGCATGAACGCAGCCCCCCGAGGAAAGGGGGTTAGTACGAAATAATGTACTGAATATGTAAACATGAAATACTGCAAATGAGATCATAAGTAGCCAATGGATAACAAGAGGTCAATATAAAAATCAGGATCCAAATCCAACTGTGCCATAAACAATAAAAGTCAGTTGTGCCTTATAAAAAATATGAGAGTCAAGTCAAGAAAACATGAATGCCTGTCCATATACATATATATACCTGTAACGTAACCCGACCCACTAATGGGGGACTCGGTGGAATCATCTCATAACCTGGCTCATATTGGGACTCGGTGAAGTCATATCATAACCCGGCCCATTCTGGGACTTGGTGAAAAATGCAAGGTTGTGCACGAACACAACCCGTCCCGGGACTCGGTGAAGTGAAGTAATAACACTTAGCACGCGTAGATTTCATGAGTAACCATATGCAATCAAAATTTTCATTTGACTCCTAATAAAATCATCATAATAATGTCATAATAAACTCTTTACTGAAAAATCATAGACACTTCTCATAACTAACATCTTTAGGAATTAAACTGTATAAGAATCATGTACGTCCGCCGTACCTTCATTAAATAAAAATCATGCCAAAGAAAGAAGGAATAGCTCACATACCTCTCAGAGGAACTAATCAACTCAATATTAGAGTACGTCTCATTTTAGAACTTCAACCTTATTGTCGAATTTATCTAAGTTCCGCGGGTCCTTGTAAGCTCTAAGAATGATTATCTACATCATACAGACGAATTACATCACAATCGAATCAACATACTAAAACAGATTTATTGGGACATTCTAGCGAACACCTTGAACGCGTAGAACCTATATTCCTTCTATATCGAAATCTATGTAAGTAGTGAAACATCCAACTCTCTTAATCCTCCTTCTTATACTACTACAATCTCCAAAATAGTACAACAATTTCACATGCAATCCCAGCAACTCTCAGTAACAGCAGTCCCAACAACACCCAACCCAAATTCGCATTTTCGACAATCGTCTTTAGAACTAATAGCAAGAAATGACTTTTGAAAATTGTACAAACTATTAAGAACAAGGAAGATTACCTCTCTGTTAGACGCAGTGACGAGAATCGCCGGAAGACCTTACCCTTGCGCCGGATTCCGACAAACAGAAATAGAACCAAAAATCGATTCGCGCCAGAATCCTTTCGTACTCAAGGTTCTTGTAAAGCTTCTGAGTTTCTAGGCTTGTTCACTGCTTCGATTCTAATGGAATCAAAGCCCAGAACACCTTGAATTTCTCCTTCGCTGGTTATAAGAAAGCTTACAGAAATCCCCAATTTTGGTAGAAAATTTCAGAAAATCCATCAACTGAGCTTACTCCTGATGCTAGAAATGAATTTGATGGAGGAATTTGGTAGAGATGAAGAGAGCACACTAAAGGATCGATGGTTGAAGTATAGAGAAGAGAGAAGGGTCGGTCGATCGGTCTGGGGCTTAGTCACCCCTAAATCGCTTATAAGATCACACGTATTAAAATCCCACTATAAATTTTTGTGGAACCTCAATCTCCACGGGCTTATTAGCTAAATGGTAATTGGCACATACAATACGCCCAGTCGCTTCTCATGGATTTTCATAACCCTGCCCCCTCCCTAATTAATTAATCCCACAATTAATTAATTATACACACAATTAAATTCCATGTCTCCAATTATTTAAATCCCTGCGATTAATAAAATCCTCTTATTAATATACACAAGTACAACATAAATGTTCCTGGGTCCGGGTCTACTCACCTACGTTATGAGTTCCACCGCTACCCGAAAATACGGGGTGTTACACCTATCTACAAGCCTCTAAAGAGTAGAACATACCACGACCAGATCGAGACTCTGAAGTAAATAGAGTGCTCCGAATACCAGCTGAACCAGCAACCTACTAGTGTGAACAGTCACCCTCTCAATATGAACCTGCGGGCATAAAACGCAGTGTCCCCAACAAAAGGGACGTCGGTACGATTGATGTACTGAGTATGTCAGGCATGAACAATAGTATAACAGGGATATAACAACAACTGAAACAGAAATAATTGACCAGCAGTAAATGCCTCTGAGGGTCCTAATACATATGCCTAAATGTTATGCATAATGCAGTTTCCATAGACATCAGCCTCATCGGGCAAATTCCTTACCATAACATCATCGGTGGGCATCATACCATATGATGGTTAATGAATGTATGCATGATGCAAATGCGGTATACATATATATTGGCCACACATGGACTCTTCCTTCCAATAACCGGCTCTGTGGGCATCAGGTTATATCGGCCACACATGGACATCACATCATTTTGGCCTCATAGGACTCTTTCTTTACGTGATAGTCTGTACCAGCTGCAGGTGGTGTGCGTATACAATGCCTTTCCCTTTTTCCATATCCCCTATATATAATATTTACCATGTAGTAATGTGCATAACACAAGTGGTCCAGGGTAAAATATAAATGCAATGCAAATGAAAATGCATGAATGGTAACACAATACTCCAATCTCAACGGATGACATAATACATTTATACCTTTGGCTAACATTGGAAACACCAACTGCCCCTGTTTGAAAGGCCCTTGCCAGTTAGGTGCGAATTTTCCTTTAGCTTCATCTTGGTGTGGGAACATGAGTTTCAACACCAACTGCCCCTGTTTGAAAATCCTTGGTCTCACTTTCTTGTTGAAAGATCTGGCCATCCTGTTCTGATAAAGTTGTCCGTGACAGACTACGTTCATTCGCTTTTCATCAATCAACATCAATTGCTCGTATCGATTTTGTGTCCACTTGGCTTCACTCAAGTTAGCTTCTTGGATAATTCTCAAGGACGGTATTTTTACCTCTACTGGAAACACAGCTTCTGTTCCATAGACCAAAAGGTATGCGGTTGCCCCAGTTGAAGTGCTGATTCTAGTGCGATATCCCAAAAGAGCAAATGGTAAATATGCTCATGCCAGTTCTTGTAATTATCAACCATCTTTCGCAGTATTCTCTTGATGTTTTTGTTGGCTGCTTCAAGTGCTCCATTCATCTGAGGTCGGTATGGAGTGGAATTGCGGTGAATGATCTTAAACTTCTCACATATCTCATGCATCAAACCGTTGTTGAGGTTGGCTCCATTGTCTGGTATAATCGACTCAGGGATTCCAAATCGACAAATAATATTGTTGCGAACAAAGTCAACCACTACTTTCTTTGTCACTGACTTGTATGATGATGCCTCTACTTATTTCGTGAAATAATCAATTACTACTAAAATGAATCTGTGCCTATTCGATGCTGCGGGTTCGATATGGCCAATGACATTCATGCCCCAAACTGCAAATGGCCAAGGAGAACTCGTCACATTGAGTTTGTTTGGAGGCACTCGGATCAAATCACCATAAATCTGACACTGATGATATTTTTGCACAAAGCGAATGCAATCTGTTTCCATAGTCATCCAAAAATACCCTGCTCTTAGAATCTTCTTTGCTATAGTGAAACCGTTCATATAAGGCCCGCACGTGTCTCCATGTATCTCTTTGACTAGCTTGTCCGCTTCCCAAGCATCGATATATCTTAATAAACCTAGATTCAGAGTCCTCCGATAAAGGATTTCTCCATTTAGGAAGAAATGGTTTGCTAACCTCCGAAATGTCTTCTTTTGAGTGCTGGTTATACCTTCTGGATATTCGCCATCCTCGAGATACCTCTTAATGTCATGGTACCAGGGCTTTCCATCCGGTTCTTCATCAACGTGGAAATAGTAGGCTGGCTGATCCAACAAATCCACCTTGATAGGATCAATGTAATTCTTATCCGGATGTTGAATCATGGAGGGCAGAGTTGCCAAAGTATCCGCAAATTTGTTCTGAGTTCGTGGGATATGCTTGAATTCTATCTTGCTGAACTTTTTGCACAACTCCTTCACACAATGCAGGTATGGAAGTATCTTCACATTCCTAGTGGCCCATTCGCCATGTACTTGATGAATCAATAGATCTGAGTCACCGATAACCAATAATTCTTATACGTTCATGTCAACAGCCATTCTGAGTCCAAGTATACAAGCTTCGTACTCTGCCTTATTGTTGGTGTATGGGAATCTGAGCTTCGCCAAAATTGGGTAATGTTGACCTGATTCTGAAATCAAAACTGCCCCGATACCAACTCTTTTGAAGTTTGCAGCTCCGTCGAAGAATATTCTCCAACCCGGGTATTCTTCTGAGATATCTTCTCCAACAAACAATACTTCCTCATCCGGAAAATAAGTCCGGAGAGGGATGCATTCTTCATCTACATAATTTTTGGCAAGATGATCAGCTAGTACTTGTCCTTTGATGGCCTTCTGGGTGACATATATGATGTCGAACTCGCTTAGTAGGATTTGCCACTTTGCTAGCTTTCCAGTAGTCATGGGCTTCTGAAGGATGTATTTGAGCGGATCCATTCTTGAGATGAGATAGGTGGTATATGCAGACAGGTAATGTCTAAAATTTTGAGCGACCCAAGTCAAGGCACAACAAGTGCGTTCAAGCAAAGTATATTGGGCTTCATAAGGCGTGAATTTCTTACTTAAGTAGTATATAGCTTGTTCCTTTTTTCCCGTTTCATCGTGTTGCCCCAGCACACATCCAAATGCATTTTCCAACACTGATAGATTAGTAACAAAGGCCTTTCGGGATTTAGAGGCAGTAAAATCGGCAGATTAGACATATATTCATTGATTCTGTCAAAAGCTTGCTGGCAATCTGCTGTCCAGTTGGGAGCAGCGTCCTTCTTCAGTAATTTGAATATCGGCTCACATATTACCATCGACTGTGCTATGAACCTGCTGATGTAATTGAGACGACCGAGAAAACTCATCACATCCTTTCAGCTCTTTGGAAGAGGAAAGTCTTGAATAGCTTTTATCTTCGAAGGGTCCAATTCAATGCCCCTTCTACTCACGATGAAACCTAACAGCTTCCCAGCAGGGACACCAAATGCACACTTTGCGGGATTCAGCTTCAGATTGTACTTCCTCAGCCGGTCAAAGAACTACTTCAAATTTGACAAATGATCTGAAGACCTTCGTGACTTGATAATGACGTCATCTACGTAGACCTCAATTTTTTTATGGATCATATCATGAAAAATGATAGTCATGGCTCTCATGTAAATGACCCTTGCGTTCTTGAGTCCGAACGACATTACTCGATAGTAGTATACTCCCCAAGGTGTGGTGAATGCTATCTTTTCTGCATCTTCCTCATCCATCAGGATTTGGTGATAATCAGCAAAGCAATCAACGAATGACTGCAACTCATGCTTCGCACAATTATCGATGAGTATGTGGATATTTAGGAGAGGGAAATCATCCTTCTGGCTAGGCTTGTTGAGATTCCGATAATCCACACATACGCTTATCTTCCCATCTTTCTTTGGAACATGTACGATGTTTGCTAGCCAAGTTGGATACCGGGTGACTCGAATGACCTTTGCGTCGAACTGCTTTGAGACTTCTTCTTTGACCTTTAGACTCAAATCAGGCTTGATTTTCCTTGGCTTTTGCTTCACCAGAGGACATGATGGCTCAATGGGTAGTCTATGTGAAACAATATCTGTGCTTAGACCTGACATATCATCGTAAGATCGTGCAAATACATCGATATATTGCTTCAAAAGATCCATCAATTCTTTCTTTTGGGCGGTGCTTAGATGGACACTAATCCTTGTCTCCCTTACCAGTTCTACACTTCCCAAATTCACGGCCTCTGTTTCATCTAGATTTGGCGTTAGCCTATTCTCAAAATGTTCCAATTCTTTGATCAATTCTTCCGATTGCGGGTCTTCCTTAAATTCTTTGGAGCCATGTTTCCTGTTTGGATTTTGTTTGATTGTTTCACTGCATGTCACATTCACGTTATCGACAAATTTATTAGTTTGCATGCTGAAAGAGAAAGAAAATTATGAAACAAAATGAATTTTGAAATAACAAAAGCAATGCGAATTTGTCATTTTATGCTTTCAAAAGGTGGAGGCAAAATATATTAAAATGCATAAATGCGATTCAGGCCTCAATTTAAATTGCCTTGTTTCATTAAATACTAATACAATTTGGGTAGGCATGATTGGGAAATAAAAGATGGGGTGCTCCGTCAGTTTTAGTCAACACGAATCAACCTTTGGGGGAAATAAATTAGACAAAATAAACCTCCTGAAAAATAAAGAAAACCAAATTAGTATAAGGCAAGTAATTATTGCTTCAAATAATATGCATAGAGTGGAAAGCAGTAGAAAGTAGCAAGCAAATTGTATGGAAATTAAATGCACGTCCTAATATGCATGGGGCCTCTCTTATGACAGAGGTGGGCCTAAACGCCAGATATGCGAGATTACGATAGATTGAACCAAGTTGTTAAACTGCAATGCTTTTGTTGGAAATAAAGACAAAATGAATGCATTTTCCATTTTCGGCATGTCATGATTAGGCTTGGATTCGTCTATCATTATCACGCTACACATAATATGTTGGTTGGTCATTTGGTTGTGAGACCCATCGACAATTTTGGTGGATTTCTTAATTGTGGAGTCCATACCAAGGATCGATCCACCTAAGGTGTATGCATGCATGACTTAAGATAAATGGCGGTATAGCTCTATCCTAAATTTTCTAAGATTTGACTGACTAGACTCAAGGTTTTCGAGCGCACTTCTAGAGTGAGAAGGCTACGTGGCCAACCGGATGGTCCGGACACTCCGCGCATATACCAACTCTCCTAAAATTTTGGAAATTTGAAAGAAGTTTGCGGGTGCGCAAAACACACATCGCGTGTATGTGTGATAATGTCAATTTTCCGAAGTGGAAGAAATATTAGCGGAATGCCAATTTTAAGAAAAACGGTAAAGAAAGTAGCAATTAAAGCAGTTAAACATACAAAATTTCAACAAATGAAATAATTTAAAACAACATATCAAATAAGGATAAAAAATAAAGCGCAATAATAAATAACCTGGGTTTGCTATGGTTAAGAACCTGAAATTCCCCAATGGAGTCGCCATGCTGTCGCGCCCGTTTTTTACTGCAGCTTCGCGACGCGATGGCGTCGATTCTCTCTGGATTGATTAAAAATTCTTGCTTGAGGTGTCGCCACCTAATTATTCTAAGGTGAATTATGGCACAGTGTTAACTAAAAGCTGCAAAATAACTCCAATTTTGGTCTGCGAAACTAATGAGATTCTAGGTAAGGATTCTTTATTATCCTAAAGGGAAGGGGTTAGGCATCCTTTAAGATCCGCTAACTTGCTGTTATCCGATCAAACTCAGGTTAATTATTGTGCTAAGAAAAATGCATGTTTAAAAGTATATAGAGTTAAAAGGATGTTTGCAAATAATTAATAAAAAGATGCATTTGATAATGTAAAGATTTTACCATTTATTCATTTGAAGGTCTCGCAAAGATGATTGTGGTTTTTGAGAAATAAATTCCGACATAAAATCCGGAAAGAGTATGCATGGCATTTTATGCAACTATATGTAAAATTGATTTTTTGAGATAAAAGACATGCATTTGTAGCATTATTTATAAAAATACATGTAAAGTGATTTTGAATAAATACATGCATTTTTGACAATTGATATAAAAGCAATTTATTTATAATGCCAAAGAAGTATTTTTTTTTTTTTGGAAATCATTTTGAGTTGCAAATCGGAAAAGACAAACTTATTTGTAAGATTAATAAAGCGAATAAAAGATGACCAAAGTTGTTTTGAAAATTTTGAATATGCATGACGAGCCTAAAAATAGATAACTAGCAGAGGGTTTCTAAGTTTGAATTAACCGAGCCTATAAGTAAATAAGCTAGCGACGGGTTTCCAGTTTTAGACTACCCTATTAATTAATTCTAAGTCTACCTATTCTAAACATTTCAAATAATTACATAAGTACAATAAGTAATATTACAATACCGAATAAAATAAAGCTGAATTAAAGAAAGTAAGAGCAACAACAAAATAGATAATCTCCTAGGGGTATTTTTGTCTTCTTTAACTGTGTTCCTTGCAAGCTGTCAAGAAAAAATGGTTAGAAATCAGTTGAATATAAATAAACTTCGGATCCGTATCCAAAACAGTGAATGTTTTTATCAAGAAGAGCTCAGACTTAAATTTTGAAAAGATCATTCCAATCATGTCGTGGCTGCGAACATATGACTCGTTGGTCATTTTAGTTACCTCTCCTACTGAGCATGTTGGTCTCTCAGATGAAAAAAAGGATTTAAGTTTTATCCTTGCCCGGAAGTTTTATTCCCGTCTTTCCAACTGTGGAGGCCTCAAGATCAACGGATATTTCATCGGCCAGTGTAGTATCTTGTTCAAATCAGCAAAATTATACCAAAGCAGCAAGCCGAAACCGAGAGACAATTTTTGAAGGGACACGACCTCAAATTCAATTTCATTGGCCTAAGTGTAGTATTTGTTCAAATCAGTAAATTATACCAAAACAGCAAACTGAAACAGAAGAGCATTTCCCGAAGGGGGCGCGGCCTCAAATCCAATTTCATTGGCCTAAGTGTAGTATTTGTTCAAATCAGTAAAACAGTAAGATATCCGTGCACGGATGTTTAAATGCCAAAAACAACCAACTGAAACTGAGAGGCAATTTCTTGTCACGACCCGACCCGACGGGCCGCGACTAACCGCCCTAATGACCTCATTACACTAACATGTCACATATAATCCACCTAACACTTAATGAGTCTGAAATCCGGCAGCATAACACTACAATAAAAATATATGCCAGGGTAGGCAAGTCAACAAGGCTGCCTTTACCCCCGAATGTACCTGCCTCCTGAGGAGTCACAACTAGCCAACACAATACAACAGGCAAGCCGATAAGGCTGCCACTAGATAATGTCATATATACACGGGGACACCCCAACACAAAGTACAATAGCATGACTGACCAAAACAGAGTTATGACCCTTACATAAGTACAACCCACAACTGTCTACAGACCTCTACAAGAAGGATAACGACATATGACGGGACAGGGCCCCATCATGCCCCTAAATATACAAAAGTCAAAATAATAGGGTTCTGTACCCAAAATGACAAAGCTCTGAATCAAAGGAGCTTCTCAACCTGCTGAGTGGGAACCTAGGCCTGAGGTTCACAAAACTGAAAACATGTACCTGCGGGCATGAAACGCAGCCCCCCAAGGAAAGGGGGTCAGTACGAAATAATTTACTGAGTATGTAAAACATGAAGCTGTAAAAGAGATCATAAGTAGCCAACAGAAAACAGGAGATCAGTATAAAAATCAGGATCCAAATTCAACTGTGCCATAAGTAATAAAAGTCAGTTACCTTATAAAAATGAGAGTCAAGTCAAGAAAACATAAGTGTCTGTCCATATACACATATATATATCTGTAACGTAATCCGGCCCACTAGTGCGGGACTCGGTGGAGTCATATCATAACCCGGCCCATACTGGGACTCGGTGAAGTCATATCATAACCCGACCCATGCTGGGACTCGGTAAAGTCATATCTCATCTATGGATCCATCCTACATAACCCGGCCCTCTAGTGAGGGACTCGGTGAAAAATGCAAGGCTGTGCACGAACATAACCCGGCCCGGGACTCGGTGAGGTGAAGTAGTAACACTTAGCACGAGTAGATATCATGAGTAACCATATGCAAGTAAAAATTATCATTTGCCTCTCAATAAAATCATTATAATAATGTCATAATAAACTCTTTGCTGAAAAATCATAGGCACTTCTCATAACAATCCTCTTTAGAAATTAAACTGCATAAGAATCAAGTACGTCCGCCTTACTTTCATTAAATCATGCCAAAAGAAAGAAGTAAGGGTTTTACATACCTTTTAGACGAACTAATCCACCCAATATTAGAATATGCCTCGTTATAGAACTTCAACCTATAATAATGGTAATACGTTCGTCAATTCTATGATTACTAGCATACTTTATATCGAATAACGACTTCTTATTCTATAAAAAATCGGGCAGCACTTCCCCTGTTTATACATGTTTCCACAACTTTCAAACGAGGCTAATAACATCAATAACCAAGCACCAATTAAGGGCACAACCAAAACAACACTAAAGGGAATTTACACACCCACTTCTCATGTAAATTTAGCCTCTTAATCCACCTTAAAAATAGCCCACAAAACAGTCCATGTTCCAACAACAACGAGGGTAGAATGTGAAGCCTTTAAACACCTTTCTACACCCTTATTCCTTTAGAACTTACATTATCAATTACCACACTTAAACATGCATAATGGTAATTAAATTTTCAGCATTATAACACCACAAAATAGTCCCTAAAATAGTCCATATACATCACAACATGTCCAACAATTTCATGCAAGTTCTTGGCCACAACATGTCATAATTCCATAACTCTTATCTTAACTCCTAAAATCCAATTTCGTATTTCAATACTTCCATATAACTAATTCCAACTAAATATCAATGTTTCCTTTCAATTTCATCATGCAATTAGTGACAATAATAACAACAATAACCAACGAATCCAATAACACCAAAATCTGTCCCAAATTGGCAACTAACCCAAAATTATCACATGCAACGCTTAAATTCCAATTTCTCCTTAACACAAATTCATTACCTTAATTCTAACAATATGCATTCCAATTATATCATAGAAAGAAGAATTTTATACCTCAAATTCATCCCAAAACAGTCTGCAATTTGCTGCCCACTGTTTGTCCGAAAATCCCCACTGTTTTCGTATTTCTTTCCCTTTTTTGTTCACTTCTTCAACTCCAATTGACATGCAAATGTTCTACAATGTTAAGCCATCACCCCTACACGTTTTTCTTCCAAAATTTCATCCCAAAATTTTGAAATTTCTGGGCTACAGTTTTGGCCAGCAGTGGTTGTTTTTGCCACTGTTTTTGGTGTTGTTTTGCTTCTAATTTTTGGTGAAAATATAGTCTAGGAAGAGAAGATAAAAATCTTAAATTGGGTATGGAGTTGGGTATTTTTCGGCTGAGCTTTGGAGGAGAGAATGAGAGTTTTTCTTTGGTTAAGTTTAGAAAGAAGATGAAGAGGTGAGTGTAGGTATATAAAAAAATCTGATTTTTCCTTTTTACACTTTGGCCCCAAGTTCTTCAATTAATAAATCTTAAACCCACCTCTTTTGATTCCCGAGAATTTCATAAGTCTCGTATCCTCAATGTCATAATTTTATAATACAATACTATTCCATAACTCCATTGGAATAAATTCAACTACTATGATTAATTCTCGTCGTCACGTGTATAGCACGAAAGAAAAATTATTCCGGGATAACATCCGTTTATACACTAATTTTCCGTATTAACATATGTAAGTGTTCCTTATATTCAATATCCGAATCTTACTTCCTTAATGACGTTCTTAATTATCGTCTTAATCTTACGAGGTGTAACATTTCTGAAGGGGCGCGGCCTCAAATTCAATTTCATTGGCCTAAATGTAGTATTTGTTTGAATCAGTAAAACAATAAGATATTCGTGTACGGATGTTTAAATGCCAAAAACAGACAGTTCGCAGTTAAAAATGTCCGATCCGAATTCTGAAATTTTCAAACCGAAGCGGAACTTGAAATGCTCCTGAAAATTTGACCCGAGTTCTGAAATTTGACCCGACCCGGATTTCAACAAAAAACAGTAGAGAAAATTAGGTAATCGGGTTGGAAGTCCACATTCTTCCTCCCATGGTTTCGTCTTTTGGCCAACTTGGTGTTGATCTTCTCTATGTTATCCTTCACCTTGGCATGAACCTTCATCATCTCAGACGCCCTTTGTTTTGCATCTAAGCTCACAACAACATCACTAGGCAAAAGGGTTAAGGTTATAGGCACCAAAGGATTAAAACCTGAACACACTTCAAATGGAGTCATACCAATAGAGGAATGGAGTAACCTACTTTAACCAAATTCAATCAAAGGCAATTGGTCTTCCTAAGAAGTGGGTTTTACTCTAATCATACACCTAAGCATGATCCCAAAAGTCCTATTCACTATTTCGATTTGCCCATCCGTTTGAGGGTGACAAGAAGTAGAGAACAAACGCTTGGTACCAAGTGTACCCCAAAGACTCTTCCAAAAATGACTAAGAAATTTGGAGTCCCTAACTAACAATAGTGCGAGGTACTCCATGCAATCTAAGCACATTAGCAACAAACAAGGATGCTACATGAGAAGCATCATCGCATTTATGTCATGGTATAAAATGAGACATTTTAGGGAACCTATCTACCACCACAAAAATATTATCATGACCTCTTTTGGTTCTTGAAAGACACATCACAAAATTCATAGAAATGTCTATCCAAGGACCAATAGGAGTAGGAAGAGGAGTATACAAACCTTGAGGTTGAGTCTTCGATTTTGCTTGCTTGCACTCCAAACATTGCCCACAAAGTTTCTCCACATCATATTTCATCTTGGGCTAATAGAATTGTTCATTGAGGAGATCAAACATTTTGGATACTCCAAAGTGATCCATCATGCCTCCACTATGTGCTTCCTTCACTAAAAGTGCCGTCCATGAGCTCATTGGAACACATATTCTTCCCTCCTTGACAAGAACCCATCAACTAGTTGGAACCGGTTAACCCTTTTCCCTTGGGCTAACTCCTCATATACCTTTTTGGAATCGGGATCATTGGAGTAGAACTCCTTCAAGCTTTTGAAGCCCATCATTTTAGAAGTAATGGCATTCAACAACACAAACCACCTAGTAGAGCATCCGCCACAACATTCTCTTTTTCCCTCTTGTAAGTGATCATATAGAGAAAAGTTTCAATGAATTCCCCCACTTTGCATGCCTCTTGTTAAGCTTGAATTGACCCTTCAAGTGTTTCAATGACTCATGATCTGAACGGATCACAAATTCCTTATGCCATAGATAGTGTTGCCAATGAGCCAACACCCTCACAAGTGCATATAGTTCCTTGTCATAGGTAGAGTAGTTCAAAGAAGCTCTTTTTAGCTTTTCTCTAAAATAAGCCAATGGTTTACCCTCTTGCATCAATACCCCACCTATGCCAACACCTGAAGCGTCACATTCAATCTCAAAGGCCTTCTCAAAATTTGGCAATTGCAACAATGGAGAAGAGCTCAACTTCGCCTTCAACTCTTGAAATATTTTCTCTTGCTCATCTCCCCAAACAAAAGCCACATCTTTCTTGATCAATTTGGTTAAGGGAGTTGCAATTGTACTAAACCCTTTCACAAATCTCTATAATCCTATAGAAACTTGTCAACCCATGGAAACTCCTCACATTGGTTGCATTTTTAGGAGTTGGCCAAGTTCTAATAGTTTTCATCTTCTCTTCATCAACATCCACACCATTTACGCTTACCACAAAACCCAAGAATACCATCCGGTCAACACAAAAGGAACACTTCTTGAGATTCGCATACAATATCTCTCGTAACAAGACCTCAAATACTTGCCTCAAATAGTCCACATGATCCTCAATTCTCTTGTTATAGATAAGAATGTCATCGAAATAAATGACGATAAACTTTTTGATTAAAGGCTTCAACACATGATTCATCAATCTCATGAAGATGCTAGGTGCATTGGTAAGACCAAATGGCATGACAAGCCACTCATAGAGGCCAAACTTGGTTTTGAAAGCCGTATTCCATTTATCACTGGGATACATGAAAATTTGGTCATATCCACTTCGAAGGTCAATTTTAGAGAACACACTTGAGCCAAATAGCTCATCCAACATATCACCGTTATTTTGTTAATGGCCCTACAATCAACACACATCCGCCATGTGCCATCCTTTTTGGGAACAAGTATCACGGGCACGACACATAGGCTAAGGCTCTCTCTCACTAACCCTTTGTCAAGTAGCTCTTCAACTTATCTTTACAATTCTTTTGTTTCTTCCGGATTGCTCCTATATGCCGGTTTGTTGGGGATTTAGGATTCTAGCACAAAATAAATTTGATGTTCAATGCCCCTCAATGGAGGCAATCCCTTGGGCATCTCCTCCAAAAATAAGCCATCATATTCCTACAAAAGAGAAAAAACAATACTAGGCAAAGTGTTAATATCTTGGTTAACATGTAACAAGAGATCTTTATTGACAAGACAGACACACCATGAAATGGCCCTCATCAACTCCTTTCAAATAATTACTTGGTTTAGAAAGTGTACACATCTTAGTTTCCCCCTTGGCCACCAGTTGCTCCTTTTGACTAAGTAAGGACTCCTTTTCAGCCTTCTCCTTTTGCATTCTCTCCTGGAGATCCTTCATAATCCTATAATCTTCATTAATTTGATAGGGTGTCAATAGAGTAAGAGTGTGTTTTTACCTCCAAAGATAAAATAGTATTTATTGGAACTTCTACTATGTTGAGCATTACTATCGAATTGCCAAGGCCTACCAAGCAATATATGACATGCTTGCATTATCACCACATCACACACAATCTCATCTTGGTATTTGCCAATGCTAAAATTCACCAACACTCTCTTGGTCACCTTCACCTCTTCACAATCATTAAACCATTGAAGCTTATAGGGGATAGGATGTTTCTTTATGGGAAACTTCATATGATCAACCAAAGTTGTACTAACCATGTTTGCATAACTCCCACCATCGATTATCACGGAACATACCTTATCCAAAATTTTGCATCTAGTATGAAAAAGGTTCTCCCATTGGTCAAGTTCCTCTCTATTCATAGCACCCATAATTCTTCTTAAAACACAATTCAAATTGACGTTCTCCAATAGATTCCGCTCATCATCATCATCCTCACTGTCTCCCCCGTGCTCTCCCTTTGGTTCACCTCCCTCACTCTCACCTCCACTCTTTTCTCCATCGGTAGGGTATCCATCAAACAAAGCTAAAATTGATCTTCTATTAGGACACTTGCTAGCAATATGGCCTCTACCTTGACACTTGAAACATTGAATTATAGAAATACGAGAAAAGTTGGGCTTAATATTGTTACCTTATTTAATCTTGTCTTCAACTTTGGATTTGTAGTCGAACTTGGCTTTGGAAGTTTGAGAGTTGGTATTGGGCTTTTCCCATTTATCTTTGATTTTTCTCCATGATGAAGACGTCACACTCTTCGCCTTATAGGATTTCTCCGCTTTCAAATTGGCTTCAACTTTGGTAGCATCATGGAAAGCATCCTCAAGTGTAGCATAAGATTGGAGCCTCATAGGCTTGGAGATATCATAATTCAAGTTGGCTACAAATCGGATGATGGTGTAGTTTAAGTTCTCTTCGATTTTTGACTTCAATATCAATTTTTCAAATTCATCGAAGTATTCTTCAACACTTTTACTACCTTGCCTCAACATGTACACCCATATATGGATATTTTGATAAGAATCGGGCTTCACATATCTTACTTCCATGAGCTCAATCAATTCTTGCCAAGTCAGAACATCGAATATGTACCTTTGAGATCGCTCTCGCCTTTGGATTCCCACCACATAGATGTATATCCCTCGAATTTTGTAATAGCATATTTAGCTTTTAATGCATCTGAAATGTTGTTGGTCATGAAGATCCTCTCACTTTACAACTTCCACTCTAGGAACTCCTCCGGATCGCTTCCTCATTTGAACCTATGGAGTTCCACTTTGATAGTATTTAAGTTACGTTCATGGTCAGCTCTATCTTCCCAACCATGCTATATTACCCGGTCATCATGGCCTTGCCATCGTGCTCGGTCATCATGACCTTGCCATCGTACTCGGTCATCTTGACTTTTCCACCTACCTCGCTCATCAAACGGTCAACATCTACCTCCTTGCTCATCTCTTCCCTGATTAATATCATTCTCGTGTCTCCCTCCATCCCGTGGTTTCTCCTACCACATTCCATTCTACTCAACTTCTCTTTTGCAAGGGGGATTTTGGTAATGGTATGAAAATGGTTTCGGGGTGAAGTTTTGTATTGTTGGTGTACATAGGTTCATTTGGGAATTGTTAGGTTGGGTGTTCATTTGAGAGTTGTTAGGTTGAGTGGCTCTCGGGGCCACTTGTGGTAGATGTCCATCTTGATAGGGTGGATAGAATTGTGGTTGAGTGCGGGAATCGGTTCGCCCTGCTTAGCCCTAGGTGTCAACATTTGGGTGTGTAGAAGGGGGAATTAAGGTTGACAGGATGTGGCTAGTGTGTGTATAACATAAGGCTTGAAATTATCCAGGGGTTATAGTAGGTGAAGTGTTGGGATTTCGACTTGATTCATTACCAACATTCGCTTCTCCACCAACCGATTGGGGAGTGCCCAACCTCTGTGATTGCTCCATATTATCCACCTTAGTACCCATCATATCCAACCCCGTTCTCATAACCACCGCCTCCGAGTTCATCCTTGTCACTTCCTTAGCTATAAAAGCTATTGGGTCATCCCCTTCGTGGGGTTGTCCTTTGGTGGTTGACATAGTACCTACAAAATGCAACAAATAAGTTAGAAGTAAAAGTCATCATGTCACTCTTTATGCCTACTCACTCCTCACATCACTCAAGTGCTCTTGCAAGGTAGTAATAAATCTACAATCGATCAATCACACAAGGTTTGCTTAGCCTAGTGAAGGAATGAATTCTTGTTCGATAGAAAGACGTACGTCTTAAAATCTAATGGACGAAATCAAAAAGTTCAACGAAATCAAACGAAAATACTTAGAAGAATTACCACGAAATGAAAAATGGGACTCAAGAACTAATTAACAATCAAATAGGTAATTACTTAATTTTAAATAGTTTAGAGAATCAAAGAAGTGAAAAGAAATAGATTCGGAAACAGAAAAGATCACAAAATCTAAAAAAATGCAGTCTGCTATGCCTGAGCAGTGTCTGCGGTTCGCAAACACTGTCTGCGATGGCTTCTGCGATTAACAGCCGTGTTCTGGAGTTGCTGATTTTTTTGTCACAACTTGCGAGTGATGTGCGGTCCCCAAATATTATTTTCGGCGCGGTCTGTAAACCACAAACCGTGTCTTGCAGTCAATTCGATAATGACATCAATTTTTCTTGGGATTCATTTGACTGACCACTTTTCTGAATATTCTTTGTATCTTTAAAGAATTGGACCCACTTGAATCAGATTTTTGCTATTTTTGGATCCAAAAATACTTTTCCAACTTTTTCCTTAGGATTTTTATATCAAACACCACCTCTTTGGTCTTCTTCCTCAAGAACTTTGAAGAACAATTCAAAATCTCAACTAATAGCAAATCAACTCTAATTTAGCTCAAATTTCAGATCTAACCTCTCCTTGATATAGAGAACAAATCCCAATACAAATTGTGACTAATTGTCCACCAAATCAATGAAACTCAATTGGAGTTCTTCAAAAGCTTCAAATTTAACAATGGTGGTTTCTCCAAAACATCTCCAATTCACTTGAATTCCTAACATGTGATAGATACCTCTATGAGTTCAAATCTATCAATAGAAACACTCAATTCAAACAACAACTCAATTATTTTTGTGATTTTTGTCAATTTTCAGATTTTTGTGATATTCAAAATAAGAACCTAGGATTATCAAAATAAGTTGAATGATTCCACTAGCGAACTAACTCAATTGTGAATCACAATCAAGTCTCAAAACAACTAAGCAATTACACTAATTAAGCTAGGACTAGAAATTAGGGCTATTTCTATCACTACAATACTATTTCAAAAGAGTTTCATTATCAAAACAAGCTAAAGGTAAAATGAGGCTAAGTATCCTATTTATACCCTTCATTATTACAAACTTGGCCCAAAAGTGACAAAGCCCTCAACTTTGCATGAACTAATCAAAATGAGCCAAAATCATCCGTCAGCACCATCTGCAGTTCGCAGATGGTGTCGCATGACATTATTTGTGGCCGCAGATGGTGTCGCAGGTTATGACAGCTCGACTTTCGGCTCTTCGTCCTCCCACGTGATCCTCCAAATGTTGTATACTTGTGCCAGCATCCCTTCAAGTGCTTCCAAGATTTGTTTGTGCATGAATATTGCTTGCATCGCTTGGAGTTCCTTGGCTTGACTCCGAGTAAAGGGTTTTGAGCTTTGAGTGGTTCCTGATATCATATCATCTCTCACACCCCCAAAATTCACACTGGACGCAACAGACACCCAATGCTATGAACAACACCGACAACACCTTATAAAATCAATGAACATCTATTATCTTTCAGTAGTGTTTTAATGTTTATTTAAAACAATAATGTATGACTAACTGAAAGAATATTCATACTTTATCAGTGGAAGTCTAATATGAATAATCAATGATAAATTGTGAGAAATGCCTCAATAGGTCATACGAGACTACAACAACTACCCACAATCGGACAACTATCTATGGAGCTTCTAAGATAAACAAATGAAGTGTCTAATTTCAGGATGCATCCTGAAAACTAAAATAAATAAATGAAGATGTAGGAGTGTCCCATGAACAAGCACGTGGGCTCACCAATAAGTCTGGAAAGCAGCAAGTTCTCCTACTCCATATGCGTATCACAAACCTGCTCTTCTTCTTTACCTAACATACCATCAAAATAACAATGATATGCCTGAGTACTCAATGAGTGTCTTTGGGACAATAATTAATAGCAAAATAATATAATATGAAGTAGTAAAACAATGTACGTAAAGTAGTTCAAAATTCAGGGATAAAATAGTTCACCAAACTTAGAGAACCCATTAAGGGAGAATTAAATCACTTTCAATCCATTATAACATTTATCAAGATTAGGTCTTCTATTTATGAACTCAAGATCGGCATCAAGTCACTCACGAACAATCAAAGTACAACACATGTCAATACATTCCAAATCAATGAAATGAAGGGATGATCATTAAGGTTCCCTAAAACCGCATAGAAGCATCACATCAGGGTTATCACCCTCGATGACTATCCTTCCTCACGAATAGCTAGGCAAAATCACCTCAGAGTTATTTTCCCTCGATCGCTATCCTTCTTCCAGAATAGCTAGGCAAACCCCACCGGGGCTATTGTCTCTCAATGACTATCCTTCCTCCAGAATAGTTAGGCAAAATCCACCAGGAACATTGTCCCTCTGCTGAAAGATACATAACAGATGTTAGTCGAAAATTCACAAGAATAATCTGGTCGATACATATGTAGAATGCACTTTACCTTTTCTCTTCGTCTGCCACAACCGGACGGAAGACCTTAAGACAACAGGCTTAGCCGACTTAGAGAAAGCAGCTTTTCGAGTGGCTTCTTTTGGCCACGGTTTAGGGGTTTTCAGGTTCTTTTTTGTTCTTGACATAATCAGCCGAGCACAATAGACATCTAAAGGAGATTGAAAAAACTTCTCCTTAGCCGTATCCCACCAATCATCAAAAGTGACGGTAGTATTCGCTCTCAGGGGAAACGACTGCCAGTAAAACAGGCCAAGCCTGTCAAGATTATGATCGGCTAACTTATTTGCTTGTTCTGCATCAAGGAGGCAGCGTTGGGTGGAACTAACAATATTGCGGTGGGGCCACGACAGGTACTGAGTAAGGCCAAATTGCCTTGCTACAAAATTCGGCCGATATGGCTCTGCAGTCAATTTATTATTCCGAGAATTGGGCTTCAAACCACCCAACAGGTCTCTGGCTGTGAGAATCCGCCCCTATATGAGAACCATAGTCCTTCGCTGGGAGAAAGTAAGGTCCTCATCGACTACTTGACGGACCCAATCAAGGGTGACCCACTTCTCTAGGACCGGTTGTCAATCGGTATAATGATCTCTAGACAGCCCATGCAGGGTGGAGACCGCAAGAAAAGCATCATGGGTACAAAAGATGTTCTCCAAAGGGATCGGCTAATACTGGCGGGTTTAACGAAAAGCGGTGGTCATCAAATTTATCGGGGACAAACTCAGGAAAATAGAGGGCGATCCACAACTAAAGAAACCACAGGGGACCAGCTAAGGTATCCAGGTTTCTGGAGTCCCTCAACCTCGCTTGGGCATCACCAAGAGTCATCTAAAGATAGGTCAAGAAGAGAGATGCCCAGCTGACATCCATCCCCAAAATGGCTAACGCCGCATAAATTTCCAACTTTTTCATAACTGCACAAGAACCCATACAGACAAAGTATCGGCTAAACCAAAAAATAGAAAAGTGTGATGCTCAGCATCATCGACTGGAAGGGGCGATATCCGGCGATTGTTGGTTATAAACTGGTCGTAACCTGAAGAAGTCTTCGAGACCATGATGCCTAAATCAGAAATATTTATATCTCTTAGGACAGGCGCCTCGGCTCCCAGAATCGGAAGGCCAAGTATCGCCATCACATCAAACAATGTGGGGTTTATCATTCCCCAGGGGAAAACAAATGCATTGGTAGCAGTAGACCAGTGACAAAGAAAGACATATATAAGACCTATGTTGTAGGAGGGGTCAAATTCCGACAGCACAATGGCGTCATAGAGACCCGTGCGCCTCCATTCGGCTTCCTTGGCCAACTTCACTTGGTCCAACCAAACAGAATAGTTGGAAATCCTGGTCGG
Organism: Anisodus acutangulus; assembly: GCA_029783415.1. Classification (NCBI taxonomy): domain Eukaryota; kingdom Viridiplantae; phylum Streptophyta; class Magnoliopsida; order Solanales; family Solanaceae; genus Anisodus; species Anisodus acutangulus. The sequence continues at coordinate 40,404,082 of CM056494.1, read as the reverse complement.
CCAGGTGCGTAGACTAGCCGAACAACGATCACCGGTGAACCAGTCATAGGTAATCGGAAAATCGTAGTTTGCCGGGCTTAGATGCTGAGAAAGAAGGAGGTCACCTTGTTCAGATGTGCCAAAAGGGGCAAGAACTAGTTGCTCATCTATGAAGGCAAAATGGGGGATTAGGTCATCAGCAGCCAAACCGGTACTATCTAACCCCGAATATAGAGAAGAGGATGAAGACATGGTTCTTTCTGATGAAGAAACATGGTTTTCTGGAAAAAGGCGAGGAATTTAGGAATGGCCGAGAAGATTGAATGAGAAACCTTGTGTGGAACACCTCTCTTAAAATACTTCCTTTTTCTCGGGGATATGATTGACACTCTGTTACGGGTCTTTTCGCCCAAAACGTGCGACTAAGAATCCGTCAGAAAATATTTGCGAAAGCCGAGGCGTTTCTATGGAAGGAAAGAAGAGCTTTCTAAAGAAATCATTGCATGCGCTGGAGACGAGACGATTGAAGTGACATGCGCGGTTGTCAGACTGAAAAGACAGCTACTTTCGGATACATCAACTCAACAATCACACTCGAGTTAATGTAGGGGGCAATTGTTAACACTAAAAAATAACTAAGTGTTTAGCCAAATTCAGTGACAGTCGAACTATTCCGAAGCCGAATTTACTCCTAGCCCTCGACTATAAGAACTTCATCGGCTACCAAGGCATCTTAGCCGAAGTTGCCAGTTAGAGGTACGACTGGGACCCACTCAGACGCAAACGCCTCAATGACCAAGTCAAAAGGGTTTTCAGATCCCCATAAGCGATAACGGCCAACAACAGCTAAAAAAAGGGACCATTATCCGAACAAGAGGGGTAGAGGGCGAGAAAATCGGCACCACCTCCCCCATAGTCGGCCATTAAACTTGGTGGGTTACTTGATGGCTGACATGGGGGGGCACGTTTGTACAATTTTTTCCTCTTTTTGTACTATAAATAGAGCGCATTTTTGTATATACACACACAATCAATCAAACAACTCAAATTGTCTCTATCTTTATCTTTTATCCCTTACTTTATCCTTTACTTTTATTTTATTCGGCTGTATTCATGTTTCTTACCTCTTAGTTTACTCACACCATCGTCCTAACGCTTTCTGGAGTAGTTGGGGAACCCATTGCTGAAAATTAAAGTTCTATTTCCAACCAAAATCGCTTAAGTTAAGGAATCAATTTGTCTCCCGATTTCATCAGCCGATAAAACGGCAGAAGGCAGAATTCGGGGCGAGAACAAATACCAAAAACAAATTAAAGAGGAACAAATCGGCAATAAAGTTTCAAGATAAACACAACCAATAAAGCAACCGTTAACAAATAAAAACAAAGTAGCAGATCCTAACCCCCTATCTCTGCCTCGTAAAGGAGTGTAAATTATAAGAATATTGAACAACTATAATTTTGAAGAAAACCCCTCAACAACTTTCAAATGGGCAAGGTTCTCCTTGAATTAAATATTAATAAATCAATATGGATTATGTCACTAGATGCGTCATAGCTCGAGCAATTCAAAGTCAAGATAGGTCGGCATGTGACAGGTTAATTTGGATTAAAGAATGAACTATAATCCAATATTTAAAGCTGAATTTTGTTTGTTTGTTTGTTTTCTTAATACCTTCTTTAATCTACTGGTTATCCCAAAAAAAGATATAGTTGAATTTGTAAGAAGTTTTAAGAATACGTAGATTGATTCGTAAGCTAATATAAGAAATGATTAAAAAAGAAATCAGCAAATGTAAATAATAAGCAATAGAAATAGCCTGAATTTATGTAATCTTGAGTGAAACTTGACATTGAGATTGGTCCGGTCCTTAGCTGAATTGCTTTGAACCCGAGCCAATACTGAGAGCTTGAGAATCTTAAATTCACAATGAAATCGTGCAAGTATATATAATCAGAATCAGATGCCCTTTCAACATGAAGGTTGAACTCCTTTTATAGTAGATAATACAAGGCATCAGCGCCCAAGAATCACTTCCTAATTAAATGTACATAAATGACAATAATCACCACTTAATGGTTAAAATATAACGGCTGGCACCGTATCCGCAACGAATATGTGATGAGCCTCTTCGGTATCTTGATCCCTCAATCTCCTAGCTCGATCACTACTCGATCTTGCTCAAACATCCGAACTCACTCTGACACCCAGTCTCATCCCGATGCAACTCACGCACACCATCATTACTTCATTCGACCTCACACCTAAACCATGCCACGTGTCGTGCTGGTTTCCACTGTATACAGATAGTCCCCACACTTCCCGAATCAAATTTTACAATAGTTGTGGAAATGATCCCTCTGATGTCTTCTTTTGTAAGCTTTCTTTTCAAATTACCTCAAACTAAGCGGAAAATGAACTGTTTAACCTTCCACATGATCTAACTCACGTCTTATCACTCTGCCACTTTAGACACGTGTCTCCCCTTGATTGAACCGCCGTCTCGGTTCATGAACCGAAACATTTCGCAATGATGACTTCGCCCCTATAAAAACACTTCTTTTTCACTTCATAGATTTTACCTTTTGGTAAATTTCCTTTCATCCTTCGACTAACCAACTTTTAATTCTCCAGAATTTCTTCAAATTTTCACTCCTTCTAACCTTCAAACCTTCAAATCCTCAGACCTTCATATCTTTAAACCTTCAAATCTTCAAACCTTTAAATCTTCAAAATCATGACAAAAATTTGCCATATCGGCTTCCCGATAATTTTCTCTGGCAACCTCTCCACCACCGATTTCTGATAAAACCACTGACGCTGGAGACCATTCTGAAGCTCAGGTCACCACTGAACCTAGAGCCTTCGATATGCTTCCATTAACTTTCACCTTCGACACTGAATTCACCGTTCAAACGACCTCTAAAAAATTCGATCGGGGCAAAGAGGCTAAAAGCTAGTCGTCCTCCATTAAAGAGTCCGATCTCAAAAGAGTCCGAGATGATTGCAGTTAGAATGATCTCTCTAGGATCATTATTCCTGGTCCGGACGAAGACATCACCACCTTCAAGTCTGGATACTCCAATGTTTACACTTACGCATTCACTTTCACACTCAACCCATCGATCGACAGTGTGATCCTCAAGATGTGCAAGACTTACAATCTGTGTCTTGCACAAATTGGTCTGTCTGTATGGAGGATCGTTACTTGTCTCCTGTTCTTGGACAATTTGGTCAAAAAACCTTTCACCTTGGATAATTTGATCCGCTTATATTCGCCTCGATTTTTTTGCGACGGGGTCATTCATCTATCCAAATGAGAGAAATCTCCCATCCTCTCGAGCATCGATGAAAATCAAGACCGAAGTTGGTTAGAATATTTTGTTGCGATCCTGACTGCAGAAATTATCCCGGCGGAATGGAACATGCACCGTAAGTACTCAAAACCCCCTCTTTTTTAAAAAAAAAACTTGCCTTTTAATCTTCACTTTTTCTTTCAGTCGTCCAATGGATTTCAGACCACGTGGACAATCTCCATACTTGGGTCGAGAAAATAATCAACAATTATCCACATAAGAAGCGGACATGGAAGGAACTCTCTGATAAACGATGAGTGGCCCATAACCACGAGCTCCTCTATCCCGAGGTCCAACCCATCTGCTGCTCCAGCTGTCTCCGATCCGGTTTTTGATCCGGCCACATCGGTTCAGCGCATCACCGAGGTACCAAAAAAGAAGACCTCCAAGTCCAAATCCTCGAAGCCTCCGAAGTCACCTTCGGTCACCAAAAAGAGGAAAAGAAGCTCGGAGGCAGGAGGCTTCTCCCGAGCTCAAGATTCAGGCATCTCTTCAGATGATATCTAGGTCAGGGGAGTCTCCACCACTCCGGCCAAAGTGTGAGAAAAGAATGCTGCTACTGTGGCAACCAAACTAATTTTGCCTCCAATCGAGGTGCCTAATTTTGAGCTTTAACTTCTTTTTTATATTTGCTAACAATTTGTCGATATGATTATGTTTGTGGTATATATTCAGTATCTATGAACTTTTATCTGAGAGCAATTTGGGTATTGATATTTTGTTTATTTAACTTTTGAGAATTCATATTAATTGTTCGATATATTTTACTTGCTTGTGGTTGCAGGTAAAAGGTGGTTGTTCTGTTGCTTTGCAATATGTTATTTGAATTTAGACACCTAAGATCAAGATGAGTTGTTTCAAATTTGTAAGTTTTCAAGTTTAATTCTCGATTTTATATATCCAATATTGACACTTTAATCTTTTGTGTTTATAACGTAACGTTAGAATTTTGATTTTCAATGTTTTTAAACTCTTTTCGTTTGGTAATATTACTCCGGGCTTGGTTTAAGTTGATTTAAACAAACATTCTAACCATAGTTAAGAATTTATCTTAGGAAATTACTCTCCATGATAATCTCAACTTCCACAAAATTAGGAACACATTAATATCATTATTTTTAATTATAATTTTTGACATCTAATATTTGCCTATTAATCGTGAAAAGGATATTTTCTCCCAAATTTCTTTTGGCAACTTACCTCTGTGAATTAAAGTTAAAATATAATATTCTTATTTGAGGGTTTCTTGCTAATTTATAAGCTCAATTTATCGAAAAGTCTTGTGGTTTATGAGCAAAAGAAACCAACGGTTGGTTTCAAACTTAAATAAAGAATTTATTTCGTGAACAGCTTTAAAAATGGGATAAAATCGCCTGCCCATTCAACCAAAGTATGAGGGTGTTCCTTAAATGTTACATCCTTGCATAATAAAATTAGATTAATCAGAAGATTAGTAAAAGAGACGCAGAGAAGATTATCACGTAGGGAAGGTAATTAAAAAGATATAATTGAAAATAAAATAAAATGAAAATAATGGCGTTTATGGTTGCCAAGATTCGTGGGAATTGAGATTTGAGATTTTCTTACCAAAGTTAGCAAAACATTTATATTTCAATAACTATGGTTAGAATGTTTATTTAAGGTAATTTAATCTAAATCTTTAAAATTTAAAATATAAGTGTCAATCATCCAAACATACACTTGAGAAAATGGAGAGAAAGTGTAACGGAGAGGAGTCAAATCCCCCATAATTCTAATATGTAATAATTGACAAGGTAGCATTGCTAAAAATCTATCTATGCAGTCAATTTCCAAATAATAAATTGTCTTCTCTAAACTTTATTTGCCAGGATAGCGCTCAAGTAGGCTAAATTTCCTCATTAATATTAGTGGTAGTGATAACTTATTTAAAGCAGGAGATCATATTAGGTACGAAAAGGCTACTAAATATATACAATTAGCAGTGGAGTAGAATGCTAACAATTAGAAGAACAGAATCACTTTCATTTTGATGTGGGAGATTTTTTTCCTCTGATATTAAAAAAAAATACAAGGAAGAGAAATAAAAAAGAACGGAAAATTAAGGACAGTGAGACAAGAGGAGATTTCTTCCATTACAAATATTTTAATTTAAATTGCAATGTAAAATTTGCTTTAGTAATATTTTATCTTATATGTAATGAATCGTAAGAAATTGAATTCTTTGAAAAAAATGTATAGAAATATATAATTTTGACTTACAATAGATAAAATAGTCATTTAATATATATTTTTTTATATTTAGAATTTTAAAATTCATTAAATTTTGATTATTAAACCTTTCCTTATTTGAATTATGCACCTAAAATTGAGGACTACCTTTCCTTATTTGATCAAACAATAAAATTCATAAACTGTTTTCTTATAATAATTGTTACATGTTAATATATCAATTCTTAGACTCTAAAACCTAAAAAATAATATTGTATTTATTTAATCTTTTGGAGAACAATCAATATTCTATAGGAAGAATTAGTTAAACTAAATGAGTCTTGACAAACTGAAGCTAAGGAGGGGGTTCGGCCAAAAGCTTATTATACACACGTAAAGAAATAATTTATTTTGTTTTACTGTTATTGTCTCTTCGTTTACGCACTCTGTGATAAATTTCTAATTCCTCTTTAGTTTTCTTCCTTCATTAATTTGTCAATTATATTAGTTACACTTATTAACAATTGAAAACTCTCAATATTCTTTTATATATTAAGTTATTTCACCATCGAATAAATATGAATTATCAACGAAAAGCTAAACAGTAAAATTCTTCGCTAATCCTATTTAGCGATAAATCAACAATGAAATATTTTAAAAAATTTCTAAGTTATGAGCAATTTAGTGACGAAGTTTATAACTAAGTCCAATATTTTTCTGTAGTGTTTGTTGTCAAATGAGATACACGCTTTGATCTCGTGCAAAGCGCATACATTAAACTAATTTTATTAAAAGCAGAGATTTTTTTAACCATAAAGGACTATTGGGTCCAATAAGTGAAAGGGGGATCATTCTTAATCCGAAATTTAAATCATTTTTAATACGTTAAAAATATTTTTATCTTTTTCCTTAACCAAAATACCAATATATGGAAATGTCCTAGTTTTAGACAATTTGGATGATATGCATCAAAGCGGAGATCTAGTTAACTAAGAGGATGATATGCATCAAAGCAGTAATTATCCATACCTTTATATATAAAACAAGAGCATAGGCCGAATGGTGTGGCATGCCTCATAGGTCAAGAAAAAGTTTGTTTTTTTTGGTTTATTCAAAAAAAAAAATTCAATTTTCCCTCTTATTCATTCATTAATGAGCTACATTAATTACAAATTACACTTAGGAGTGTATTCAATTAGGATTTTAAAAGACTATTTTGGAATAAATAAGTCCAATGAATTTTAAAAGGTTATTTAGGAATGTAATGACTTAACAGATTTTAAAAGACAATCAGAAATTTTTATGTTTGGATTTTAAAAAATTTATCATAAGATTTATAAAGATTTGAAAGGACCACATGAATTTTTCATGTCAATTTCTCTGATATGTATTTCAGCGAACAACTTGCATGCATAGATTTCTGATACCTCTTCTAACACAATAGGCTTGAAAGACATACACATACACTATATTGATTATGCAAATACTCTTTATTTTTCTCCATTCCTTATTATACCACAATCTCAATTAGACTTTACCCAAATTCAGTTCAATTTAGGAGAAAGATGAAAGCAATTCATGTTCAGGCTAACATGGATATGAATACTAACAGGAATGGAGGATTATGGGATTATCATGAAGAACCAGAAACTGGACATGCCTCATAATAAAACATATATTCATTCCTCTTAAACTTACTAGGCCATTCTTAGACATGTCTCATGCAAGCTAAGCATAAACAACTATAAAAGGCAAGTTGTGCCATCAAGTAATAGTCATCAACAACCGTGTTAGCATAAAGAACTATTGCAAAATGACTTTTCTTTCGAGAATGAGAAACCACAGGATGTTAAAGAATTTTCAAATTCTTTCATCTTCGTTGTTTCTGAAAATCGAAACGGAAAAGTCACACAAAATCTAATGGGTTTGGGTGGGATTTTTTATAAGGTTTGGTATTTATATCTCCCACTAAAAAGTCACACAAAATCCTAATTGTTTAAAATCCTGATTGTTTAGCAAGTTTTTGAATACCAAAAGACTTTTTATTACTTGTTTAAAATCCTGATTGAATACCACTAGATTTGGACACCCTCTTTAAAAAATCATAATAGTCTTGATTAAATACCACAAGACTTATTTAGATTATTTAAAAATCTTAATTGAATACCTCAAGACTTATTTATTCTAAAATAGTCTTTTAAAATCCTAATTGACATATATTGTCTACTGTTTCGGAATATATTGTCTACTGAAAAGTCATGTCTTATTAGAGATGGCAATGGATCTTGGACCCGGTCCGGATCCGGTGGATCCAGATCCATTTTATAGGATATGGATCTTCAAAATTTGGATCCGACGGATCCGGATTAGACCCGGATCCGTTTCTGACGGATCGAATCTGGATCTGGATCTTGTATTTGAGATCCGTATCCGGTCCAGATCCGATCTGTGGATCCGTTTTTTATTAAATATATATATAACCTAGAATGTAATTTTATAAGTATTTTCTTAAATTTTTTTCATAATTTATGTATTGGTAAAGGGTTGAACCAGGATAAGGCACAAGTTACACAGCCTTGTAATTTGTCTTTGAAGTTTCATTTCATCTACCTATATGCTCTCTGCAGTTTTTCATATTTTCATTTCTATAAAAATAAAAAATTATCAACTCTTCTTTAAATTTTTCTTTCTTGAATCTGCTAGCCGTAAGCTTTAAGTATTTTTCTCTCATTTGTTTGATCAGCAAAAAAAAATTGGGACTTTTGATATATGACTGACATTGTTTTATGTTGTTTAATGAAGTCAATCAGTAGAACTACAAGTGGAGCATCACTAAAGTCTCTAAAAATTAGCTCAAAGTTGCAATATGTTCAGCATCACTAATGAATTCAATCGTCTTTATTTTCTTTTGATGCTAAAACTTTGTTCAGTATTTTGGAAGAATGGTGTCATGTTTGTGTAGGTTGATTGAATGAACTCAATCATTTTTTTTCAATCAGATTGCGTTTCATTTTGTCATACAATTTTCAACATGTGGGAATATTATTCAAGCCAAAAAAATTTACATGTATCCAGATCCGATCCGTGGATCCGGATTTGAATATGATTTTTATGGACCCGATGGATCTGGATCCAAGTATGAAAAATGGATTTGGATCTGGATCTAGTATGATTCGGTCCAGATCCGATCTGTTGCCATCCCTACGTCTTATAGTAGTATTTTCTTAATTACACCACTCTCTCTTCCTTAGCCGTTCACAAAACAAATGCTTACCGTTTATTCTATGCTTTTTGTTTTTGCTCAATGCTTACCGATTCTTTATAATGTTAGGACAAATTTGCGTATAAATTTTGGGCACGTGAATTTATGATTTTTTCGTAAAATTAGATAATTCATGTATTACATATTTTCTAGAATTGATTTAATATTACCAGATGACACTCATGCTACAATTTTTATATTTGTCCAATATCCATTAGGAACATCGGTCTCTTTAATATTTTCTTTTCGATGTCTTCAATAATTCGAAAGGAAAAAAGATCTCCTAGTTAAAATAGGTTTTATTAACTTCTTAAATTTTCTTACTTTAGTGTTTTGATTCCATGTTCACAAAGGCTGTCCTTTTCTCATCCCATGATATGGATGAACAAAATGAATATGGTATTTCCTTCCTTTCTATTCTTCCCTTTTTTTATGGAGCTCTTCCTTTTATTTTTTAACTTCCTGATTTTCCTTCATAGCATGTGTATTAAAATTTATGAAAGTTAAATGAAATAACTTTATGTTGGAAATTTGCCTTTGGTGGGGAGGTGCGTCCACCCATATTTAATTACTTAAACACTAGGGTTCCGCATGTTGGAGGCTTTGTCTCTTCACACGTGCATAATCTACTAAGTAAGTAGATGACCGTAGGGCCAAAGATCGTCAAATTTCGTTGAGAAATGAAAGAGATATTGGTCCACGAAGTAAGGTGTTTGAGGCATGGAAATATAGTGTGGGACAAATCTACCACATCGGTGGGAAAATGAAGAATTATTCTCTTTATAAGTCTCAAAATTGGCTAAGGATTTGGGATCCCAAGGGGTAACCCATGTGTTTGAAGGAGGGAGGACTTAGGTGTGCTTGGGTTCGAGGCTAAGCCCACACGTGCGCCGCCGCCCGCCGGTCCGGTCCGTTCGTGGGCTTCTTCCTAATTGTGTGGCAACTTTGACAAGTAATTTTGGAGGCAAAATTAATATCATCTGCAGAAAATAAGTGGGATATTTGTGGAGAACGAGGGCCCCAAATTATTTAATATTTATTGGGAACGACGAAAAAGTTTCTGCGTTGATTTTTGGAGCGTTAAAACTCCATTAATCTACACTTAATCTCCTCCCTAAAAGCTCATTTATGTTGCACATTAAATCAGTCATTACTTGGCTGATTAACTCCCTCACTAATGGTCATTACTTGGCATTAGAGACTACACTATATACTACACAGAGACAAACAGAAGAGAGAACAACACAAATTTTGTCCAAAACTTGAGCAGAAGTAGCGTACGAAAACAGAAAACTCTTCCTTCCTTTTTCATTCTTCAACAAGTTGTTTCGTGTTTGTTTTCTTCGTCAGAATCAACCTATTTGCTTTGTAGTGTTGATTAGTTGTTGTTTTATCTTGGGAGACTATTGCCCGTTAACGTAAAAGCATATATACGGGGCAATATTGTCTTAAAGACAGAGAGTCATTTCTCGACTCAGCCACAGTTGTAACAATCCAGATTTAGTGTTTCTTGATTTCAGGTTATCAAGATTCAACATTCAACATTCAACATTCAACATTCAACAAGTTTGCGGCAGTTCTGAATATTGGCTATTTATTTATCCTTTCGAACCCTTGTAATATTTATTTACTTCTCATACTGCTTTACATATTCAACACTTTATACATTTTAAAATATTCTATAAAAGTAAGAGGAACGAAGGGTTGACTTGAAACGCTAAAATGTTGAGCTATGCCTCATTGTTCTCTCAAAAATATTACGACATATATTTAAAGTGCAATTTACCATTTTTGTGATATATATTTTTTTAATTTACTATTATGTTGTCAAACACTTGCTATAACTTTCATCGCATTTGATCGCAAAATGAAGGGAAAAGGTAATTTAAACTTTAAAGGCAAAAATACAGAACAATTATGGTACGGAAAAATTTAAAAAGTAGGAACAAGTATTTTTAATGAAATAAATGGTTGTAAAAAACAACTCTCTAAGCACTTAAGTAGAGCAAATACTTACTGTGCCACGTGCATGTATATTTAGGGATGGCAGGTGGATATAATTTTGTGGATTCCGCACTGCACCCGTCTCAGTTGGAGCGGGTATGTGTATAACTTTGGCGGATAATAGGCGGGTATGAGTATTGAAAATGTACCCGTCACGGGTAGACGGGTAGGTGATGGATTTGCAGTCATACCCGCTACCCGCCCGCCTTATAACCGCCCGCCTTATACCCGCCCCAATCCCAAAATATTAGCAGCCCATAAGTCGCGCCTTCAGCCCATAAGTCACGACAAGTCTCTCATTCTCCAACAAAACTGAAAACCCTACGCCTCTTCAGTCCTTCACGTCTCTACGCCTCCTTCTCTCTCGTTCCCCTTCACGCCGTCTCTCATCCCTCTCTCATTCTCGACGTCTCTGCCTTTTTGTTTAAAGGAGATGCTGATCGGAAAATATTGTTGTCTTTGCTTTGTGCTTTGGGGTTGTCTTGGTGAGGTCATTTTTTGTGCATTTGTTAAGTTTTACGTATTGGGTTTGTGGAGTTCAATTGAAAAAGTTGAAAAACTTTAGCTTATATAGCTGAAATAATATCTGAGTTTTGTCTACATTTGTAATATATAGCTATTTGGGTGGATAATTTTTTGGTTTTCTTGGAAATTTTGTTTTCTTGATTCTTTGTTGTGCAAGGGGGAAGAGGTGAAAAAATGGGGAATTATGATGGTGAAAAAATCCAGAATTCTCCTCCCTCTCTCCCAAAGAAAATGAGACCGTGACAGTATTGATTCTTGACTCAAAATTTTGGGATCATGTTGATCACTAATTGATCACAAATGAATTGATTATAAAATATGGCAGGCGGGTACATGTGGTTATTGGCGGGTGACGGATATCTACTTGGGTGGTGGAGCGGGTATGAATTTAGGAATATATCCGCCTAGGCGGTATGGATGTTGAAAATTCTACCCGCCACGGATGACGGGTATAAAATTTTCTGGCGGGTACGGGTGCGGGGAAGGGGTACCCGCCCCGCCCAATTGCCATCATATATTACTTGAAACTTCAAACTAAGTTGACGAGGGAGTTACAATTAATCTTCTTTTTTTACATTTTAAATATGGAATAATTTATGGAAGTGTTTAACTCTCTAACAAATTGGATACTTAAAAGGAACATTGTCAAGTACTTATAAAGTTATAATGAATATACAAGCAAAAAAATTGATTTAAATTATGTTACACATATAAAGACTAAAAACACTCCAGTGATGAAATATTAGAGAAACTAGATCTAGATTTGGAGACCAAAATATTCGTTTACTAAAAAATAGTTTAAGTTTGTAACTGCGAAACGACATCCAATCAGAGTGTAAAGGAGAAAAAATTAATCACCTTGGTGGCCCAGTTCGTCCTCGTTTTTCCCATATTGTTTACTTAACTTCACCACTCTCCATTACCCAATATACACAATTCACTTGTTCATATTTCTCGAATTCCAAAAGCTCCTTTAATCACACTATAATCGTAACAATGGAAAGACTAAATTTTCAGATCTGAGTCTTGTCAGTTGTCATCGAACACTTGAATAATAATGGGCCAAGAAGGTACACCTTCACTTGATAGCCAACTTCACAGAGACAAGAAGCACAAAGACAAAATGTTTGGTTTAATTCTACGGCCATTTTATTGGTTAACAAAGCTAAGTGAGGAGCTACACTGGAGCTTTGTATCAGCTGTGGTTATAGTGTATGGAATTAATCAAGGAATGAGTTTAGGACTTAGTCGAATTAGTACACAGTATTATATTAAAGATGAACAGAAATTACAGCCATCTGAAGCTCAAGTTTATTTTGGAATTATTCAATTGCCTTGGGTTGTTAAGCCTCTTTGGGGACTTTTAACTGATACTCTTCCTATTTTGGGATATAGGAGACGGCCATACTTCATTCTTGGTGGTAAGTTCATGATTTGCAAATCAATTAAATGAAATCTATTTAGCTTTTAGCTTAAATAAGTCAATTATGTGCTTTTTGCTTCCCCAGTATATCTACTTAGGGTTCGTTTGGTAGGTTGTATAAGAATAATGCTTAATAAGGTGTATTAGTAATGCTGGAAAAGTTATACTGAGATTATTTCTTATCCATTGTTTGATTTGTTGTATTAGAAATAAGATTCATTGCATAATTTTAACCATGCTTATGCATGAGAAACACTTGTATTGCTAATAACATGGTTTGCTATGCATTACTAATACATAGGATAATACCAAATAGGGTTATTT